>BTPG01000004.1:224869199-225169199 GCA_036245525.1 Semisulcospira habei | reverse complement strand
TTATTGCCTACCGGTCTCCCTAGGTCCATAAGACGACGTGCAGGGATGACTGCACACGGTTGGCACCGCTGGTGTCCTCAATTCCCAGATTAACGGCAGATTTGAAAAGTGGCATTGCCTCTGGCATTGTTAATATCTTTACCGTTGTAAAACAAAGATTCATTGAATAAAGAATAAATTGTGTTGTACCCGTTTTTCCTAAGTGTGTTTCTTTATCCGTTGGGTACTTTTTTAAAGATTCATTGATTCATTGATCTGGTTAACAACAGGAAATGTATAACAGGCAGTGTGGAATGCGGCCCTGTCACGTAGTCCCCAACCGCACAGCGTCATCGTTCCATCGTCTTTATCCACAGCATCGTGCAATTTAAAAAAAAAAAAAAGAAAGTTGTTCCAGGTTTCTGAGCCCTCGACTGAGTCGGCTTCTCATGGTGACCTCAGCCCCGTCCTCCAGGAGTCCGAGGCCCGCGGTTGTTTCAGCAGGCCCTGCTGCCGCTGTGCGTGGAAAGCCGTATCCAGTAAGCAACGGTCTTCGGGCCCACGACGGCCGCAGTGGGCCCGCGCACGGCTGTGCGCAGACCCACTGCGGCCGTCGGAGGGCCGGAACACGTTTGGCTACTGACGTAGTGGTCGACTCGCCAATTGTAGGGGTGGGGGGCGGGGCCCGGGCGAATGGTGGGGAGCTCCCACTCGTCAGCCCCGCTTCGCGACTAGCAATGTCGTTAGTAGGGGGGATAGTAGGTGTGGTCACCTGAAGGCCACACCGAACACCGCCGAACTGACTCGGCAGCAGTGCGGAGTTTTCTTCGGAGTGAACCCTCTACTACTTGACAAATAGCCGCAGGGCCGGGAGATGAGACTAGAACAACTGGCGGGCCTGGGTGAGCACACTGTCATTGTCTCTGATCACCATAGTGCCGAGGGGGACTTTAATTAGAATTGTTGTTGTTGTTGTGAGCACACTGAGGTTGATCGGGCGAGCGACGTAAGAGGAAGATCCCCGCTGAGGCAAAGGAAACTTTAAACAAACAAACAAACAAACAAACAAACAAACAAACAAACAAACAAACAAACAAACAAACAAACGAACGAACGAATAAACAAAACTGTATTGCCTACAGCAGGTCACTTCAAGTTTGAAGCCTGCTTCTTTTTAGTAAAATGATCGATTTTTCAGGCTCGTTACTGATTCTAAAGCTTGCCGTTTCTTATATTAACGGGCTCATTGTACCAGAGGTTCGAAATACCCACATGTTGGAGTTGTCCTCTGAGGACTGCATTACAATTTAGGAGAAAGATCGACCATGATAGTTCAAGGGTGGTGGCAGAATAGCTTGGCGCCTATAGGCGCCAAGCTATTCTGCCACCACCTTTGAACTATCATGGTCGAGCCATATCTTGCTGTTGTGTGTCGCGGACAGAATGAGTTTTTCCCAAAACTTATTTGGAGGCGTCATCAAACGACTATGCACCTTTTGCAGGAGATGGATCGACCATGATAATTCAAGGGTTAATTATTATTTTGCAGTTCAGTTACACGCTTGATAAGCACTGCACATGTTGTCTTGTATTATTATACCACCACGTCAGAACTCTGTGTAAATTTGGTGTCGGTCTGCGGAGAAAAGAAATCTGGTGTGATACGGCTTACGGCTCACGGATTCCTGCCCTAAAAAAAACAGCAAGTCCATTTGTGTGAAAAGCAAGATTTCCATTGTATAACAATGAAAATCTCGCTTTTCACGAAAACTGACGTATTGTCTTTTGCCTTTATAGGACAGAGTTTTCATAATGGACCATTAACATGACTGTTGTGCCTTTAATCCCAAAGCCTCATTTCTCAAATTTTTGTAGGTGTCACCCACCTGACGACTGTGCACCAGTTGCAGGATAGGGACCAACCATGATAATTCAAGGGTAGTGCGTCAGGGCTGAATGGATTAAAACTCTGTTTGTCTTTGTTTTTTTGTTGTTTTTTTTTCTTGCGTGGCTTGCAGTGGGCACTTGGTGGGATGACAACATCACAGACGGCTGTTTTGGTGCGCGTTGATAGACGAAATACGGTTCATTATGCCCCGCGGACACGGTACACATTCAATAATGCAATACCAGGTTGGAATAGATTATAAGTAAACATTATGTGTTTTCTTGTTAGGGTCGAATGTTATGTTGGTTGTGTTATGTGCCTGTGTGTGTTATGTGCCTGTGTGTGTTATGTGCCTGTGTGTGTTATGTGCCTGTGTGTGTTATGTGCCTGTGTGTGTGTTATGCAAATAAAAAAATAAATAAATAAAAATACCAGCTTGGAAACGGTGCCAAAACTAGGTCAGACTTAAGACGCAAGTGTCGTGTTCGCGACAAAGGAGTTGTTAAAAACTTGATATTTAAACTCATTCAGCCCTGACGCAACTACAGCAGGAGATGGGACGACCATGATAATTCAACAGGCGCCAAGCTAATCTGGCACTACCCTTGAATTATCATGGTCGATCCATCTCCTGCAACTGGTGCATAGTCGCTAGATGACGCCTCCAAAATTGGGGAAATACGTGCGTCGGGCTGTATGAGTTAAATACAATACTGAACTTTCCAAAATTATTTTAAACACCGCTGATCGGGCTGAAAAAGTAACAAAAACAAACAAACAAACAAATAAAAAACCGAACGAGCAGTGAAAAGCAAACAAACAAACAAACAAACAAACAAACAAACAAACGAACAAGCAAACGAAACTCAGATGTAAATGTGTTTCCATTGTAATTTTGAGACTGGACTTAAACTGTCAGTTTAAATGCACCAGCAAGAACAATCCTTTGTCGTCGGATCTTCGCCGCTCACTCAAACGTAAAAGTCGAGTGCCAGAAGTTCAAAGCTTTATGCGGTATATTCGGACGCAGCACGTCGCGAATGAGTTAACATATTCAACATTTAAAATTCCTGTGCACTGAGTTTGGCTGACAACACGTCGCTTCCGTTTTGACCACTTTGTTTGACGCAGTTTCACAAACGTTTCCGAGTACTACTGTATTATCGAGAGTGAACTGGCTCACTCGCAGACAACGTATTTCTCACACGCACACGCCAGGAACTTGTGGGTAAGAAGTGTAATTTTTAACTCATTCTGCCCGCGACACACCACAGCAAGATACGGCTCGACCATGAAAGTTCAAGGGTGGTGGCAGAATAGCTTGGCGCCTATAGGCGCCAAGCTATTCTGCCTCACCACCCTTGAACTATCAGGGTCGAGCTGTCCCCTGAATTGCAATGCAGTCTTCAGAGGATAACTCCAAAATGTGGGTGTTTCGTACCTCGGGCACAATGAGTTAACTTCTTTTGTGTTTGTCAAGGCTCCCTTGGGAAGCAAAATAGGATGACCGTGGGCAGTTCAAAGACGGTCGATTCTAGGTCACCATTGCGGAGTTTAATTTGTGGGAAATTGATTGATTTACATTGCTTAACGTCCCGACAGCAACAAGGCTTTCTCAGGACGTGCCTGCACTGCTTGTGAAAAAAAAAAAAAAACTAAACAGAAAATTGAATGTATGTCGCCAGCCGGTCAAATACGTTAAATAAACCTTCAACATGGGGCCTAAATAAAGCTAAGACCATTTAGCAACACACATCCAATATCAAGAGCTACAGGCAGTGCAGTCAGTAGGGAGAGTTTTAAAAAGGCAAATACAGGTGAATGGACAAAGGGTAGACAGAAACACATGCCCCAGAATAGAGAGAAAAACCCACCTTGTGGGGCTGACCAGGGTGACCCTGGGAACTAAAAAATACCTAACCCCACCCAAGTCCTCCAGGGCAGACCCGGGTGGGGTAATTTGTGGGAAATGGTCTGCAGGCGCATTTTCAGTCAATGCCACACATTTACAGATAACTCATTCTGCCCGCGACACACCACAGCAAGATACGGCTGGACCATGATAGTTCAAGAGTGGTGGCAGAATAGCTTGGCGCCTATAGGCGCCAAGCTATTCTGCCACCACCCT
This sequence comes from Semisulcospira habei, assembly GCA_036245525.1. Lineage (NCBI taxonomy): Eukaryota > Metazoa > Mollusca > Gastropoda > Semisulcospiridae > Semisulcospira > Semisulcospira habei. Next base: position 225,165,204 of record BTPG01000004.1, on the reverse strand, counting down.
TGAACTATCATGGTCGATCTGTCTCAGTCCTGAACTGTAATGCAGTCCTCAGAGGATAACTCCAAAATGTGGGTATTTCGTGCTTCGGGCACAATGATTTAATGCCACACATTTTCAATAACGTAAGATTGTGACGGCCGTGACAAACATTTAAAAAAAAATTAAACATTATTATTATTATTATTATTATTATTATTATTATTATTATTATTATTATTATTATTATTATTATTATTATTATTATTGTTATTATTATTATATTTATTTTTTTAAATTTTATTTTATTTATTTATTTATTTATTTTATTTTTTTTTTTGGGGGGGGGGACAGGGTGGGAGGGAGAGGAGTGGGGGGGGGGGGACGGGGTGGGAGGGAGAGGAGTGGGGGGGGGGGGGCGAAAGGCAGGTCTAATTTCGGCCCGTCGGTTGTCTAGGTCTCCTGTCAGCCGTTACATTTACAACTGAACGCTAAACCGATAGAACAAGTCACAGAGCGTGAATTCTTGGGAATACAAGTTGACGAACAACTATGTTGGGAGACGCATATAAATACAGTCTGTAAAACCATTGCTAAAAACACTTTCCTGTTGTCCCAGCTTAGACAAGTAACGGATACACATACTCGTAAACTGTTTTTTCATGCCCATATCAAATCTCACGTTGATTATGTCTCCACAGTGTGGGACGGTTGTAGCGATGTTCACATGAACAGGATAAACTCTGTATATAAAAGAGCTGTGAAAATGATAGATACGCGGCCCATTCCTACCACAGACAAATTTAGACATCTAAACATTCTCGGCCTGCGTCAACAACTTAATATCAACAAATGCATCCTCATGCACGAGATATTAAATAACATGACACCGCAGTATCTAACTACCAAATTTATGTCTCAGCAAGAACGCGAACGGACCTCAGGGAACAATACTTTACCCCTACCTCTGCCTAGAATTGAGCTCTTTAAACCTAGTTTATCATTTTCAGGACCGTTTGTATGGAAAACTATTCATGCACATTTGAAGACTATAGCCTCGCTTGGAATCTTTAAAACGAAACTTTTCGATTACCTGACGAGCCAAACATAACATCACTGGGCATTTATTTAAACAAACCCTGATGGTTAATATTTTCATGTAATACATGCATTTATGTATAGTGTTTTTGTGTGTGTGTGTGTGTGTGTGTGTGTGTGTGTGTGTGTGTGTGTGTGTGTGTGTGTGTGTGTGTGTGTGTGTGTGTGTGTGTGTGTGTGCGGTGTATGTGTGTGCGGTATAAGACGAATGTTGAGTGTTACTATTATTTTTTTGTATATAATTTTTTAATTTTATTATTATTTTGTTTGTATTTTTTAAACATTATTGTTGCATGGAATAATGTGTGTAAATATAACGTCTTTATTATTATTTTTTTAAAACCTATTTTATGTTGTAGATGTTAGCAACGGCAAGTTTGTAAAATGACGATTTGTTTTTGTCAAAACCTTTTACCGTTGATAAATAAAGTTCCATCATCATCATCTCAGTCCGATCGCTCGCAGCACACCATATATCAAAACCGATTTCTCCTGAACATAACAGTTATAAGCACTTGTTGACATAATGTTCTGACTTAATCGATATAAGGCAGAAACACTATACAGCAGACTCTTTGAAGGTTTTGTTTCGGGACGTTTACCGGACAAAATCTTCAGCTTTCTTAAGGAAGCCAATTAGTTGTTTAACAAAATGTAAGCCTCTGTAGTCCACATAAATCTGACTGTTCTTATGAACTTCAATGTCTGTAGACATGTACGATTGACCTGCGTGAATTTTTAGCTAAGTGATTACTTTTAAACTGTATTTACATCATGTTTTAAGACCTTTCTCGTAGTCTGGCCTACCAGACTTTTACCCTTCCCGCCGTGAGATGGCTTTAGTCGCCTGCTCAGCGTGAAACCCCAATAACTAACTAAACTTTTTCGTTTGCTTGTATGATCAGCATTTTATACATACGTGTCGACACCATTCTATCCATTTTGATCTGACCGGCGCGTGAGCGCCGGTCACATCAAAATGGATAGAATGGATAGAACTGTGCGAGGAAGCAGACGACCCAGATGATTTGTTTGGGTGCAAACTGAAGAAGTGAAAATTTTGTCTGTTACCCGGTGAGATTTCGTCGCGCTATAACGTTTAGCTTGCGAGGCCCGCTCATGCAAAGTTCTCCGACAAAACACAAAAACAACACCAACAAACAAGATGAGGATTTCATCCCAAAGTCTACCGTACTCTTTGGAGCTCACATGCGGTTTTTTTTTTTTTTTTTTTTTTTTTTTTTTTTTTTTTTTTTTTTTTGTTTGTTAAGAAACATTGAGAGTTGTTTACATTTTTAAGCTTATCTTTCTGATCCATTTCCCTCCTCTCTAAGCCAGCCTCTGATCAACACACACGCCGGCGGCGCACACAAATAAAGACGGACACAAGACGCTTACCGCCATTAGGTACGCTCTGTGGGCTCGTGTAACGACAATATTCTAAAGAAGAATAGCATGAGCAGCAACATGACGTCACTATGTACTACTACTACTACCACTACTACTACTACTACTACCACTACTACTACTACTACTACTACTTCTACTACTACTACAACTTTTACTACTACTACCACTACTACTACTACTACTACTACTACTACTTCTACTACTACTACTACTACTACTATACTACTACAACTTTTACTACCACTCCGAGCATTACGTACATCCCTTGAGCTGTCACATTTCAGTCAAGGGTGGTGCCAGAATAGTCTCCAAGCGCCTCTGGCAGGTCATGCTCTAAAATTCGCCAATAAAACTTGTCTTCTTTCAAGCTCTTTACACTTTTTCTCATTGGTCTGGCTCTATTTGATTTTGTTCCCTGGTCGTCCGTTCTCATGGCAACGGAACTCTCCTTATTATATGTTACCAAGGTAACATTTGATAAGTAGACTCCCTTATTAAATGTTATGATGACAACGTTGCTCGCTGAGCAAAGCCTTCTCCCCCAAATAAATCTTTGGCCAATCACCCTCGGTACAGAACCCTAATCTTCATTCAGTCAAACATCTAAACAAAAATTTGCCCAATAAATAAATAATTTAGGGGGCTACATCACAGAAAGTACTATATGTAGGTGTTCTGTGATACCGCTGGTACCAGTTTCATACAAAACATAACTGAATAATTGAATAAGTTAAATAATATCAAAGACAGGAAAATGAACTGAAGCCAAGGCCCTATCATGTACTGACCGCATTCGAAACGGCGAAAATAAAGTTGAATAAATAAAAATTGAGGGGGTTACGCAACAAAATAACTATATGCACGCGTTGTGATCGGCCTATATTACCAATTTCATACAAAAGAATGACTGAAAATGTGTTAAATTAACAAAATACCTGAGAGAGAAATTCCAGGCGAACGCAGTTCGCGGGAGGTTGTTGACGTATAGTCGGAAGTGTGGGGGTCAATGTCGGAGGTAAGAGTCTCGGGCTAAAGCCCGAGACTCTTACCTCCGACATTGAGTCCTGACCGGACTCGAGAGGTGACAAGAACCACTGGCAAAGCCTAACTCGTAATACAACTAATAATGTTCTCAAAGTTAATGTTCGCCCTTCCCTTCGACTTTCCGGCCCTTAATTCTTACTAATGATTCTTCCTAATAATTAGGAACTACTTTATAAGCTGCACGGGCAGGACCCAATTGCCGCCACAGCTGGCATCTGGACAGGAAAAGGTTCCAAAGAGAAGCTAGACAAGGAGCGGAATTACGAGACAGATTACACAACTTCTCGCACTTGTCACGCACGCGAATTTATTACCTCAAGCGACTTTTCCCAAACCACTAACGTCTGAAAGAGGCGCAGATCCTCATGTGCCTCTGTAGGCCTGCAGGGGCTCATGAGAATCTACGCCTCTTGCTGGCAAAGGTTAGCCGCAGTGACTGGATTAAATTCCTGGATTAGGTAATCAGCCGGGGCTGACTTGACAACTCTCAAGGAATTTGAGTCGCGCCTGTAAACACGCAGCGTTCTTTGCTCTCTGTGTCAGGGTGCCTTTGGGTCGGCCGAGGGGAATCACCTCAGAAAGGATGCATACCCAGTAAGCAAAGGGCATCGGGCCCCGACGGCCGCAGTGGGCCCGTGCACGACTGGGGCCACGGACTACAGTGCCGTTTCCGTACTGTCCAGTCTCTTAGCCTTAGTCAGTCCCAGTCATCCCCTATTTTTTCAATTCCCTAAAGAAAAAACACTACCGCCCACCAGCTGCACATTTTCCATGCACAAAATAAAACAAACAAACAAACAAACAAACAAACAAACAAACAAAAAACCAGCACATCACACGACTCATTTCTTGGCTATGAAACTGGTTCCTTACCAACCCCACACCCGAGCACAGCTGAAATCAGCGTGCCCCTCAAATCAATACGTCAATGGCAGCTCAACATAGGCCCAAAATTGTCCACTGGATAAGCTCAGGATGGTATGAATCAAAGCACCAAACATGTCTCCTTTCAGCTAACCAGAAATTTCCAACAAATTCCAACATTCAGCCCTACTACAAATTTTCAAACACGGCAAAAATTATTAAAAAAAAAACACCGGTCCTCTTACTTCCTGAACTGCCCAATTCAGTTAAATATGTAACATGACCTGTAAGGGCCCGAAGACGTTTTGCTATTGGGGTGGAGAAGAAGAGGCTTGGAGGCCGACACCATACCGATGGGGCCTGCTGGCACTGAAGAGCTGTGGAAAATTGCCTAGGACCGCGGGCGAGCAAAAGGGAACTAAAGAACAAGACAGGTAGACAAGAATCTAGCGCCTATGCCAACATTCTCTCTGTCTGCAGACTTTTAGCAGGTCATAAAAACGGCAAGATTTACGTAGTCTACCGCTGTACAAAGATAAAAGGGGGAAAGTGGGTTAAATGGGTACATAGGGTTAAATGGGGGTAACAAGTTAAAATCATGACACGTGGCTGCCTTTCTTTTATGTGCTCCTGACTCATGGTCCCGGAACGACTCAGTAAGGCCGTGTTTCCATATTGCTAGGAGACACGTCCAAAAATTAGCTGAGCAGCAAGCGATATATCGCTTCGTGTGTTTTCATATAGCGGCACGACAGGCGGCATCGCGCCCCTATATAAGTTGTTTAGAATTGTTGCGGATTTGTTGTTATGCACTGAAAGCGACGCTCCCTTCAAGGCGAAATCGCCGTTGAATTGCTCCAAAGGGTGATACAATTTGGTCGCGCCGCTGTCGCCTGTCGCACCGCAACCGTGACGCTGTCATGTAGCGCAAATGGAAACAAATTCTTTATTTCTATGTTTTCGATACGTGTCGCTGTTGCCACCGCTTTCGCGCCGCTTCATGGGAACACCCCTTACTGGTGAAACATTCTGTTACATAGTAGGCCCTTTGAGGCCGCTCAGTTCTATGTATGCGTTATTGACGAGTTGCGAATTCAGAGTGAAGCCTTGTTCATTCGAACTTTACAAGCTAACCCAAACGTCATTGGGCCCACCTACGTCACGGTCGAACGTCATGGATAGTCGTTAAAACACATCAACGTCACTGCTGAAAACAGAACGGCGTTCTGCGCGACATTGAGAAACTCGGTGAACTCGAATGTCCTTGAGATTATTGCATCGCCATTTCAGTTTCAGACGTTCAAGTCGAATTTTATCAGTTGTGACAGGGAAGTCGAGATATCTTGCAGATTTTGTGAGTGAATGGAGATGGAGGTTAGATTAACCCCTTGCAGGCTACTGACCATGCCGGCGTTTGGCGGAAGAGACGCGTCTTTGAACCCAGTTAGACCCAAGCCTGCATTTGCCCAAAAGTTTGGTGTCGTCACTTAACGAATATGTATCTGTTGCAGGAGATGGATCAACTATGACAATTCAAGGTTAGTGCCAGATAGCGCCAAGCTTATCAGTCATCATCATCATCATCATCATCATCATCATCATCATCATCATCAGTCCCTTGCCCGAACTGGGCGTTGGGGGGACTGAAAGGCAGCAGCAACAGACAGTGCTCTCCACTGAGTTCTATTTTGGGCGGTGGCAAGCAAGTCTGGCATCTCGAGTTCGGTCCATTCTTTTATGTTTGCGACCCAACTCTTTCTCTGACGACCTCGCCGACGACTTCCTTCGAGAGTGCCTTGGAGGATAGTCTTGGACAAGGTGTTGTGTCGGGTCACGTGGCCAAACCAAGCAAGCTTGCGCCGTTTCACGGTTGCCAGAAGGGGTTCATGTGGGCCCACCAGGGAAGTGACGATGCTCCGTACATATTCGTTGGTCTTGTGCTCGCGGTACGAGATGCGGAGCAACTTCCTCAGGCACTTGTTCTCAAAGGCCTGGATTTTCTTTTCTGAGTCTGCAAGCAGTGTCCAAGTCTCACAGCCGTAGAGTAGAATAGACACTACGAGGGACTTGTAAAGCCTGTACTTGATGGTGAAGCTGATGGAGTTACTTCGCCATATCCTGTCCAGCCTGGCCATTGCGGATGTTGCTGTACCTATCCTGATACGGATCTCTGCTATGTAACTACCGTCTTTGGACAGGGTGGCTCCCAAGTACTTGAAGCTATTGACCTCTTCTAGCTTCTGGCCGTTCATGTGAATGTTGCTGCTGCTGTCGCTTGTGGTGTTGATCATCACTTTGCTTTTATCCGTACTGATCTCCATGCCATAAGACCCTGCGCTACTTAAAAGTTTGTCTGTCAGGTTTTGAAGCTCACTATTGCTGCCTGCCATGAGGTCAATGTCGTCTGCGAATCGAAGATTGCACAGGGATCTGCCACCAATAGAGATTGAAGTATGGTGGTCGTGGAGGGTTTCCTGCATGATCTTCTCCAGGAAGATGTTGAAAAGGACAGGAGAGAGCAGGCATCCTTGACGGACACCGATCGTCGTCCTGAAGAACTCGCCTGACTGATTGTTAAGTAGAACCGCGCTGCAGGCGTTCTTGTAAAGCGCTTCTATCATTTGGATCAGCCCCTCCTCTATGTTGAACGATCTCATGACTTGCCAGAGTCCGTCGTGCCAGACGCGATCAAATGCTTTCCTGAAATCAATGAAGTTGTGGTAGAGTTCGCGCTGATCACTGCTGCAGATGTTTCTCGATCAGGACGCGGCAGTTGAAAATCTGCTCTACAGTGCTTCTTCCAACTCTGAAGCCAGCCTGTTCTTCTGCCAGCAGTTCCTCGGCGAAAGTTTTGAGGCGGTTGAGAATGATTCTAAGCATTACTTTGCTAGGGTGACTTATCAGACTGATAGTTCTGTAGTTCTGGCACTGTTTCAGGTTTCCTTTCTTGGGGAGCGGGATCACTAGAGACTGTGTCCATTCTACTGGCCATTTCTTTTGCTCCCAGATCTTATCAGTCACTACCCTTGAATTATCATGGTCGATAAGTTCCCCCACCCCCCACCCCCCACCCCCACCCCCATCCTCCCGGCTGTAGTGCGTCTGGGCTACTTTACTTTAGCTCCGATGACACCGGAAATGGACTGATCGACCATGATAAGACGGTCAAAGCGATTTTTTTCCTGTCATTAATCGTGAATAAAATTATTTACACTTGACGTGCTTGTTACGGACTTTAAAAAAAAATTAAATGCGTTTTATTTTAGGGAGCAGGGAGACAAGCAAACACAGGGGACTCGGAAGTGGCGTAGTTTGTTGGTTGTTTGAAACAGCGTGAGGACTCGAAACCCTCTAGCGTTCTGACCAGTAGTTGCGTGGGGGTGGGGGCGTGGGGGAAATGATGCAACTTGGTCACGCTACCCTCACGTGGAGCAGACCCAATTACATAATTATGGGTCTGCGTTGGAAGCGATAACTAAGAGTAGGTGACTATCCGTTGGCAATGGGCTCGGGAATTCCGGCCAGCCTCTCAGTCAATTCATTCACACCATTCATCCCCCCCCCCCCCCCCTCCCCCCCGCCCCCCTCCCCCCCCCCGGTTAGGTCTGCTAGTGACATAGATGGCCATGACACGCCAGAGCCCCTCCCGCCTTCACTGATGAAATTTGCGCGTCAGACGATGAACATGTTACCCCCCATCACCGCCAGTATACCCTAGATCATTGAGGAATAAGTACTTCCGTCGATTTTTCCCCCCCTTCCTTTCTGACCTTGCGTTCAATGCAACCAGCGAGCTGGTGCACATTGGCCATACTAGCGTTTGCCGGCCAGTTAACCGTTTGCAGTTTTGTTGTCGCTTCCTGTCAACCAACCTGCCAGGATCCGCTGGGTGACTACCTAGAACACAGCCGTGGTTCTCGCCCCTGAAGTCAGGTCAAAAACCGCTTGATCTGTCCAGATCGCTTTTTGAGACATAATGATCCGCAATTATTGATGAAGGTCGTTATGCGAAGGAAGTATATGTTCAGACAGACCTTATCGCTGACAATGCAATTCGAAAATGGCGCACTGGGTAAAACTACGCACGTTTTTAATTGTGTTGCTTCTCCCACTGCACAAGCGCACTAAAAAAAGTTTCGGGGTCCGAATCTGCTGGAATTTGTATGGAGCGTACACCACAAGGCGGTGGGGGAAGAGCTGGACAAATGCCAGATGGTCATGTTACATATTCAAATTTGGCAGTTGAGGCAGTGCAAGGACCGGTGTTTTTAAAAATAATTTTTGCCTTGCTTGAAAATTTGTAGTAGGGCTGATGTTGGAATTTGCTGGAAATTTCTGGTTAGATGAGAGGAGACATGTTTGGAGCTTTGATTCATACCATCCTGAGCTTATCCAGTGGACAATTGTGGGCCTATGTTGAGTTGCCGTTGACGCAGTGATTTCATTGAAGGGCACGCTGATTTCAGCTGTGCTTGGGTGTGGGGTTGGTAAGGAATCAGGTTCATAGCCAAGAAATGAGACTGTCAATGTGCTTTATTTTGGGCCCGGTTATTTTGTGCATGGCAAATGTGCAGCTGGTGGGCGGTAGTGTTTTTTTTTTAGGGGATTGAAATATTAGGGGATGCCTGGGACTGACCGATAGGCTAAGAGACTGGACAGTACGGAAACGGCACTGTCAGATGCCCCAGCGCCGCGCTGCTTCCCATGCCGCAAGGGCGGTAATGAGGGTGCATACATGTATTGTGCTCCCATATGAAAGGGCCTTTAACTCGCAAAAACCGTAAATACGGTTTTTACGAGAGTGTCTTCGCACACTTTTTAATAAACACGCATATAGTGGAGTACTCCCGGCCGCAAAGGGTACGGGATCGATTATCATGTCGGCCACATGTAGTCACTCAGCGTGCGTGACTTCCTCGCCGGGTGACACATAGCTCGGGCGCAACATTAGGCATGGCAAGAAAGTGGAAGAGATTAAGAAAGAACAAAAGGGGTGGGGAGGGGGGGGGGGGTGGAGGTGGGGGGAAAATACATGTATTACAAAGGAGAATCAATGCCTGAATGTATGAAACTTTATTTTACAACGGTTGAGGCATTAACATCGGCGTTTTAGAAACCTGCCGGAGAAGAATAATGAGGGTAATGTTTGGTTTTAAATGGGAAAAAACATTTTTTTTTTTTGCAGAAAAGATGCTCTCAACCATCATGATGTGACTTTAACTTTATGAGCAAAAACAAGCTGAGCTAAGGTAATCCCCGTTCTCGGAAACTGTGGTGGAGACTCGTTGTGGTTATGGTATCCAGAAAGCCAGAAAAAGCAGGTCTGGACTACATATATCTAGACGTTCTGTTAAAACGAGTGCGCAAAAGATATCATGTGTTGAATAAAGGTGACTGCTATATTGCTGCACGACAATGGTGGGTTTTGTATTTTGTCCTGTAAAATGGCTGACAAGATTGCCTTTGTGAAAGCAAAATATAGCAAGTCCATTTTTTTTTTAAAGGGAGAGTATCAATGAATTATATTGAAAATCTCGCTTTTCACAAAAATGGATTTACTGTCTGTTACTTTTACGTACCATAAATTAAGCCCACTACCGCTGTAAATCCAATATTTGGTTTGTGAGTACCGCTGAAACTATTCAAAATCCAGACCTAAAAAGTTGACTGCCAAGCCGCGTGCAAAATGCAGAGTAGAAGTGAACCAAGAAAGAAACACGTTTAGAAAAGCCAGTTACAACGCAATTGTGTTGTAACTGACATTTCTAAGCGTGTTTCTTTCTTCCTTGGTTTTTTTCTGTAACTGTTCAAAGAAACATTTCTGCAAGAGACGGTTACGACAAGCTGAATATAACCTTAGCTCTGGGTCATTTAGACACTGGGAGAACCCCGTCTAACCCGCGTCGTCTTTATATCCAGTACTTTGGTAATGACTCCGCTTCGTTGAACTGTAAATACAACGGGCCATCTGCACAAGCATCAGCTAAAAATAGACTGACGCGCGTAACGGCTGCGCAGAATAAACAGGTAAGATGACGCTAATGGCGTTTGCCGCCCGTATCTGTTGCAGAATTTGAGTCATTAGGTGGATCGACAAGCCATAACAAAGACAAATGGTGCTAGTTTTGTCTTCAGATTTAGGCCTACGCGTGATGGTACTTGAAACTTCAAGCCTGATTCAATCAAACAAAGGTAGAGTTACATATACCTGACCGTCTGAGATTCACCCCTCACCTGCCAAGCGGACGCCGCGCGGACTGTGTTTCTGAAATATTGTTCAGTAACCCATTCGGCCCTGACGCACTACATGATTGATTGATTGTACATTGCTTAACGTCCCGACAGCAATAAGGCTTTCTCAGGACGTGTCTGCACTGCTTGTGAAAAAAAAACAAAAAAAAAAACAGAATATTGAATGTATGTCGCCAGCCGGTCAAATACGTTAAATAACCTACGCCATGGGGCCTAAATAAAGCTAAGACCATCAACACACATCCAATATCAAGAGCTACAGGCAGCGCAGACAGTTGTGAGAGTTTTAAAAAGGCAAATACAGGTGAATGGACCAAGGGTAGGCAGAAACACATGCCCCATAGTATAAGGGAAACCCACCCTGTGGGGCTGACCTGGGTGACCCTGGGAACTAAAAAGTAGTTAACCCCGCCCAAGTCCCCCAGGGCAGACCCGGGTGGGGGACCCGACGCACTACAGCAAGAGATGGGTCGATCATGATAATTCAAGGGTAGTGCCAGATTTATCTTGGCGCCTTTCGGCGCCGAGCTAATCTGGCACTACACTTGAATTATCATGGTCGATCCACCTCCTGCAACAGGTGCATAGTCGTTAGATGACGCCTCCAAAATTTGGGAAATTCGTGCGTCGGGCTGAATGAGTTAATTTCACGCCAAAGATCCCCAGCCGTTAAACAAACATGGATGCAAAGTGGTCTCAGCAAGTGGCGTAGATCCTCATGAGCCCCCGCAACTGCGCAGGCTCATGAGGATCTATACTTCTTGCCGTTGGATAGTCGTGTTCACTTTGTCTTGGCAGTGAAAGAAAGGGCGATGCTGTTTATATGTATAATTTCTTTTCTTCTGTATAAACAGTTGAACATTTCACTGTCACCTGTAAATCGTCATGTCCATAATCGTGTACATTTTCTATGGACTTTTAATTTGTGTTTATCATTTGTAAATACTTTAACCCTTTCCGCGCCAACACCCTACAGCAGGAGATTGATTGACCATGATAATTCAAGGGTAGTGCCAGATTAGCTGGGCGCCTTCGGGCGCCAAGCTAATCTGGCACTACCCTTGAATTATCATGGTCAATCCACCTTTTGCAAGTGGTACATAGTCGTTAAGTAACACTTCCAAAATTCGGGAAATGCACCCATGGCGCTAAAAGGGTTAAAACGACCTGCTCATGTTGTTTTCATCCCTACGTCACACAACCAATCTCTTTAGCGCGAAACTGTACCACATGACCGAGCTACAAAAACCCTTGTAGCGACAAATGGCGGACTTCTTGTAGCCCTCTTTGTGACGCATCTTGAATGCGAGTTTTGTTCTATAAAAGATCACCAAAACGTTCTAAAGAAAAAAGTTACTTAGTGTTGTTCGAAACAACTAGCACACTCAGTACTGGAGACGGCAACGTCATGAAATATGTTAAATTACGTCATAAGTCTATAATGTATTAATGTATATTCCTTTGGCGTCAGTCATGTATGGCGTGATCCAGGTCGGAAGATGTCTTCTTGATTTCTTTTACGAAAATAGTGGAGGAATAAAAACAAATACGTGATTGGTAGCAGGGGCTTGCTGCACGGACCCTTGTAGGCCTTCGGGAGATCAAAGGAACCATTGTACCCCTCAGGCCTTCGGGGTACAATGGTTTCTTTGATATCCCTGAGGCTTACAAGGGTCCGTATCGCAAACCCCTGCGACCAATAACTTATATTGTCTTGCCTCAGCGGAGGCTTTTCTGGCCCTTCTTTTCACAATCCATGTGAGTAGGTACACGTACCGCAGGCGGGTTTTCCACTGACTTTTGAGCGTAACAGAAGAAACTCTCCTGCATACAAAGGAATTAGAAAAGCAGAAAAGTCTTTCTTTTTATGACATTCAAACTTCATAATTTAAATTAGCTATTTTGTCCATCATTATTGTAAGATACACTAAGAGCATGTATAAAGGCCGGAGATATTGCGGTCTGTTACCCTTTACTCAGCTGTGTGGAATAGGTCGCTGTATGTTCTTTTGTGCGAGAAACATTTTGTGTCTGAAGAAAAAAAATAATCACTGTAACTTTCTGCGTGTGGACTTGGCCACCATGGGTGTGGCAATGACCGCTTATGACCACTGTGATGGGGTCAGCTCCCATGACCTGACGATGCGCCCTTCTGTCCCCCGTCCCTTCCAGCGCCAACTCAGTGTTCAGGAAGCAGAGCTATCTCCGGTGTCCACACAATCTGGTGTGTACGTCAAGAACGGACATCGGCCGTGGTGGGACCGCGCACAACGTGTATCAGTGAATATGAATCAAACTGTAATCGACATATTTCCTCTATACCTCGATAAGGGATACAATCTTTGAATCTCTGAGTCTCTTTGTCACCAGATCGCTTTGTGACAATTGTCATGCTGTAACAATGCTCTTTCAGTGCAATTCACGTCTCCAAGGTTTCGAACACTGAATTCCGTGCTAAGGACTATGAACCCGAGAAACAGTGAACTAGATCTAGTTGCAAGAGACATAGGTCCACTGCACACTGCACCTACATTTTTGTTTTCTGAAGTCTTGGTTGCAATCAATGACCAAAAGCCCACGCCGTGCAAAAAACCCAAAACAACAACAACAAAAAACCCAAAACAACTACAACAAAAAACCCAAAACAACTACAACAAAAAACCCAAAACAACAACAACAAAAAACCCCAAAACAACAACAACAAAAAACCCCAAAACAACAACAACAAAAAACCCCAAAACAACAACAACAAAAAAACCCAAAACAACAACAACAAAAAACCCACCAAAACCCAAAAAAACCCCATGGATACAAATTCAAGAGGCATAGATCCTTATAAGCCACCGCAGTCGCTGGTGGAGCTCATGTGGATCTATGCCTCTCACGGAGAGCTGAAGCTCTCAGAGGCTCTCCGCTAGAAGAAGAGGAAGAAGGAAGAAGAGGAAGATCACGACGACGACGACGATGATGAAAAACTAAGCACAATCTGCGAGCTCCCGCAGCGAGGGGGTCAGTGACCATGGACCAGGGAAACAACGGAAGCAAAATGACGATACTCATCAAAGATGAGGAAAACAAGCTATTTGCCGAAAGATGAGACAAAAACGATATTTACTGAAACATGACTAGTAGAAAAACAACGATCTTTGCGCGGAAGAGAAACCGAATGATATATATCAGCTACATCAGAACACCACCCTTTAACTGCTTCTTGTTTCTGAGCGCTGGGTTCATTCAAAGACCCAAAACCAAAACCGCCCAATAAGCAGGGACACAAAGTTGGTCTCAGCAAGAGGCAGCAGTAGGTCCTCGTGAGCCCCGACCGCAGTTTCTTTTGCAGTTGGATCACTTTTTTCTCTGCAGTGAAGGGGTTAATCCCCTCTCTACCTGTGGGCTCGCGTTATGTCTTATAAAAACCTAGCAACTTAACTCATTCAGCCCCGACGCATCAAGGTAAGACATCGATCGAGCGTGATAGTTCAAAGGTGGTGCCAGAATAGCTTGGCGCCCCCCCACCCATGGGGGGCGCCAAGCTATTCTGGCACCACCTTTGAACTATCACGCTCGATCTGTCTCCAGAAGCGTAATTCATTCATCCGAGGGCAACTTGAAAAGTTTGGGGATGTCGGTCCTGGGGTAAGAATGTGTTAAATGTTAACGCTCGATAACACGATTCGCTTGAGATGGGGCCAGAAAGATGGAAAAGAACAGCGGGCGCTCATGAGGCTCCTTGCCTCCTAGTCGCAGTCGGGTGAGGTTCGTTTTTTTTTCTCCAGACAATAAAGACCTAAAGCGACCTGCTTCAGGCAGTAAAGCATTAACCCCTTCCCTGCCGCTGTAGGTACACTGCACCTACATTTTTGTTTTCTGAAGTCTTGGTTTCAATGAGCAAAAACCCACGCCGTGCAAAAAAAAAAAAACCCCAAAAAAACCCAAAACAAAACAAAAACCATGGGTACAAATTGGTCTCATCATGAGGCATAGATCCTAATAGCCACCGCAGTCGCTGATGGGGCTAATGAGGATCTATGTCTCTTGCAGTTGGATCGTGTTCCGTTTTTCTCTGCAGTGAAGAGGTTAACAGTGCGCAATATCTCCTGTACACATGTTCTAATGGTGTATTCCAAAGATGCTGGATCTGAACGCGCGAAGTTTGAATGTCATAAAATGAAATACTTTTTCTGCTCTCCCTCCCCTTTGAATCAATGAATCTATGAATCTTTATTTGACAACAGTAAAGATATTGACAGAGTCCGAGGCAATGTCAATTTTCACATATGCCGTTGCTACTTATACAGACAAACAGCAATTATATACATAAAATACATAGCCTGAGACTAAGAGGGTGGGGGTGCGGGGAAGGGGTAGGGGAGGGGGAGGGGAGGGAAAGAATGGAATGTGTACGAAGGAGAGTGAAATACACTCGTATCAGGGTTAGCAGAAAGTCGCTTTCACCTGTGCCTACTCACATGGGAAGAAAAAAAGAAAAGAAAAAACCCAAAAAAACAACAACAGCACAACACAGAAAAGTCTTCAGGCAAGACTGACAACGCTGGAAATCAGTTGTATCGGTAAATTTTTAGCAATGGACGCCCGCCCTGGAGTAGATCGCTGTGTGAACACACTCTGCCCCAGGACCGAAAACCCCAAATGTTCAAGTTGCCCTCTGAAGGACTTTATGACAATTCTAGAGTCACATCGAGCATGATAGTTCAAGGGTGGTGCCAGAATAGCTTGGCGCCTATGGACCCTTGAACTATCATGCTTGACCTATGTCTTGCTGTGGTGCTTCGGGAATGAATGAGTTAAGAATCACCTATTCGATACAGTCTGAACCCAGAGACTGGAAGTTGTACGAAACCACTATGATCATTCCTCATGCTATGTTTTAGTTCAAGTAAAGTATTACTTTATATGTGATTGCATCTCTTTCGCAACGCACTACAGTTCACAGCCTTGAAACTGATTGCTCAAAGTTTCTTTGCTTTTGCAACCTATAATTTTTTTTGTTGAAGGCCCACTACCGCCGTAACTGTTCAAAGACACTTCTGTAACCGATAGTTACGAAACGCTACACACAGGTCTAGTTATGGTTCATTTAGACACAGGACAATCCAGTTTAGCACACGTCGTCTGTATATCAAGAAATCTGACAATGACTCCGCTCCGTTCTAGAAATACAACGCTTTCAGTACTGACGAGAAACAGCTAAACTGAAATATATTGACACGCTTACGGCAGCGCACAATAAATAAATACGTTTACGCGTGTGCTTTTGCTGCGTGTCCAAACTGCTGTTAAAAAGGATGAGTTCATTAGGTGTGTCGACAAGGCATAACGAATACAAATGGTGTTGAAATATGTGTTCAGATTTATGCGTAATGGTACTTTAAAATATTTATCATTTAGTAATTGTAACACGGTGAAACAAAAAGGCAGGCGGCACCATATACTAAAACAGTGCAGCCTACAAAGCCAAGACCTCAAGCCTGACAATGGACGTGGGCGGCACCATATACTAAAACAGTGCAGCCTACAAAGCCAAGACCTCAAGCCTGACAATGGACGTAGGCGGCACCATAAAATTATACTAAAACAGTGCAGCCTACAAAGCCAAGACCTCAAGCCTGACAATGGACGTGCGGGCGGTGACACACGCTCTAAAATGAATTGCTACACTGGATGACGGCTAAATCAGTCAGGCAAGTCATTCTCACAGAATCAATATGCTCGCTGCAAAAAAAAAAAAAAAAAAAAAAAAAAACGACGCTGAAATAGGAAGGCCAGACTGGCACTAGGTTATGGCCAATAAACAATTTCGGAGAACCTTTGTGGGTCTATTGCTCAGGACATGCTGGAGTCCAGGACAATGATTTCGCCAGTGAAGGGGTTGATGGATGGATGGATGGATCATGTGGATAAATGCTTCTTGCTGCTAATGGCGTTAACAGTGTCCGTTCGGTGAAAAGTGACACGTAGTCACTGGATCGATACAAGCCACGGAGCTGAGTTGGTATACCTCGCCCTTGTTGATATTTTCGCACCAGACCGGTTGCTCGGACCGGTCATGTGCACCAGAACTGCGCGCCAGTCATGTTTTGTGTAGACTTGGAGATGGCGGAGGCTTATGTCACGCCCCACGCCCCTGAATCAAGTCCATTGTACTTGTAGTGTGATCATCTCTCGTTGTGTAGACTTGGAGATGGCGGAGTCTTGTGTCACGCCCCACACCCCTGAATCAAGTCTATTGTACTTGTAGTGTGATCATCTCTCGTTGTGTAGACTTGGAGATGGCGGAGGCTTGTGTCACGCCCTACGCCCTGAATCAAGTCTATTGTACTTGTAGTGTGATCATCTCTCTTTGTGTAGACTTGGAGATGGCGGAGGCTTGTGTCACGCCCCACACCCCTGAATCAAGTCCATTGTACTTGTAGTGTGATCATCTCTCGTTGTGTAGACATGGAGATGGCGGAGGCTCGTGTCACGCCCCACGCCCCTGAATCAAGTCCATTGTACTTGTAGTGTGATCATCTCTCGTTGTGTAGACATGGAGATGGCGGAGGCTTGTGTCACGCCCCACGCCCCTGAATCAAGTCCATTGTACTTGTAGTGTGATCATCTCTCGTTGTGTAGACATGGAGATGGCGGAGGCTTGCGTCACGCCCCACACCCCTGAATCAAGTCCATTGTACTTGTAGTGTGATCATCTCTCGTTGTGTAGACTTGGAGATGGCGGAGGCTTGTGTCACGCCCCACACCCCTGAATCAAGTCTATTGTACTTGTAGTGTGATCATCTCTCGTTGTGTAGACTTGGAGATGGCGGAGGCTTGTGTCACGCCCCTGAATCAAGTCTATTGTACTTGTAGTGTGATCATCTCTCGTTGTGTAGACTTGGAGATGGCGGAGGCTTGTGTCACGCCCCTGAATCAAGTCTATTGTACTTGTAGTGTGATCATCTCTCGTTGTGTAGACTTGGAGATGGCGGAGGTTTGTGTCACGCCCCACACCCCTGAATCAAGTCTATTGTACTTGTAGTGTGATCATCTCTCGTTGTGTAGACTTGGAGATGGCGGAGGCTTGTGTCACGCCCCACACCCCTGAATCAAGTCTATTGTACTTGTAGTGTGATCATCTCTCGTTGTGTAGACATGGAGATGGCGGAGGCTTATGTCACGCCCCACGCCCCTGAATCAAGTCTATTGTACTTGTAGTGTGATCATCTCTCGTTGTGTAGACTTGGAGATGGCGGAGGTTTGTGTCACGCCCCACACCCCTGAATCAAGTCTATTGTACTTGTAGTGTGATCATCTCTCGTTGTGTAGACTTGGAGATGGCGGAGGCTTGTGTCACGCCCCACACCCCTGAATCAAGTCTATTGTACTTGTAGTGTGATCATCTCTCGTTGTGTAGACATGGAGATGGCGGAGGCTTGTGTCACGCCCCACGCCCCTGAATCAAGTCCATTGTACTTGTAGTGTGATCATCTCTCGTTGTGTAGACTTGGAGATGGCGGAGGCTTGTGTCACGCCCCACACCCCTGAATCAAGTCTATTGTACTTGTAGTGTGATCATCTCTCGTTGTGTAGACTTGGAGATGGCGGAGGCTTGTGTCACGCCCCACACCCCTGAATCAAGTCCATTGTACTTGTAGTGTGATCATCTCTCGTTGTGTAGACATGGAGATGGCGGAGGCTTGTGTCACGCCCCTGAATCAAGTCTATTGTACTTGTAGTGTGATCATCTCTCGTTGTGTAGACATGGAGATGGCGGAGGCTTGTGTCACGCCCCACACCCCTGAATCAAGTCTATTGTACTTGTAGTGTGATCATCTCTCGTTGTGTAGACATGGAGATGGCGGAGGCTTGTGTCACGCCCCTGAATCAAGTCTATTGTACTTGTAGTGTGATCATCTCTCGTTGTGTAGACATGGAGATGGCGGAGGCTTGTGTCACGCCCCTGAATCAAGTCTATTGTACTTGTAGTGTGATCATCTCTCGTTGTGTAGACTTGGAGATGGCGGAGGTTTGTGTCACGCCCCACACCCCTGAATCAAGTCTATTGTACTTGTAGTGTGATCATCTCTCGTTGTGTAGACTTGGAGATGGCGGAGGCTTTTGTCACGCCCCACACCCCTGAATCAAGTCTATTGTACTTGTAGTGTGATCATCTCTTGTTGTGTAGACATGGAGATGGCGGAGGCTTGTGTCACGCCCCACCTGACGCCCCTGAATCAAGTCTATTGTACTTGTAGTGTGATCATCTCTCGAACTACGACGGTGCAACAATGGCGCCGCTGGTGCGTTTGAGTAAACTAGTCACAGGGTGAGGTATACCAACTCAGCCTTATTAAAGTAGCATTACGCGTAACTCTGAAGACACATTTCAGCACCGTTTGTGTTCCTTATGCCTTACCGACACATCTACTGAACTTTAACGGCAGCTTGGACATGTAACAAACACACATGAGTAATCGCACTTATATATTCTGTGCAAAACGTTTGACCGTTCGCGTGTCAATCTATTTTTAGCTGTTTGTCGCACTGATATAATTATTATAAGATAAGCGCATTATAAATACCGTAATTATTATTATTATTATTATTACTTATACAGTTGTAATTATAGGACGGAGTGCAGTCGTTGTCAGGTTACTTGATATTAAGACGACGTGTGCTGAATTGGATTCGCCTGTGCCGATCTAAATGAACCATAACTAGACCTGTCTATAGCGTTTCGTAACCATTTTTTTTTTTTTTTTTTTTTTTTTACAAAAGTGTATATTTAAACAGTCACGGCGGTAGTGGGCGGTAATTATTATTATGTGCGTGCCAATACAGCGTAATTCTATAAGTCTTTAGCTTGGCCCGTCTGCGCTATCTGTCCGCGTCTGCGTAATCTGCGCCATCGTGGAAGTCATCTTATAAATTATGCCTTCTAATGGAATAAACACTTTATTTGACCCGCACAGTACCAGTCGCCGCACTCGGACCGTGTTTCCGCAATCATCGTTAATTGAAAACAACAAAATAAATACTGACTAGATGTCCCAGGAACAGGGCGGATACAAAATGGCATCAGCAAGAGACATAGATCCTCATGAGCCCCCGCAACTACGGGGACTCATGAGGATCTATGCCTCTTGCAGTTGGGTGGCTTTCGCATTTTCTCGGCACTGAACGGTTCAGCGTAAAAACCCGTGGCCTCCGTGAGTCACCGACCGTGACCTGAAGTGAACCATAGTGAATGAGTAGGTTCACGATTCACTACATTACCATACACGTGAGATGCTGTTTGTACTAGCAGGTTCAGCATATAGTCATAGGTCACGCAGTGGTCATCACACTTCCGGAATAAGTCCTACCTTAACACGTTCAGTGCCCGCCAATGACGGAACTTGTGTTCAGTTCTGCAGTATTCGACAAATCAACATCAACCAGCCCAAGCTGTCATAGGAACATGGTGATTCAAAATGGTGTCAGCAAGAGGGGGCTCATGAGGATCTGTACCTCTTGCAGCTAGGTGTGTTCTAAATTTTCTCGGCACTGAACGGGTTAAAAACCACTAAAACTGAAAGAAGCATAGATACTCACGGGCCCCCGAAAGATGTGGGTGAGGACCAGGCTACGCCTCTCATCAGGCACATTTACGTCTGTGTTTCCTTGTTGTGTTGTTGTTTTGCCGGTTCTGTTCCTTGGGCTGAACACTCCCAGGGTCACCCAGCAGGGTGCGAGGAGGATAGCGTGTATGGCAGCTTTTAATTACCCCACCATCTAAGTGGCCACGCTCCGACTTCAGAGGATTTTAGGTTGCGTGTGTAACTGCTTTTAATTACCCCACCATCTAGATGACTGCACTCCGAACTTCAGAGATTTTTTTTTTTTTTTGAATCTTTAATTCCAGAGCTGAGAGCTTACTATGACTAAACCCGATGTGCAAGAGGCATAGATCCTCATGAGCCCCCGCAATTGCGGGGGCTCATGAGGATCTATGCCTCTTGCACATCAAAAGGTCGTCAGGGCCGACGGCGGGCCGATGGCCTTTTGCGCATAGGGTCATCCCCACCCGACCTTGCCATATCGGTAACAGTTGCTGTGGCCTCAATGGTTTTGGCTGCCAGTGAATTTAGCTGATGACAGCAGCTTTTGCCAGAGGCATCTACAGAGGCAGTATTTGCACTAGGAAGGAACAACAAAACAACAACAACAACAGTAAGTCCATTAAAAAAAAAAATAGCGACATTTTCATTGGCAATGCCGCAAATCTAGCTTTTCACAAAAAAACGGGACTTCGTCTGTTGTCGGGGAGGCCGTGGTTGGCTCGATGGCCGGTAGAGCTTTCGACTCTCGTCCGAAAGGTCCCGGGTTCCAATCCAGTTAGTTATTTGGGTTTAACGCCGAGCAGGCGACTAAGGCCATCTCACGGCGGGGGTTCCAATCCAGCTGTGGTTAATGATACCATGACGTGCAGCTTGAAGTGACGTCATTTCGCTACTCGTGCTATTTTTCTTCTTCAGCTTTGCTACGCCAGACTACAGAGTTTACGAATGGCGGGAATCGCCGTGTGTCCGTCTTTATTTCTGTGTGCCAGTGTGTGTGGATCAGAGGGTGGGTTAGACTGAGTAGAAGGAGATAAATTCCTGTCGCAACACGAGCCCACAAAGCGTACTAATGGCGGGAAGCGCCGTGTGTCCGTCTTTATTTGTGCGCCGACGTGTGTTGAACCGGCAGAGGTTGGCTTAGAGAGGGGGGAAAGGGATCAGCATAATATAGCCTAAAAATATAAACAACTCTGAATGTTCCTAAACGATAAAAGCACGGTAGACTTTGGGATGAAATCCTGATCTTGTCCGTCTGTTCAGTGTCTTCGCTGGACACGTATCATTAGTACTTCCCTCATTTAAAGGGGTAGTCCTGACCTTTTTTAATGCTTCAGTTCGCAACTAAAAGCTTTTACTGGGATTCATTATACACACCCACTTAGACAATGACCACCCTATTGTCCCACCAAATGCTTTCTTTCGTCCGTTCAAAGCGAAAAGAGGTCACAGGAATCTTGTGGCTGGACCAAGTCAAAAGATTGCTTCTGATAGGCGATGGTAGCTGACGTCATAATTATTCTATACGACCTTAGGTCATCTGCATAATTATAACCAATCAGAGACAAGATGGCGGATGAACCAGCGAAGAGAAAAAGAAAGTATCAATCGACTCGCGCCGGCCGACAATGACAGACTCGGAATTGAAGAGAAGAAAGAGAAAGAGAGACAAGATACCCCTAAGTAGAACTGACATCGGACAAGGGAATATAGAGCTTGGCTTGACCACCCATCCGGAATTTGTCGCTTTTTTTTATATGTCAATCAAAAAGTAATCCGGCTACGTTCTTTGTCGATCTTCCTGTAGTTCCACGAGCGCTATTCAGTGATTTTCAGAATTCATGAGCTTCAGTAGATTTTATCTCTTACTGATTTTGCAAGATTTTAAACCTGTTTTATCATAAAGTTACGAGCTAGTTCATCAGATTTTATGCTGCAAGGATCTGAAAACTACGGTTTGTGTCAAAATTGCGGCACTGACATCAGTCGCTGGTCAGTTTCAAATTTCAAATTCAAATACTTAGGAGCCATTGTGACAGATGAGGGATCAAAACCAGAAATACTGTCCAGGATTGCGCAGACAACAACAGCACTGACAAGATTGAAGACCATATGGAAGGACAGAAACATCACGCTCTGCTCCAAGATCAGACTGATGCGCTCCTTAGTCATCTCAGTGTTCTTGTATGCCTGCGAGTCATTGACCCTCACAACAGACCTTGAAAGGAGGATACAAGCCACTGAAATGAGATGTTTTCGAAGGCTGCTTGGCATTTCATACAGAGATCACATCACGAACGAGGAAGTGGGAAACAGAATCAGGCAAGCCATCGGGCCCTATGAAGACCTATTAGCCATTGTGAAAAACTGAACGCAAACTGAAGTGGTATGGGCATGTCACGCGTTCAGCAAGGCTTGCCAAAGCAATCCTGTAAGGCGGCACTGTGCAAGGAGGACGAAGGAGAGGAAGACAGAGGAAAAGATGGGAGGGCAATATCTCAGAGTGGACAGGACTGAGGCTGGGTGATACGCTAAGAATGGCAGAGAACAGAGAGGAATGGAGGGAGCTGGTTGCCAAGTCATCAGTGGTGCCCCAACGGTCGGCAAGACTACGGGATATAGATAGATAAACACGTTTTTGTCTGTGCGGGCCGGTCTCATTCACTCGATTCACAGAGGTAGTGTTTCTGCTGCGATGGTGCATTTGTTGTTTCCAGAGATGCTTTCAGTTACGTAGACTTCGATGTGTGAGATGTACGATTGCAGTGCAGAAAGTGGGTATAAATACCACTGTTCTGTTTCGTGACGTTGGCTCAGTCGCTTGGCGCGGAGACCGAGTCGAACAAGCCACGCCCCCAGCACGATCGTTAATCAGGGTAGCAGGTCAAGCGGAACCCGCATTGATTTTGACAGCATAGCGAGTATGGAAGGTTTATTTTACATTCTTGTGGAAAATTGTGTCAAAGGGACGCCGGAGAACGTCAGTGCATGTTTACACTGACACGTGTGTACCCACACCGATGACCTCGTCAGCAGTATTGACCGGGTTCTGCCTTGTGACGTAGGTTAGTAAATATGCACAAATTCAAAACGAGCCCGATGCATGCGATAATTTGCGCTCTCGGGTACAAAATAATACACCCACCAAACGATGAATTTCGACATTTGGCATTGTATTTACATCATAAAGCTCTGAGTACACAAAGGACCCATACATAATACTGTCAGCAGTATCTGTTGCAGACAGTCAGTTTTCTGACTGTGTTGAGATGCTTGATCCTGGGGAGAATAACTTTAAGGGTGTCTTTGCCTACTGTACATGTAGGCCGTTTGACATCGAGCGCACAACACTTTGCCTAATGGCTTCGCCGCAAAGAAACACTTTTCTGTACGTGACCATTTTAACTCATTCCGCCCGGCGCAGGCTTATATCCCAAATTTTGGAGGCGTCATCTAACGACTATGCACCTGTTGCATGGGATGGATCGACCATGATAATTCAAGGGCAGTGCCAGGTTAGCTTGGCGCCGACAGGCGCCAAGCTAATCTGGCACTGCCCTTAAATGATCATGGTCGACCCATCTCCTGTAGTGCGTCAGGGTTGAATGGGTTAAGAACAAATATCATTTAATGCCAGTTGCCCTAATATGCGGGGTCAAGCATGCAGACTTCATGGTTGCCTGCGCCGCTGAAAATGGATGTCTTTCACGTGCAAAATGGATCTTTCTTATACTGGGCTTAATATGTCTGGAGCACATTTAGCGGGATGTAACATCAGTCATTTCTTGAAAATAATCTGATTTAGTTTTACGACTGTGCAGCAAAACTGACACATTGTTCGAGTTTATTCAAAGTAAATCGTATTAGGCTCGGGTCAACTCAGTGTCACTGAGTGATATCTGTTCTAAGATTGGTACAGAAAAGTGGCACTTTATGGAGATATTTGCGAAAAACGTTGTGCGCTTCGATGTCAAATGACCTATGACATAGCTTCGCCAACACAGGACCATAATTTTTGCAATGTGAGTCGGCCAGGCATAACATTTCTCATTTCGCGTTCTTCCGTCTGAGCGGAAAAGGAAAACTGACGCAACACGAAATGTGATTGGTCCAGCCGTACAGGTGTAACGTGAAATGTGATTGGTCTTGCCGACAGCCGTCCACATTTCATGCAAGTGGCTTGTGCAGCCCCGCCGCAGTGGAATTAAATTACTAGTGAGGTTTCTTTTGAGACGATTGAACAAACTCAAAGCGAAAGAGTGATCAACGCGCGTGTGATGATAATCAGCTTGAACTAGATAAGCATAGACAACACTCCAAACATCTCCAAGAGGCATAGATCCTCATGAGCCCTCTGGGCTCATGAGGATCTATGCCTCTTGGAGATGCCGTTTGGAGTGTCTTGTCTATGCTTATCAGCGGCTGAGAACCTGGTACCGCCGCCGTGACTGATTTCGCTCTAGTTCGTTGTTAGGAGTCGTACGCAGAAAACGAAACATCACCGTTTAAATCGTCCTCGACTGTCTCCGATCACACTGGTTGTCTCCCTTGATTCGCTACCGCTTTCACGGGAGACAACCAGCGTGCGGCCGTCTTTGTCTCAGTCGATCGGTGTGTCAGTGAAGACCGACGACCCAAGACTGACTAGTCTCCCCTCATTATACTCTTCGGTCAACATTCGGACAATGGCAGAGTGGACCGGTCTGGAATTTCGCCCCGCCTTTGCCCTTCCTACCCCACTGAATAAACCCCGGCAGTCTGACCGCGGCGTGGCCCGCCAGGGCGTTCACTGACACTCCATGACCCCTGCCACGAGGACAGGGGAATTTTGGGATTTGCCTCTCTCACTGGAGCCGGCCGGTTCTCCCAATGGTAAGTTGTGCCGGGTAAGCGGAGAAATCCAGACTGACCAAAAAGGTGACTGACTGATAAGCCTAAAATGAGAAAACCACACAACTGAACAGCCATAAAGAAACACTCAACTGTTAGAGAAGACAATTACAACACAATTGAATAACATTTCAGGAGTGTATTAACTCATTCGCGGCCAGCCGCATCAGGATGCGCGGCATAAGCCGCGCATCCGGGATGCGGCTGGCCGCGAATGAGTCATAACCCTTTTTCAAAATACAAGTGCAAAATTTGCTACAGTCAGTGATCTGTTATTTTCTTCGGCCGTGATCAAAATACTGAATGCGTTTGGCCGCATTAACCACTGGAATGGTTCCAGGGTCGATGCCAAGCCGCTTGGGATGATGTTGGCCCGAGGAAATTGTGCCTACTGGGTTTTGATTCGTACCAACTACATAAATCTGAATCAGTTACTGGTCATCGCTGACAGCTGCCACACAAAACCAACCAACCAACCAACCAGTCAGTCAGTCAGTCAGTCACTGATTCAGTCATTCTCGCAGTCAGTCAGTCAATCACATAATTAATTAATTAATCAATCAATTAATTAACAAAGCAACAAAGAAACCCACAAATAAACAAACATACTAAGATAGAAACAGACAGACAAATATTCAAACAAAATAAATAAATAAATAATAAATAAATAAATAAATAAAAGTAAATAAGCCCTTCACTGCCGATAAAAAGTGAACTCGATCCAACTGCAAAAGACTGCCGCGACTGCATGGGCTCATGAGGATCTATGCCTCTTGCTGAAAACAATTTGTATCCACTGATTTTTCTTGGACCGTTGTGGCTCAGTCAGTTTTGGTCGTAGAACGAACAACTGAGATTTCAGAAACAAACACGTACGTACAGTGGCAGGGAAGGGGTTAACTCATTCGCGCCCAGCCGCATCCGGAATGCGCAGCTTAACGTTTGTCCACTATAGTCACTAACGGCGGCGGCGTCAGTCGGGTGCAGTCGGCCCCCACTCGACTGTGAGTGAGGGTCTTTAGCCGCCTGCATACTTGTTTTTCTTCATTCGCTCATAATTTATCACAGTTCTGAACTCGCTCAAGGCTTGCTTTTTATTATTATTATTATTTTTATTTTTTTTGCACTGACTCAGACAGATCAATTGAAGTGTAGACGATCCGGTGCTGACGCCGGCCAATGAACTCAAGACATAAAAATGAGACAGACAATAGATCTTAACCGGCCCTTCCCTCCGCCTGTCACTTTATGTCTATTGTCAGTCAGTATTTCTGAAAGCCGCTGTGTAAGTTCATTCAAAGAACAAACAGAAGCCACAACCTTCCAATGAACATGGATACAAACTTGGTCTCAGCAAGAGACACATAGATCCTCATGAGCCCCCGCGACTGCGGGGGCTCATGAGGGTCTATGTCTCTTGCAGCTAGGTTGTTCGTTTAAAGTTTGTTAATTCAACGCCAAATAAAGAGCTCTAGGCATCCTAGGGACGTGCCAGACGGAAAGTGGTGTCAGCAAAGGTACATATATAGTAGATCCTCATGCGCCACCCCCCCCCCCTCTCCCGGCGGCTGCGGGGACCTGACGAGGATCTATGTAATAATAATAATAATAAGCGCATTAAATAGGCGCTTTATCCCAATTGAAAATCGGCTCAAAGCGCCGCCGCGACTGAACTGAACCCAACAAGCACGCTCACGTGAATCACGCGCATTCACTCACACACTGTACATAAACACAGAACATTCACGTGGTGCTAAGGGCAAGCTCAAGCGAGCTACTGTAGTTTTTGGAAATTCAAAATCGTTTGTATTTGAAATTTGATTAAGTGGGCTGAAACTGATACCAAAGTGTCTCTTGCAGTTTGACACTTCAGAATAAAACAGACCTAACAAGTTTACGGTCTGTCTCAGATCGAGAAATCGTCTGCGTATGCGTCTATTTATTTTTGTCATCTTATGATTTTTCAACGTCACCTGAGTGGAGAAAGATCGTGACAGAGATCAAAAACGTTTTTACTATGACTGGCCGAATCCCCGGCTCGGCCCAAACACCCTCTTCTGTTTTGTAATGAGGCTGCAATGAGACGCCGCGGTTTTGTACAAACGGGAGAAAAACAGCGCATTGGCGCTAGAAATAAAATCTCACCTCGGCCGTCTCCGATCACACTGGCTGTCTCCCTTGATTCGCTACCGCTTTCAGCGGTAGCAAATCAAGGGAGACAACCAGTGTGCGGCCGTCTTTGTCTCAGTCGGGATCTTGTGTGAAGATGACCCCCGCCAAGACTGACTCTCCCCTCATCATATGAAGCATACATTCTATAATTAGGTCACAATTCTGACAGTGGCAGAGTGGCCGACCGGACTGGAATTCCCAGCTTTGCCGGCCCTTCCTGGGGTTAGTCTGCCTTGATGATTTGTTAAGGTTGGCGACATGCGATACATTTTTTTTATTTATCAATTTTTTTAATTTATTTTTTTGTTGTTGCGACTTTCAAAGTCAATGAAAATCCCAACAGAGCATGAAACACGCTTAAAAAGGTCAGTTACAATACTATTAAATGTTCGGGTTAACGCATTGCACTCCAGGTAACGAAATACCCACATTTTGGAGTTATCCTCTGCCGAGGACTGCATGACAATTCAGGAGACAGATCGACCATGATATTTCAAGGGTGGTGCCAGAGTAGCTTGGCGCCTATTGGCGCCAAGCTATTCTGGCACCACCCCTTGAACTATCATGGCCAAGCCATATCTTTCTGTGGTTGTCAAGGCTGAATGAGTTAAACTCTTCTACAAAATGGACGCACCAAACACAAAATAATGCACCACTTATCTTTCTTTCGCGAGATGTATACCTGTAGCAGTGACGTGAACAATTTCAGTATTTTTACTCTTCAGACCCTTGGCAGACCCTTTCTAATCTAGATTTTGTAAGGTCGATGCCTGCATAACGCTTTGCAGACACGATCCTTCGGAGGACTAAAAGTGTGATGTCCAAAAATTAAAATAAAAAAAAAAAAATCTCAATCGCTTTAAAGTCATCGGCCATTCAGCCTAGATTTTGTAAGGCCGGTGCCCGAATTGGGCTTTGCAAACAGACACGATTTGTTTTAAGTGGGCAAGAAATCCATGGGTATATAAAAATCCAACGTAAAAAAAAAAATGTGTTGGGTTTTATTTAATCGCTTCCCTGCCAGCGGGCGCCCATTGCGTTTCTGAAATCTGTGTTCATTGAACGACCAAAAGCCACAAACTGTCCAAACAACATGGATACACACACACACTGGTCTCAGCAAGAAGCATAGATTCTCATGAGCCCCCGCAGCCGCGGGGGCTCATGAGCATCTATGCCTCTTGCAGTTGGATCGCGTTCACTTTTTCTCCGTCGGCAGTGATGGGGTTAATATGTTTTTGCATTTTCACTCCGGCTTGGGGTTAATATGTTTTTGCATTTTCACTCCGGCTTGGCAGTCACCTTTTAATCTCGATATTTTGTTTGGTCGATGTCTGACTTGTACTTTTGCTAACAGAGACGATTTTTTTTTCAGTGAGCAAAAGGTCCATGGGTGTAATTGAATGTGTGAGGTGAAACACTTGTTGCTGGTTTTTTTTTTTTTTTTTAACTGAAGTGATTTACATTTACACTCGCTTGGCGGTCACCATTTTGTGAGGTCGATACCCGACTTGTTTTGCAAAAAAAAAAAAAAAAAGACACGATTCTTTAGATATAACTGAAGGTGAAACATTTTTTTTTAAAAAAAAGATTAACCCATTGAGTCCCACGTACAAAATCCCCACTTTTTTGAGTTGTCCTCCGAGGACTGCATTACAATTAACAAGACAGATCGACCATGATAGTTCAAGGGTGGTGCCAGAATAGCTTGGCGCCTATGAGCGCCAAGCTATCCTGGCACCACCCTTGCACTGTCATGGTCAGCCTATACCTTGCTGTGGTGTGTCGGGGACTGAATGCGTTAGTTTTTTCTCTTTACTCTTGGCAGTCACCTTTTTTATCTCGATTTTGTCAGGTCGGGGCTGTGCATAGTGTTTTGCAAACAGACACGTTCATGAGTATAACTGAAGATTTAACGTAAATTTCTTATTTTTTTAACATTTAATTTAATTTTTATTATTTTTGGTTGTTTTATTTTTACTCTCTTGGCAGTCACTTTAAAATTTATAAAAACAAAACAATCTAGATATTGTAAGATCGATGACTGACTTGTGCTTTGCGAACAGACACGATTCTTTCAGTGGGCAAAAGTTGTTTGGGCCGTCGTCTGCCGGAACAGCAGGACGCAATTGCAAGGTTGAGCTTAGTCCTGCGCAAGCCACTATGCAAGTGCTCCGCGAGTGCAGAGGAACACCTTACTTAGTGGCTGGCGCTGGTCTAAGCTCACTCATGCAACTGGCCCCTGGTCTACGCACGGCCACGGCCTAAGTCGGCCCGAGGATATTCAGTTCGCTTATTGCAAATGTGAAACATGTTTTGGTGTTAACCCTTATCATTCGGAATACACCAGTATGTGAAATAAGTTTGACTAAAATAATTCAAGGCAACGCCATTCGACACTTCCGCAGCTATTGACGCGGGCCGCCTTGAGTGAGTTAACGGGATGAAATAAAAGATAGTGACCTTTTAGGTCAGTGGCACAGTTGAAAAATCACAAGGGAATAAATTAATCGTCTGGAGACATCTGCGACCGATGGAGGGAATTGTTATCAGCTTGGGGACACGATTTCTTTTTTTGTGTGTGAAATACGACAGATAAGATAGTGTATATTATCCCATTACATCCTGAGGCTGATTAAAAAAAAAAAAAAAAAAAAAAAAAAAAAACACATGTTTATTGTCCTATGATGGCTACATTGCAGATTACAAGATAGCCCGACCATTTTAGTTCAAGGGTGGTGCCAGAATAGCTCGGCGCGTCTCAGGCGCCAAGTTATTCTGGCACCATCCTTGAACTATCATAGTCATCATTTGTTTCAAACACTAGTTTATCAGGATGTGTTAAACATTCAGGTCAGAGGCGCAGCTGTACATTTGTGCCGAAGGAATCAATCGTCTGGAGACACCTGCGGCTGACGGAAATGAACTGACCTCACCTTAGTGACACCATTTCATTTTCTTGCGGACTTTTCCGGGTTTGTGTACAAACTTTGTTGTTTCGAGGACACAGCACTGGATGAAAATATATCCCTTTAATTTAAAAGTGTATTCCGTATCATTCTGAATCAGTCACACAACGTCTGAAGTTTTTGTCAGTATTGCTAGGGACCTCCCGCGAAACCAATAATTCATTAAAATTCGGATAATACCTAAAACAAACAAATGATTTTTTTTAAAGGCACGGGCGGATAAGTTACCTCCGGTGGGGGGAAGATGGGAGAGGGCGGGCGGGGGGGAGGGGGGGAGGGGGGAGGGTCCGACTTTTTGTATGGAACCTTAAACCTGACACAAATGGCCTCCAGACGCCTTTAAGGCTTCCTATTGGCCGAAAAATTAAAAAAATAGTAAAACGCTGGAGGAGGGGAGGGGAGGGAAGGGGAAAGAGGGGAAAGGGGGGGGGGGTTAGGGGAGGTGGGGAGGGGTGGAGGGTGTGGAAAGGGGGATAGTCGCGTGAATCAAACATGTCTGACTTATATATATATATATATAATATATATATATATATATATATATATATATATATATATATATATATATATATATATATATATATATATATATATATATATATATATATATATATATATATATATATATATTTGACTAAGTGCCGAAAGGTGCGGAAGCAGTGAGTGACCTCTTTTGACTGAAAATAAAAAATGTTAAAAAAGGCATGTGTTGATTTTGACATGTGGAATGTGTGTGTGTGTATGTGTGTGTGTGTGTGTGTGTGTGTGTGTGTGTGTGTGTGTGTGTGTGTGTGTGTGTGTGTGTGTGTGTGTGTGTGTGTGTGTGTGTGTGTGAATGATGGAAGATATACTGGAAATAACTGTTGCACCTAACAAGCAATTTGACAAGTGGCAGATACTAAAACGTCCGATTTCACCGCAAAAATTCAGCCGCGGACAAGGGACATGGACATGCCATCGGTTTTTGTCGATCTTGCGTGCAAAAGTAAAACCAACAAACCTGGTGCTTATCACGCTTATGCGTTCAGGGAACATTGTTCTAATTATACATGTGTACCTAAAACTTGAAGGTGAACGCCACTTTTTGTTTTGTTTTGTTTTGTTTGCTGTTGAAAGTATCGTTCGTCGGACGTCAGGTTTGTCAACAACTTGACAGTACCGTAGGATCTGCGATCATTGTCAAGTTTCCAGCGAAAAAGCACGCTGATTTAAACGGATATGACGTAGATACTTCGTTTCACTTTCGTAGTGTCTTTTATCCGCTTTGAAATTACTTTTACGTCAAAGTTTTCTAAGCTGGCAAAAAAAAAAAAAAAAAAAATTGTGAGTGGCCCGACTTTTGGCGCAAGATCTGACGTTGGAATATTTGCCACATTTCAATAATAATCATTGACTTTTAACTTTCAAAGTTCATTTTCTAAAAACATTTAAGTTATTATCTCTTATTTCACAGGCACATTACCAGTA
Organism: Semisulcospira habei; assembly: GCA_036245525.1. Classification (NCBI taxonomy): domain Eukaryota; kingdom Metazoa; phylum Mollusca; class Gastropoda; family Semisulcospiridae; genus Semisulcospira; species Semisulcospira habei. The sequence goes on along the minus strand of BTPG01000004.1, from coordinate 225,133,466 downwards.
CCATGTGCATTATAAAAATTAAAAAAACAAAAACATTTTGTGATACTTCACGTCAAACTTTATTTTTGAACTACATCCTGAACCCCCACGCCAACCCCAGACCAGGGTACCATTTTCTTGTTGGTATATCTGAAGCTTCTGGACGGTGTTAGAATACGTCAAGGAAAAAAAGAGCCGCTTTAACTCATTCTATCCCAACACCGAAATCTTTAAATTTTGCTGGTGTCCTCTGAAGACTGCATTGCAGTGCAGGACAAGGATCGACCATGATAGTTCAAGGGTGATGCCAGAATAGCTTGGCGCCCATAGGCGCCAAGCTATTCTGGCATCACCCTTGAACTATCATGGTCGATCCTTATCTTCCGGTGGTGTGTCTGGGGTAGAATGAGTTAACTTCAACAACTTATGATCGGCGTCTGCTTAGCCGTCAAGGTCGAGGGACATCTGTGGATCGACCAAGATACCTCAGAGGTCGTGCTTGATTAGCATGCAGCCTCAACTGGCGCAAAGAAAACAAGCACTGACTTTCAGCTGCCGTCACGAGAGAGGGGCAACGTTTTAATTTTAGCATATTTTAACCGGTTGCGTCGAGCCACGAATGTTTTTTTTTTTTTTCCCGGTGGAAGGGGTGGGGGGGGGGGGGGGGGTGCTTTTCCAGGTGGGTCATCAGGAGCATAAGCACTTGGCAGCAGGAATGGAAGAGGTAAACTCGAGTTCTACATCGAGAACTGAGGTATAATCTGGCACTGCCAGTGAACTATCATTGCGCAGCCATCTTTGCCGTTGTACCTCGAGAGTTAACGTGTTCCAACTTTGTGCGTATGTTTGTTTTGGTGTCGTTAAAATGTGCACCAAAATCAAGTTGCTTGATTGTGATTTTTATGTAGTTGTTTGGTGGTTGTTGTGTTACTTTCACTGTTTGGTGGTTGTTGTCTGTTACTTTCACTGTTTGGTGGTTGTTGTCCGTTACATTCTCTGTTTGGTGGGTTGCTGTCTGTTACTTTCACTGTTTGGTGGTTGTTGTCTGTTACTTTCACTGTTTGGTGGTTGTCTATTACTTTCACTGTTTGGTGGGTTGCTGTCTGTTACTTTCACTGTTTGGTGGTTGTTGTCTGTTACATTCACTGTTTGGTGGTTGTTGTCTGTTACATTCACTGTTTGGTGGTTGTCTATTACTTTCACTGTTTGGTGGGTTGCTGTCTGTTACTTTCACTGTTTGATGGTTGTTGTCTGTTGCTTTCACAGGTGGTTGTTGATGTCTGTTGCTTTCACCGTTTGGTGGTTTTTGATGTCTGTTGCTTTCACAAGCACACACACACACACACACACACACACACACACACACACACAAATATTTTCTAAGCGCATGTCTAACCAAAACTACTCTTTAATCTGAAAAATCTATACGCAAGTACAAAAATTTGAAAAATTCCGAACAATACAAATCACGTTTGTGCAACATCATCTGCACACGTATGAAATATCGAAAACTGAACAAAAGTGTGAAAAACATCCAGCACTGATTAAAAAGAAACTAGAGGAGTGCGCACAATGACAAAGAAACTAAGATGTTTTCAATATTGTATGTACGCCGGGCTGTGTCTTGGGAAAACGATCGGTTGGTTGTACATTGCTTAAAACTCTTCCTACCCCAGACACACCACAGCAAGATGAGGATCGACCATGATAGTTCAAGGGTGATGCCAGAATAGCTTGGCGCCTATGGGCGCCAAGCTATTCTGGCATCACCCTTGAACTATCATGGTCGATCTGTGTCCTGCACTGCAAAGCAGTCTTCAGAGGAAAACGGCAAAATTTGGGGATTTCGGTCTTGGGGTAGAATGAGTTAACGTCCCGACAACAAGAAGACATTCTCAAGTTGTGCAAAAACAAAACAAAAAATAAATAAATAAAAAACCAACAAAAACCACCACCAACAGAATATTGAGTTATGTCGCCTGCCCGTCTAATATGCTAAATATTCCTAAGACATGCTAGGGACGCTGCACCATCATGCTAATTTCTAGTACCCAAGTATACCAACAACAACAACAAAAATAGAAAATCATTACAATTACAAAATGTGTACGGGGAAATTGTATATAAAAATGCTTAGAAAAACGAAAAAGGACCCTACTTTTGTTTGTAAAGAACCCTACTTTCAAGGGTAGTGCCAGATTAGCTTGGCGCTTGATGGCGCCAAGCTAATCTGGCACTGCCCTTGAATTATCATGCTAGATCCATCTCCTGCAACTGGCCCACAGTCGTTAGGCGACACCTCCAAAACTGACCCCGGGGTTAAATGTGAAGGTGTAATGGCGCCCGTTGGCCTACGAGTCTCGACGTTACGGCCTCTAGCTACAGAGTCGGCTAGCCCTCTTGTCCAGCGTTATTACCAAGAAGACACTGCGCACTGCTAACCCCCTACTACCTGGATCAGGCCCAGTGACCCATTCAACCCTGACGCACTACAGCAAGAGATTGGTCGACCATGATAATTCAAGGGTAGTGCCAGATTAGCTTGGCGCCTGTCGGTCAGAGTAGTCCTGTCATGAAGAACAGTCTAGAGTGAAAGAAAAATGTTCGAAGTCAGTGATTGCTGAACAAAACACGTAAAGTATATTGTGTCTGTATGGTGGAAAAACAAGATGATTGATTGATTGATTGTACATTGCTTAACGTCCCGACAGCAACAAGGCTTTCTCAGGACGTGCCTGCACTGCTTGTGAAAAAAAAAAACTAAACAGAAAATTGAATGTATGTCGCCAGCCGGTCAAATACGTTAAATAAACCTACAACATGGGGCCTAAATAAAGCTAAGACCATTTAGCAACACACATCCAATATCAAGAGCTACAGGCAGTGCAGACAGTAGGGAGAGATTTAAAAAGGCAAAAACAGGTGAATGGACAAAGGGTAGACAGAAACACATGCCCCAGAATAGATAGAAAAACCCACCCTGTGGGGCTGACCAGGGTGACCCTGGGAACTAAAAAATACCTAACCCCACCCAAGTCCCCCAGGGCAGACCCGGGTGGGGTGAAAAACAAGATGAGGATTTCATCCCAAAGTATACCGTATTGTTTGGAGCTCAGATGCGTTTTATCTTTTATGAACATGAGTTCAGGGTTGTTCATATTTTTAGGCTTATTATGCTGATCCATTTCCCTCCTCTCTAAGCCAACCCCAAATCAACACACACGTCGGCGCACACAAATAAAGATGGACACACGGCGCTTCCCGCCTCTAGTACGCTCTGTGGGCGTACTAGAGGCGGGAAGCGCCGTGTGTCCATCTTTATTTGTGTGCGCCGACGTGTGTGTTCGTGTAGCGACAGGAATCCATCTCCTTCTACTCTAACCCACCCTCTTATCGACACACACTGGCACACAGAAATAAAGACGGACTGACGTGACAGCGATTGCCGCCATTCGTAAGCTCTGTGGTCTGGCGTAGTATAGCTATTCTAAAGAAGAATAATAGCGCGAGCAGCGAAATGACGTCACTTCAATCTTCACGTCATGGCATCACGCCGTGTTCATAGTGACGACTCGATGTTATGCGTCACTCATCGCAGTACTAACATTTGACGTATCAGAGAATCAACTTTGCACTTTTCTTGCTGATTTTCACGCCTAGGGCTAACAGGTCACAATTTGACCTAATCCTACCCCAGGGCCGGGACAAAAAGCAGGTTTATGCAAACACTGTTTAAGAAAAATCATGCGGGGATTAATGAGAAGATAGTTTTTTTTTCGTAAATGAAAAACTAAAGTTATGTTAGCTGTTTTACAAACGACTCCTAAAAAGTGGTGCAGAACATTGATTTTCACACCTAGGGCATACAGGTCACAATGGACCTAATCGTACCCGATAGCCGGGTTAAACTGTAGGCTTATGTAAATACCGTATACGAAAAATCATGCGATTATTATATAACGAGACTGTTTTTTTTTTCATAAAAAAATTCTCAATTGTTTTAAGATTAACCCATATAATTCGTGAAAGTAATCCTCAAAACATAAAAATATTTTTTTCCCAAAAAATATTTATCACTCAAAACGTTCTAGAGGTGCAATGCTGGTTAACGAACTCATTCAATATCTCCCTTTTCTAGCTATACGCAAAATATCTAGTAAAAATAAGAAAAATTACGGACTCCAGTGTGGATCAACCGGTTTTTGTGAAACGGTCATTTTCTCGCCAAATGAGCATCTTAATAAAAAATATTCGAAAAAAAAATGTCCCGAGATAATTCTTTTAAGGACAATATCATCTTAAAATTTCAAGCTTGTCCGTCCTCAAAACGCGGGCTCTAGTCGCCGTCACATACACGCACAAATACGGCGCTTGGCGCCAAGACGTTCTCTAACAAGGTTTGCGTATCTAGACGTCAAGTCATTTTTATCGTGTTACTTCTTTGCCAGAATGTCTGCGACGCACGCCAAAAACGTCATGTACATGCTCAGGAATGAGCTCCGACCCAGCCCCATTTCAAAGTCTACCGTATTTTATACATACGGTAGACAAAAACACACCCAACACCATATGATTTCGGGAATACTTCGGCCTTACTCCCCTTCTTTAGCCAATCGTGTCAGGGAATAATGGAATGCACACGGCAAGCAAGACGTAGCAAATGATCCAATGCCGGATCAATAATTTGTTTCATTTTTTTTTTAATTAAAAAAACCCAAAGAAATAAAATTAACCAATTTAACCCCAGTTGTCCACGTTTCCTACATTTTGGAGGTGTTGCCTAACGACTTTGTACCTGCTGCAAGAGATGGATCGACCATGATAATTCAAGGGTCGTACCAGATGAGCTTGGCGCCTTCAGGTGCCAAGCTCATCGGGCACGATCCTTGAATTATCATGGTCAATCCATCTCCTGCTGTGGGACGTCGGGGATAAATGTGTTAGAGAGAGAGAGAGAGAGAGAGAGAGAGAGAGAGAGAGAGAGAGAGAGAGAGAGAGAGAGAGAGAGAGAGAGAGAGAGAGAGAGAGAGAGAGAGAGGAGAGAGAGAGAGAGAGAGAGGAGAGAGAGAGAGAGAGAGAGAGAGAGAGAGAGAGAGAGATGGTGATGAGATCTTTATGATCACGGACACGCAGACAGAATCAGGAAAATTACGACACTTGTGATTGGAGAGAGAGAGAGAGGGGAGAGAGTGTGAGAGGGAGGAGGAGAGAGGAGGAGGGAGGGGAGTGCACGCTGAGGGGGGGGAGTTTGTGGGAGGAGGGGGGGGGGCGGGGGGAGGGGGGCGGCGGGGTCACATTTGTTATACATGTACATTTATTGGTCCAGACATAAAAATAAAACCAAGGGGGAGGGTCGGTCACCCCGCCTCCACCCCCTTTACACACACAACCCTGCCTTGTTTGATTGTTTTGGCTGAACCACTATTTTATTGTGTGCTACATCCGTAAAGAAATGTAAAGTTAGTTATTTATGTGCGTCCTTGATTTTATACAACCAAGAAATATAATCATTACTGCGCATGCCTCACAATGTAAAGAGTATCGATACATTACAAAGCATACTAACAGATGGAATACATGTAGCTGAAATGAGAAGAGATGTACAGTGTACAATAATAATGATAAACATCTAGATAAGGTCTATGCCTGTGCTGGCATGAACACCGGCATGTCCTGTTAACCCTTCAACTGTCGGTCACGCTTGATGTCGAGGTGATTCCTGCAGGAATCACCTCGACAAAAAGAGCGACCCACAGCCAGATGGTTAAAACTGACAATGGCTTGGGTTTTAATTTTATTTACAAAAATATATAGTACATTCAAGAGCAGAAACATTTAGCACAATCTGATCCACATTGCACAAGTTTATTTACAAGAACTCTGGGGCCACGTACATGCACTCTTATCAGTACCTGAAAAAGTCTACATGTTGACGTATTTCGATTGCCCTAAGGCAGCAAGTTTGCAATGCTCACGAACCACGAGTTTTTCCCCCAGTAATTTCTCTGGCCGGAAAGGAAGGATGTACTTCGATAAAAGCGCGCGTTTACTTACACCCCACTAAATTCACGAGAATGAAGAGTAAGAGATGCACAATCAGGTTTTCGACAGTTTTGTAATCCATTTAGTTTTTCACTCTCTCTCTCTCTCTCTCTCGAAAAAAAAAAAAAAAGGTTCACGAGCATTGCAAACGCACTATATCTGGCCTAAGCAACCACTAAGAACTGATATCAGCCCATGGACAGCCATGGCTGTTAGCATTAGCTTTTCGTCGCGATTATTCATGCAAGAATCATCAGGACAAAACAAAACACACACATACACACAAACAAAACCAAACAAAACCCACCGACAGTCACAGGGGTAAGGCTTACGTCAGCCTGAGGCCACTGGTGGTTTAACTCTTTCACAAGCCGGTTTAACCCCTTTCCTCCTGATACACCCATTGCTTGAAATACATTTGACTGCTGGTTCAAGGTTGGTGCCCGAATAGCTTGGCGCCCGAGGCGCCAAGCTATTCTGGCACCACCCTTGAACTAAAACAGTTGATCCGTCTCCTAATCCGTCATGTAGCGTCCCTAGGACAATAAGCAAATGTTCTAAAATCAGCCTCAGGATGGAATGGGTTAAATGCAGCACCATAATAACGCGCACATAAACAACTATATAGGCTCTTTAACCCATATCATCCGGAATACACCAGTGTGCGAAAAAAGTTTGACTAAAATAGTTGAAGGGTAGGGCCAGAATAGCTTGGCCCCTCTAGGCGCCAAACTATTCGGGCACCACCCTTGAACTAAAGCCATTGGTCCATATCCTTATCTCTAAGTACTATAACGTGGCTTGCATTTGGCAGTGTACAAGTTTGAAGCTTTTAGCCTCGGTATGGTATGGGTTAAAAGTGCCGGGTGACACTGAGACTGACCTGTGCTTCACCCCTTCCCTTGCCACTGGTCACCGCCTGCGTGATCTAAACTCTTTGTTAACTCAATGCCACTGAGCCCCCTCCGTCCAAGAAACATGGGTGCAAAGTGGGGCCAGCAAGAGGCAAAGAACCTCATGAGCCCCCGCATCTGCGGGGGCTCATGAGGTTCTTTGCCTCTTGCTGTTTCGGGAGGTGGGGGGGGGGGGGGGGGGGGAGGGGGGTGTCGAATTTTTAAGGCAGTGTACGGGATGGAGAACAAACACACAAACACTACAAAAAAAAAATTACTTAATTTTTACATACAGGTATGTACATATACGCGCTTGTATCAACCCATTCAGCCCTGACGCACTACAGCAGGAGATGGGTCGACCATGATAATAGTGCCAGATTAGCTTGGCGCCTGTTGGCGCCAAGGTAATTTGGCACTACCCTTTATCTCGGTCGATCCATCTCCTGCAACAGGTGCATAGTCATTAGATGGCGCCTCCAAAATTTGGGAAATACGTGTGTCGGGCTGAATGAGTTAAATAGTTCACAAGCATACTGAAAGAATGGAAACACTAATAAACAGAGAAAATGAGGACAAGGGCCTCTAGCAGGGCTACTGGAATGGCGAAAAGAAAAGAGCAACCATACTTCAGCCATTGCACGTTAAAAAAAACAACAAAACTGTTGCAAATTAAAAGTGCATCTTTGAAAAGCAAATGTTAAACAAAATCAAACGTAACAAACTCAACAATAACCACCACAACAAATTAACACATAACCAGCAAACAACGAAACAGGAATGTGAATAACAGCAACACAAATCCAGAGGTATCACCTCTCCAATGGCCCAATCTACAGCAAGACAATTTCTGATTAATTATGCATGCTATGCACCAAGTTATAAAATGAAATATAAAAAAAGACAAAAACAGGTGTGTGAGATTTTCAAATATCTTTAAATTTAAAAAAAAGAAGTGAGTTTGAGGTTGGAATTACAAAAATATGGGAGCTGCCCTCTGCAGAATTCATTACAGATGAATCGACTGTGACAGTTCAAGGGTGGTACCACAGTAGTTTGACATCTGTAATTTTTCAAGCATATCATGAATAAAGAAAACTTTTCTGTCTGTTGTAACCCCTTCACTGCCAGGTGACACATTTCTCACTGTCCAAACATGGATTCTAAGTTCTTTCAGCAAGAGGCATAGATCCTTATGAGCCCACGCAGTTGCGGGGGCTCATGAGGATCTTTGCCTCTTAAAGTCAGATTGTGTTCACTTTCCTTGGCACTTAAGGGGTTAAAACAGTGTATAAAGCAGAAAATCATCTTTGGGTTTCATGCGCTCTGCCACCTCTAAAAAGTTGAGAAGTTTATTATAACGGAGACATAAGAATGTCGGCATAAGCAAAGTAAACCACAAACAAAAAAAAACACCACATAATGACACATTCTGACATCACGTATTCTGTACGTCAGAATGGACCAATGCCTACAGATTCTTGTACCATCCTTCAACTATCATGGTCCATCCTTTACTTTAAAAGCGATCTGCTCCACTGCGGCGTTGATCGCTAAACTTCGCTGATGCAACAGGTTGTCAATGTTGTCTTGCCACAACTCCGACTTCTCTGCCCTTCTTTTCACAAGCCACACTAGAAGGCACGTGTGCCAGAGGTTTTCCACTACCATTTTAACCCTTATCATTCGGAATACACCAGTGTGTGAAATGAGTTTGACTAAAATAGTTCAAGGGTAGGGCCAGAATAGCTTGGCGCCTGTAGGCGCCAAGCTATTCTGGCACCACCCTTGAACTAAAGCCACTGGTCTATAATAAGTATCTGTAAGTACTATTACGTGGCTTGCATAAGGCAGTGTACAAATTTGAAGCTTTTAGTGTCAGTATGATATGGGTCAAGCGTAACGGAAGTAACCCTCCCGCATATAAAAGAGAAATAACCAGAAAAATCTTTCATTTTACGAGATTCAAATCCAATAATATAAAAAGTTTGCCTTTTTGTCCGGCATTATTGTAAGACATACTAAAGCATTTGCAAAAGTGAGATCGCGAACAATTTAACCCTTTTTCGCCTGGGTAAGGTCACTTTAAAGTGTATAAGAGCCGAACGGGTCCATTTGAAGGTTCAGATACACACGTCTGAGAGTTGCCCTCCGAAGACAATTATAACAGCATGGAAGACAGAGCGACATGACAGTTCAAGGGCAGTGCCAGAATAGCTTGGTGCCTACAGGCACCAAGCTATTCTGGCACTACCCTTAAACTATCATGTTCGATCTAGCTCCAGCACTACCATGGACGCTAAATCTTCTCAAGCAGTGTGTTAGGGCTCAATGAAAATGGATGAAATGCATGACTGTACATTTTAGCTGGAATCTCTCGCGCCAAGGCACATTTGTGTGAACATTTTTATTTGGGACAGGGCTGAAAGAACTGGATGGTCTGATGGTACGTCTTCCACACCGATGGATTCTGAAAGCACAGAGTACCACCTCCTCTCCTGAACTGAGTCTTCTGGAAAAAAAAAATCAAAGCAATACAGTCAAACTTGAATATAGAGATCACCTAAGGGAAAGGACAGATGTGGCTACTAAAGACAGGTGTCCCCTTTTATAAAGTGAAAGGGACGTGTACTTCTTGGGTGGCTGTTATAGACAGGTGACCACTATATAAAGGTGGCCAGTAGAGCAGGCTTTACTGTTACATGTACAGCATACGTTTAGCTTCCATGATAGTATGTCTGATACAACTCCATCTGACATAAGAGAAGTTGAATGTATGTTAATACATTTTATATCCCGATCAAACTTTTTTCTATTAACCCTTTGGCTGGCCATAGCAGTTTTTGTCGTGATGATTCCGCTAGGAATCATCGCGACAAAAACCGCTATGGACAGCCAAAGGGTTACTTCAATTCGCATATAAAGAAGTTTGGATATTTAGAATGGGAAAATTCCAGTCCATCTGCATTTTGTTACATCATGTATACAAAGTTCATGGTACACGTGCAAAGAGCAGCAACTCAGACCTCTATGAGCATTATTGTTGTAAAACATTTCAATTGTCTCCCACCGACATGGCTAGCAATGGTGAACCACAATGCTGGGGGAGCTGAGTAGCTCAGTTGGTAGAGCGTTTGACTCTCACCCAAAAGATTGTGGGTTCAAACCCAGCTGGGGGCAAAAATTTGTACACAAACCTCTTTTCGGCGCCCTGTCTTTGAAATTACCTTCATGGTGGACAAAAGACATTAAGCCCTAAGTGTTTAACATTTTGAACCACAATGTTATGTTGTTTAATGTTATTTTTCTACAATAAAAATAGTTTCCTGTGGCTGCAAAAGATAAACAATAAAGGAAAAGCCCTTATGGCTCACGTGTATGACCGATCCACACAGCTTCTGCACCAACAAAATCTGTTTTCTCAAAATTTAATCAGTTTCACACATCTGTCATACCCCCATTACCCTTGAGCTTTGTGATGAGTCGACTAAATTAGTATAAATAGGAAGGTCTTATCATTAGATACCTTTGTGCCAAATTTGATTGAAAAGTTTGCAAAAAATGTTGATAATAACTAAAATTCTAACAAAAATTGGCATTTTATACACAATTGTTGACCTCTTGTGACCATTGATCTTTTCAAAGGGGTCATCCAAATTAGTATGCATAGATAGGTCTTACTATCATGTATCTCTGTACCAAGTTTGGCTTTGAAGATGTGAATAGTATTTGAGAAAAAAATCTTTTGTCAAAATATGGCTAATTTGGACCTATTTCCTGAGCTCTTATGATCTTTGACCTTTTGAGGGATCAAGCAAATTAGTATGCATGGAAAGATCTTACCATCAGGTATCTTTGCACCAAGTTTGGGTTTGAAGTTGTAAATAGCATTTGAGAAAAAAACATATTTTGTTAAATTATGGCTATATTTGACCTATTTCCTGAGCTATTGTGACCCCTGACCTTTCCGAGGGGTCATCCAAATTAGTATGCATAGGTAGGTCTTACCGTCAGGTATCTCTGTAGCAAGTTTGGTTTTGAAGTTGTGAATAGTATTTGAGAAAAAAACATCTTTTGTCAAAATATGGCTAGTTTGGACATATTTCCTGAGCTCTTGTGACCCATGACCTTTCTGAGGGGTCAACCAAATTAGTATGCATGGAAAGGTCTTACCATCAGGTATCTTTGTACCAAGTTTGGGTTTGAAGTTGTGAATAGACACAGTATTTGAGATATCTTTTGTCAAAATATGGCTATTTTTTACCTTTTTCCTGAGCTCTTGTGACCCTTGAACTTTCTGAGGGATCAACCAAATTAGTATGCATAGAAAGGTCTTACCATCAGATATCTTTGTACCAAGATTGGGTTTGAAGTTGTGAATAGTATTTGAGAAAAAAAAATTATGTAAAAATATAGCTATTTTGGATATATTTCCTGATCCCCTGTGACCTTGACCTTTGTGAGAGGCCACTGAAATTGGTATGTTTAGAAAGGTCTTGCCACAAAGTATCCTTGGGCCAAGTTTGAAGACTGTAGCTTGAATAGTCTCCAAGAAAATGCCAATGTTAAAGTTTACCACGGACGATGGCGGACGCACGCCCACTGGCCACAAACATAGACTCACTTTTGCTTCAAAAAATTGTATCCCAGAAAGCTAAACATCAAACACCCTTTACAATGTTTACAATACATCTGGATTGTACATGACACGCACATGGTCGGTAAAAGCACACTTTCCCCAAATCATTCCCAGGACTCTTGCTGGAATTTTCTTTCTCCAGTCTTTATCAGCAAAATCATCAGCAGAGTCATTTTCAGGCCCTCTGCTATCTTCATTGTCAAAAATAAAGCCAAGAACCTTTTGTAAAGTGAAGTGCACTGTGAAACTGGCTGCTATTTTGGTATGTGTGATTCAATATGAAAGGAAACCAATTAACACATTCGGTTGTGAAGGGCAGGATATTGAATATCACTGACATCAGTCAGCTATGCTAGTAAAAACACTGTACTGCAGAAAATACGGCTCATTTGACATGACATGGTCCCTTTATGTCCACTAAAGTCACCCCCCTGTGGTGGCCGAAAGGTAAGCTGACTATGGCGGTAAAAGAGTTAAGAACTGTCAAGTGGCTGTAGCCACCTAATGATTGTCTTTAACTCTCAAACTCCCACAACTAAATGACTTCCATTTGACAGAATGGAAGTCATTTAGTTCTGGTAGTTTAACCTTTATCATTCGAAATACACCATTGTGTGAAATAAGTTTGACTAAAATAGTTCAAGGGTAGTGCCAAAATAGCTTGGGGCCTCTAGGCACCAAGCTATTCTGGCACTACCCTTGAACTACAGCCATTGGTCTATATCCTTATCTGTAAGTACTATAATATAGCTTGCATATAGCAGTGTGCAAATTTGAAGCTTTCAGCCTCAGTATGATATGGGTTAAGAGTTAATGACAGGTGGCACTTCAAGATTGCTCTTGAGGGAGCACCTGTCTTTTAAGACCATTTTTTTTCCTTGCAAAATAAAGGTGGTTGCTCAACACAGGTTCTACTGTACAGCAGATTCTTCTGCTTAGAGCAGATGGTTAACCCATATCATACTGAGGCTAAAAGCTTCAAATTTGTACCCTGCCATATGCAAGCTACATTATAGTACTTATAGATAAGGATATAGACCAATGGCTTTAGTTCAAGGGTGGTGCCAGAATAGCTTGGCGCCTGGAGACGCCAAGCTATTCTGGCACCACCCTTGAACTATTTTAGTCAAACTTATTTCACACAATGGTGTATTCCAAATGATAAGGGTTAACCCACTAAACCCCAAGCCTTCAATTCCGAAATTTTGGGAGGAGTCACCTAACAACTATGTATCAGTTGCAAGTGACGGATTGACCATGATAATTCAAGGGTAGTGCCAGATTAGCTTGGCGCCTTCAGGGGTCAACCTAATCTGGCGCTATCCATGAATTATCATGGTCGATCCATCACCTGCTGTAGGGCGTCTGGGCTACTGACCTCTCTGTTGATGTCTCCCACACAAATCCATTCTCCAGCAAAGGAGATGGCATACTTGGAATGGTCCTTGAAATAGACGAAGAAAACGTTGCCAGGAAGAATCACCTCTATGATGTTGTACACCTGAAAACAGAGCGCAGTAATTTGTGTAAACCCTACTGGATAAAAAGAAGTATTATAATGTACCAATTAAAGGTACGTTCTCTCTTTTATCTGATGCAAGGCATTCCAGATGAGCACAATTCGGGGCCTGTCTTTGGTAAGTTCATAAGTCGTTATACAGCCAGCCATCTTTTATGATCAGCTTTGATCTTGTTTTGAAGCCAGTGATAAAAACCTTGTGAAAATATGACGAAAATTCTGCGAGCAAAACTGAAGCATTCAGCCTTGATGAAGGTCTGGTATAGGACTGAAAGCGTACTTGCAGTTTTTAAAATCTGGCTCTAAAGCAGCTGCTGTCCTTAAATAACTTTTTTTATTATCAGTTATTAAAAAGCGATCGACCATGCTAGTTCAGTTTGAAGGGTAGCATCTGATTAGCTTGACACCAGGGGGTGGCCAGCTAATCTGGCAGTACCCTTGAACTACAAATAGTCAGCTGATGTTCTGTTTTGCAGTGCAAAGGCTAAATGTGTTAACCCATACCATACCGAGGCTAAAAGCTTCAAATTTGTACACTGCCATACACAAGCTACATTATAGTACTTGTGGATAAGGATACAGACCAACAGCTTTAGTTCAAGGTTGGTGCCAGAATAGCTTGGCGCCTAGAGGCGCCAAGCTATTCTGGCACTACCCTTGAACCATTTTAGTAAACTTATTTCACACACTGGTGTATTCCGAAAGATAAGGGTTAACTATCCATCATCAAGTCTGAAAGGGTTAATTACCTTGTACTGAACTGAACAATTGGTTGGCAGAACATCAGACGTACTATCGTGCCGCCAAGTCTCAACCATGAACGGGGTCTTGAGAGTCGGGGCGACGAGACCATCATACAAATCTAGACAAACATGTAAATAATAAGTTTCTTATTCACAACAGTGCAATACATCATGTGATTATAGTGCTTCTTAAAACACGTAAGTTTAATGCTTCATTTATTTATTATATTTCTCTGTGTGTGTGTGTGTGTGTGTGTGTGTGTGTGTGTGTGGGTACATGTGTGTGTGTGTGTGTGTGTGTGTGTGTGTGTGGGTACATGTGTGTGTTTGTGTGTGTGTGTGTGTTTGTGCCCGCATTCACACTTATGTGTTCTTTTTAAGAAAGTTTTATGTCCTTTCATTTATATGCACGTATTAACTCATTGTGCCTGAGGTACGAAATACCCACATTTTGGAGTTATCCTCGGAGGACTGCATTACAATTCAGGAGACAGATCGACCATGATAGTTCAAGGGTGGTGGCAGAATAGCTTGGCACCTATAGGCGCCAAGCTATTCTGCCACCATACTTGCACTATCATGGTCGAGCCATATCTTGTTGTGGTGTGTCGCAGGCAGAATGAGTTAACAGAGCTGCAAATATACAGGAAAACCACAGTTCGGCAGCTTTCTGATATGGCATATTCGTACGGCTCCAGTGTACTGGCATGTTTGTCAGTTTCCAAAAGCCGTCTCAGAAACTTTTAACTCCATGTCAGGTTGAAAAATGTGATGCTCAAAAGTTACGTTTCTTCTCTTTAATTTATTTTATTTTTCTGCTTTTCTTTTCAAAGTTGGTCTTATTATAGCTGTTACGTTCTCATTCACTGTCATAATACTGAAAGACATTTAACTCTTCAACTCCCAGCTAGAACACTTTCATTCTTCAACTCTCAGAACTACATGTTCAAAATGTTAAAAGAATGGTGACAGAAGTAAAAGAATTTTTGATTAAAAAAAAAAAAAAATACAGCAGAACCTTTTTGAGTGATCACATAAGAGATCACCTGTCATTAAAGACCGTCATTTAGGTGGCTGTGGCTGTGACTGTCACCACCTAAATGATGGTCTTTAACTCATTCTACCCCAACACCGAAATCCCCAAATTTTGCCGTTGTCCTCTGAAGACTGCACTCTAGTGCAGGACACAGATCGACCATGATAGTTCAAGGGTGATGCCAGAATAGCTTGGCGCCCATAGGCGCCAAGCTATTTTGGCATCACCCTTGAACCGTCATGGTCGATCCTTATTCTGCTGTGGTGTGTCTGGGGTAGAATGAGTTAATGACAGGTGACACTTTCTGCCCTTTAAGACTTCTATTGAGAGAGCACTTGGTCTTTTAGCACCACCTTTTCATTGTTGTTATAAAAAGTGGTTGTTCAAAACAGGTGCTACTGCTCTGCTACAACATGAGCACAACAACATGCACACATGCAGAGCAGATGACAAATACAATGCAAAACTGTGCCAAATGTCCATATCCCCTTCAAACAAACAAACAAACAAACAAACAAACACAACACAGAGAAAATGACCCAAAAAAAGCGCACAGGCTCATCACATACCTGCTCCATAGTAAGTAAATTTAGCGAAGCTTTTAAGAGGCATGCCACCAAGAGATTTCAGGTCCTTGATGCTGTAGTATGGCGGATTCTGGATCCTCGTGCTGTTGACTAGGTCTGCCAGCAAAGGAAAGTCTGCCAAAGCCCAGTCTGGGAGGTTGTTATCGTAGACCTGGGGGTAGTTGAACAGCAGCTGGGTGGCTGAAGCATGATTTAAAATAACTGAAGTACAGTACATTCCTAAAAGTCTTTTTTTTTTTAACCTTCAATTAAAAAAAATTCAAATGTACACATAAATTTAGCCGCACAACAACATAAATGCAAATAATATAGTAAAATGTATTGGCTCCCAGGTATAGCTTTATTACAAGGCCGACTAATAACACCACCACAGACATTATGTAATTTTAAATCTAAAACATATTTCTTATGTATTTACCAAGATCCCTTACCCTTTCATATTATTATTAGTATAGAAAAAATCACTAAAATACATCATTCTGAATCATGGGTGACAGTGAAAATAATCTGAAAATGATTGAAAACCATCCACAGACTAACTGCACCCCATGGTCCATGACCAGCAAGAGACATAAATTCTCATGAGCCCCTGCTCCAGTACAGTACTGCGAATGCAGGGGCTCATGAGAATTTATGTCTCTTGCAGATGGAACAGGCTGTCTGAAGGACTGTGCTTTCTGAACTGAAAAGCTAAAATTAATATTTCTCAGATGTTCATGAACTGCCACCCATGCCAATTACTAATCCATCCTTACCTAGATCTCCCATGCTTTCTTCATATCCAAACGACATACACAGGAATGTCTGGCCATAGTCCGAAGCATTGTCTGCCCACTCATAGCCATTTTTCTTCTCTGTGGGAAACTTTGGGGCACTGTGAATCAGCCAGAATCCAGACTTGTTGTCAAAGGTTACCACACCTGAAATGAAATTTTTTTAAAACTCACATCTTGTGCCACACTCGTATCGAGCTTTCCATTAACCCTTTTAGCCCCATAATTTCTCAAATTTTGGAGGTGTTGCCCAACGACCATGTACCAGTTGTAGGCGATGGATTGATCATGATAACCTGGCACTACCCTTGAATTATCATGGTCAAGCTATCTCCTGCTGTAGGGATCTGGGGCTAAAAGGGTTAATGGGTACTTCTTTGTATTTGACGGAGAGGTTTTGACAGGGATGGAAGAAATGGAAGGCCATAGATCTGTCACCAGGATAGACAAATCTTGGGGGGGGGGGGGGGGGGGGCGGGAGAAGCATCCAGTCATGAATGTTCACACGGTTGGAGATATTTTTTAACCCTTATCATTCGGAATACACTAGTGTGTGAAAGAAGTTTGACTAAAATAGTTCAAGGATAGTGCCAGAATAGCTTGGCGCCATTGTTCTATATCCTTATCTGAAAGTTCTATAATGTAGTTTGCATATGGCAGTGTACAAATTTGAAAAGAAGTACCCAACGGAGAAAGAAACACGCTTAGAAAAGACGGGTACAACACAATTTATTAATATTTCGGGTAAATACCCTTTGTCAAAATAGACAAACAAACAAACATAGAGATTAGCCGCTACTTATCTTCAATGGCAGAAGGAATGTGGCACATTCCTTCTGCCATTGAAGATAAGTAGCGGCTAATCTCTATGTTTGTTTGTTTGTCTATTTTGACAAAGGGTATTTACCCGAAATATTAATAAATTGTGTTGTACCCGTCTTTTCTAAGCGTGTTTCTTTCTCCGTTGGGTACTTCTTTGCATATTACACGCTTGGCAGTCACCTTTTTGGTCTGGATTGATTTACAAATTTGAAGCTTTTAGTTTTAGCCTCAGTACGATATGGGTTAAGATAAACCGATGACATGTACCTCACACCACCACACCCCTCTTGTACTTTTTGTGTTCACGTGCAGCTGTGCGATCAGCACGCCATTACTTATCCCAACCATGTTTAACATATTTGACGAACTGCAGAGTGCTTGGGACAGACAATTTATAATTTTAGCGGAAAGCCCGTGACACTTCTATCTGATCAGCTGGAGCCAATCTCGGCCAGCGTAAGGCAGAGATTCCCACAAGCCTCTGCAGCTTTCAGCCTGAAAGAGGCAAAAATTCTCAAGACCCCCCGGCAGCAAGAAAGGCTTGTGCTCATCATCTGCAGGTGGATTGTGAACACATATATATGGAAACTAGTGTTAGTGCTCTTAAACCCTTTCGATGTTGGTAGCAGTTTTAGTCGCAATGATTCCTGCAGGAATTGAATCATGACAAAAAAATGCTACCAACATCCAAAGGGTTAAGAGCACTAGGAATCATCGTGACGAAAAATGCTACCGACACCCCAGGCTTGTGTGCCTGTATGTGGGTGGGTGTTGGGGTATCAAAACAATAAGAGCACTTCGCCGATGTTCTGTATAGTGTTTAATGCATAATTTCATGTTATCTTAAGCAGTATTTGTTTTAGCTGTTAAAATTTATTAACAGCTAAAACAAACATTTTATGTGGGCCAAAGGCAAATTTTTAATGGAGCGGAGTTGGTATACCTCGCCCTGTATCTAGGTTTAACGCACCAGTGGCGCCATTGCTGCGATTTTCGCTTCTGTCCGGCCGCTCGGACTGGTCCTGTGCACCAGAACTGCGCGCGCAGGTAGACTTCTGCACTTGTAGCCGGTTTTAGCAGACCTCTGGAGGACCTAGATCTAAATTTCCATGCATTAAGGGGCTGGAAATCCAGTGAATATGTGATACGCCCCCCTTTGAGGGGGGGGGGGGGGGGGAAGGGAGGCTTCCATATTCATTGCTTCCAGTCACTTACTTAGCACACCCTTCTTTCCTGTCCTTTCTACGATCATTGGTCGTTACTGCACAATTCTCTCCCCTGACAGTGCTTTTACCTACTTTACTTTGTAATCTTTGTGTTTGATTGTTTGTTGCTGTTTGTTGGGGGTGGGGGGGTGGTTGCCTTTTCTTTTTTAGAGCCAACATGCTTCTGTTCTAGAATATTAACATTTACTTGCATTATGTTTGTTTGCTTGCAGTTGTTGTTTGTTTGTTGTTGTTTTTGTTTGTTGGGGAGGGGAGGCGGGTTGGTTTTTTTTCTTCTTTTTTTTTTTTTTTGGGGGGGGGGGGGGTGAGGGGGGGGGGGGGGTTGGGAGCTGGAGGCAAGGGGGGAGGGCTTTTTTTGCTTTTGTTTTCAGAGCATCAACAACATTCATCAGAGATCTACTGATGCATTTTCATGTGTTGCCGGATCAATTCTTGGTATTTTTGGTATACTTGGTTGCTTGTTTGTTCAGCTTCATTGGTCTCTTGCCCTATCCCTGTAGGCTGGTGGACGTTTACCTTTGGTGTGTCCATGATTGTTGTGTCGCTGAGGATTACCTTTGGTGTGTCCATGAGACATTGATATGGGCCCTTTATCAGGAACTTCATCATTGTACATCAGGTAGAGAAGGCTGTCATCCTAGAAAAGTCAAACATTTGATACATACATTGTACACTTGGGTCAAATTCCTACATTTAGCTGTCCAAGCAAAGTCATAATACATTTGATAAACATGCTTTAACCCTCAGATTAACGTTCTGACCAAATTAAGATGTCCTCTGACAGCTACACAGCACTTCAGGAGACAGCTCAATGGTAATAGTTCAAGGGTAGGCCTGGAGGACCTGCGGCGCATGGCAGCATTTATACAGGAGACTGGGCTGTCCATATAAAGAGTGTTAGCGGAAAAAGAAGAAGTTTAAGGGTAGTGTCAGAACAGCTTAGCACCTTTCATCCTGATACATTATTGCTTGAAATAAGTTTGACTATGACAGTTCAAGGCTGGTGCCAGAATAGCTTGGCGCCTCAGGCGCCAAGCTATTCTAGCACCATCCTTGAACTCAAACGGTTGATCTATCTCCTAATCTGTAACGAAGGACAATAATCACATTAAAAAAAATCAGCCTCAGGATGTAATGGGTTAACAAAATAATTGCATGTTAAAACTAAAAGCAACAAGTAGATGTTTGCTTAGTGACACCAACTTTGTTCAATGAAAACAATCAAAGAGCAAAGAGTCCGCTATTCTAAAAATGCAACGCTAGCTACAACTTTGCTACCTGAGATTTGTACAGCTGCTGCAGAGTGTAATAAAGAGCATGACCAGATGTCTCGTTGATTGCCCTTTTAGACAGCGCCCACGCTGTGTTCTGGCCATCCAAGTAGAACATTGCGTGCCCCTCACCCATGTCTGTACTAGTTTCATGGCGCATTTTTGGCATCTTGTAAACAATGAACCTAAGAGAAAACAAGGCATGACTAGACTGACAAATTAAACTCTAATGTCAGATGAATGGAGGGCCCCACAGAAAAACAGATAGACTGACACACACACAGCGTTCCTTTGTGTCATTTGATTGACACATCATCTTGCGAAAGGAAGAAGGGGGGGGTGGGGGGGGGAGGCATTTTGTATGGCAGCAGACTTTTCCATTGGCATTACCTTCCCCCAGCTGCGGGAGTGTAATGGAAAAGTCTGCCGCCATACAAAATGCACATGCCACTGCCAGTCACATGCAAAATTGGTGGCAACTAAACTGAGGCCACTTTCTTTATATTATATCTCTCTCCCAGGCACTACAAATTGGAGGCAACTCAATGGAGGCTACTGATGATGAAGTGGTCACTGTAGTATATTTTTCAGGACACTGTATGTGACAGAGTGTCTTGTGTTACAGTGTATGCAACATTGAGTGTCTTGTGCTACAGTGTGTGTGACAGAGTGTCTTGTGTTACAATGTAATTATGTGACATACAGTATTTTGTGTTACAACATAATTCTTAAGCTGCGGCTATGTGAGCACGGAATTGTAAGGTGGGCTATACAGTGAACTCCCAGGTGGGCTATACAGTGAACTCCAAGAACTTTGTAAGCTGCATACTCATGTGGAGTGCACCCAAATGCCTGGAAATATCCACAAGAGCCTAGATGCACACTGTGTGATCCTCATGAATGCATGCACCCTGACAGACCCTCAAGAGCCCCTGTATTCTAAGAGTTCCTAAAGACTGTGAAGATGAGGTTCATGAGGATCTGCACAGGCCCATGAGATATCACAGACTGCAGTGGCTCATGAGGATCTGAAGGATGAGCTGGGCTCATGAGAATCTATCAATGTGCACATACTGAACAAAGACAGACCCTTTTCAGAAAGTGTTTATGAGTGAGTACATGTATACCGGTACAAAAATCTGTACTCATATTTTAACGGTATTTTGATGTTGTAATGGTAGTTTCTTAGGGTATAATGGCAACTGCAAAAATATCACTGTCCCATGCCATTCAACCAAACACATGAGCACTCGCACTCACACTCTCAATCTCTCTCCAAACAGCTCACAGTTAGCTACCTATAGCCCTCAAGCCACTACCGTCTTCTTTTTGTTTTGGTTCATTGCTAATAATACCTGCTATCCCCCTTCCACCCCCCTGCACCCCCCCCCCACCCACCCACCCACCAAAAAAAAAAAATCAAAAAAAAAAATCAACCCCAAAACTAACTAACTAAATAAATAATAATGGGTAGACCATCGAAGTCGATGATGTCGTCATTGTGCATGACTTCTATTTGTGGGTGCGGGTGTGGCTGGCCAAGCCAATCCTGGAGCCACACCTGCGAGGGCAACGGGGGCAATGGAACATGGATGTAGGGAGAGTCGACGCTGTCTTTCTGCGAGCTCTGGCACTAGTGATCCGTTAGCACCGATTTTGTTCAAAGAGCGTGCAGGCTTTCCTGGTGGCGGCACGCCAGCCAGATCTGTCTTGTGCTTGTGCTTCAAGTTCCTTTACCAGGAAGACGCAGTACTTGAGGCTGTCTTTTATGCAGTCTTTGAAGCGTTTCTTTGGCCGTCCTTGCTTCCTGTGGCCTTTTGAGAGTGCACCATACTGGAGTTGGCGTGGCATACGAGAATCATCCATGCGTATGACATGACCTGTCCAGCGAAGTTGTGTCTTTAAGATCAAGGCTTCAACACTCACTAAGCCAGCATTGTCCAGGACTTCCAGGTTTGTCACCTTGTCTTGCCATTTGATGCCCATGAGTGAGCGCAGGGATCTCAAGTGGAAACGTTCAAGCTGCTTGAGGTCATTCCACGTACCAAGAATAAGTTTCTTTCTTTGTTTTTCTTTTCGACCGCATAAAAGGGTTAAACCACCAGCCGCGGTAAGCTCACCGGTTTGTGTAGGGCAGGCAATGTTTGGAACACCTTTTCTAGTTCCCTCCCTTACTAGGGTGAGCAGTGCGGTCCTGAAGAGGGATGCTCAGTCGCCTGGGATGCTGCCGAACTTCCCTGCTGCCCCTGCAGGTTCGGAGAGCCTACGACTCCCAGTAGTACCTCTACCTGTCGGTTCACCCGTTCCCCATCGCCGCAGGGCTTTTGGAGGAGGCAGAAGAAAAAAGAAGATGAAGAAGCAGATTTGGTGAAGCTGTTGCGCTGGAGCAACCCCACCCTCTACGTCGCAGAAATCAGAGCCCAGTGGCATGATGAGACGTTACAACTGGTAACTTCCTTGGCTGCAGTGGATGGCCATGTCTTCTTCTGTGCTCTGACATGCCCTATGCACTCCACAGTGCACTGCTGGCCTGCCCTCTTGGCCGTTGAACCCTTGATTGAGTTTCCTCCGCCCAGTCGGCCGGTGACAGACTTTGCATGCTAGGACGAGCAAGTCCTGCCTCACCAAGGGTTTGAGACCCTTGGTTTCCCCTCACTTGGTTTAGCCAGCCAGTCGAAGCTGTTGCCCGTGGTGTGGCCGCTGCGCATGCTGCAGCTACGTGGAGCCACAAGTGAGAGTTGAGTGTCAAAGTGGGGACCTATACTGGTGGACTACTCTCTAACCTTTTCGAGACGACTTGTCCCCCTTATTATAGGTGAAACCCCCTCCTTGAATACTCCAGACACCACAAATAAATAAATAACATGAACTGGGCTATTTGTTAAGAAATAATAATTTATTTCAAATAAATAAATAACATGAAATAAATTATTATTTCTTAACAAATAGCCCAGTTTACCAGTACACAGCACCCATACCGGTATACTGTACCGGTACATCTTAATGGTTTTTATTGGTATATACTATGAAACTCTATGACTGGAAATATCTAGTTCATGTGAAGACTGTTCACTTTGCTCTCTTATCATCATCTGGTCACGTGGCCTTCCTAGCGAGATTTGAAAGCCAAACATAGTGTAACAAAAGACACTATGTCACATATATAACACTGACCATTCAAATTGATAGTGATAATAGCCTTCCTTTTCCAGGAAATGGACCACTTCATCATCATCATCATCATCAGTCCCTTGCCCGAACTGGGCGTTGGGGGGACTGAAAGGCAGCAGCAACAGACAGTGCTCTCCACTGAGTTCTATTTTGGGCGGTGGCAAGCAAGTCTGGCATCTCGAGTTCGGTCCATTCTTTTATGTTTGCGACCCAACTCTTTCTCTGACGACCTCGCCGACGACTTCCTTCGAGAGTGCCTTGGAGGATAGTCTTGGACAAGGTGTTGTGTCGGGTCACGTGGCCAAACCAAGCAAGCTTGCGCCGTTTCACGGTTGCCAGAAGGGGTTCATGTGGGCCCACCAGGGAAGTGACGATGCTCCGTACATATTCGTTGGTCTTGTGCTCGCGGTACGAGATGTGGAGCAACTTCCTCAGGCACTTGTTCTCAAAGGCCTGGATTTTCTTTTCTGAGTCTGCAAGCAGCGTCCAAGTCTCACAGCCGTAGAGTAGAATAGACACTACGAGGGACTTGTAAAGCCTGTACTTGATGGTGAAGCTGATGGAGTTACTTCGCCATATCCTGTCCAGCCTGGCCATTGCGGATGTTGCTGTACCTATCCTGATACGGATCTCTGCTATGCAACTACCGTCTTTGGACAGGGTGGCTCCCAAGTACTTGAAGCTATTGACCTCTTCTAGCTTCTGGCCGTTCATGTGAATGTTGCTGCTGCTGTCGCTTGTGGTGTTGATCATCACTTTGCTTTTATCCGTACTGATCTCCATACCATAAGACCCTGCGCTACTTGAAAGTTTGTCTGTCAGGTTTTGAAGCTCACTATTGCTGCTTGCCATGAGGTCAATGTCGACTGCGAATCGAAGATTGCACAGGGATCTGCCACCAATAGAGATTGAAGTATGGTGGTTGTGGAGGGTTTCCTGCATGATCTTCTCCAGGAATATGTTGAAAAGGACAGGAGAGAGCAGGCATCCTTGACGGACACCGATCGTTGTCCTGAAGAACTCGCCTGACTGATTGTTAAGTAGAACCGCGCTGCAGGCGTTCTTGTAAAGCGCTTCTATCATTTGGATCAGCCCCTCCTCTATGTTGAACGATCTCATGACTTGCCAGAGTCCGTCGTGCCAGACGCGATCAAATGCTTTCCTGAAATCAATGAAGTTGTGGTAGAGTTCGCGCTGAT
Source organism: Semisulcospira habei (assembly GCA_036245525.1). Lineage (NCBI taxonomy): Eukaryota > Metazoa > Mollusca > Gastropoda > Semisulcospiridae > Semisulcospira > Semisulcospira habei. Next base: position 225,109,566 of record BTPG01000004.1, on the reverse strand, counting down.
GCTGCAGATGTTTCTCGATCAGGACGCGGCAGTTGAAAATCTGCTCTACAGTGCTTCTTCCAACTCTGAAGCCAGCCTGTTCTTCTGCCAGCAGTTCCTCGGCGAAAGTTTTGAGGCGGTTGAGAATGATTCTAAGCATTACTTTGCTAGGGTGACTTATCAGACTGATAGTTCTGTAGTTCTGGCACTGTTTCAGGTTTCCTTTCTTGGGGAGCGGGATCACTAGAGACTGTGTCCATTCTACTGGCCATTTCTTTTGCTCCCAGATCTTTTGACAGAGTGTAGTGAGGACCTTTGTTGTTACTTCTCCTCCATGTTTCAACAGTTCAGCAGGTACGTTGTCTACACCTGGAGACTTTCCTCCCTTCAGGCCGCGTACGGCTGTTTCCACCTCTTCAGCTAACACTGGCAGGTCTTCGGCCTTCCTGGCCCCAGCCTGGTTGTTTTGGAGGATGCTGGTGTCTGGCTTAGCCTTGTAGTTATACAAGTCTCGGCAGTACTCAGTCCATCTGTTTAGTACAGCAGTGTTTTCCGTAAGGAGTTGGCCGCTGCTGTCTTCGATGACTGTGGCTGTTCGCTGTTGAGTCTTGGTGAGGGTCCTTAGCGTTTCATAAGCCTTCTTGCTGTTGCCGTTTGCCATGCCCTCTTCCACGCTACGACACTGGTCTTCAATCCAATCTTCTTTGGCTTCTTTCATCCTCTTCCTGATCTTCTTGTTGACAAGTCTGTACTTGTTTGCTGATGTGAGGTCTTGGCCTCTCTTTTTCTTCCAGGCTCTCCTCTCATCACAGAGATCAAGGATGTCATCGGTGACCCAGGGCTGTTTGCGCTTCCTCTGCTTCCCCAGCACTTCTTCTGCTGTAGAAAGTAACACCTCTTTTATATTTCCAGCAAGGGTGTCTACGTCCCAGTCCAAAGTAGCCAAGGCTGCAAATCTGCCTCCCACCTGGGCTTGGAAGAGCTCTTCTACTTCCGGGTCTTTTAGCTTCTGGAGGTCGAATCGGATGCGAGGGCTCTTGCTGTCTCGTTTCAATGCCAGCTTCAACTTGAGGCTAGTAAGGACGAGGTTGTGGTCGCTGCCAATATCAGCGCCAGGAAAGGACCTCGTTTGTGCTTTGTTAACGCTGGATTTGAATCGTCGAGGCAGCAAGATGAAGTCAATCTGGTTATGGACCAGGCCTCCTGGCGATTGCCATGTCACTGTTCTCGACTTTTAGAGTTCGCACAGAGTCACCGTCTTACCGTTGCTAATACCCTCCATCCACACAAGAAGACCACTTCAACCTGATAGTGATAATAGCCTTCCTTTTTCCAGGAAATGCCCCCCCCCCCCCCCCCCCAAAAAAAAAAAAAAAAAAAAAAAGCATGGAAAGGAGTTGGCATGTGGTTACAGAATTTGGCAAATGAAATAAACTTGAAGGCCTTGGTACAAATTTTAAGCATCATAAAACTTACTTTGTTATTACTTCTCTTTCTGTATCAAAATCAATCAGTACAATTAATTACAATGTATGAGTAATAATTACCAATCAACTGGCTTTCCGTCCATATCCTGACATTGCACTGAAGCAGACGATTTGGACACAAACAGCGCCACAAACAGAAGACACAACAGACTGTAGATGGAATCCATTATCTAACTGGCAAACAAAACCAAGTCTCATTATCTATCCCTAAGCACGTTCTCTATCGATGTTGTGACACGACGTCTTCTAGCTGCCTATCCAAATAAAGGCAGCAATATTGCCGCACTGAAACTGTCTTGCGTGTTCTGTCCTGCTTTGTCAGTCTGTGCCTGAACAAAACAAAGAGCACTTATAAGGCCTCTCCTCTTCCACCCCCTCGTGCCTGAATGAGACACACTCACTTCCTGCTGGCACAGGACTTTCAAAGTATGTGTGCACTCAGACAGATAAGAGAGGGAAAGCGTTCTTTCTTTTTTTTTTTTTTTTTGTAGACAGCTAATAGGGTCAAACCCCGAAACTTGATAAGGCCCAGTCTTGTGACTTCCGCCTTTCGGAATCTTGTTTGTTTTTCCTGTTTCTCAGAAAAGGCAGTCTTCGAGAGTTAGACGCCCTTGATCTGCGCTGACAATTTGAAGAATAGCGCTTCTTTAAAAACAATTCCGCCTCAACCACTACATCTGTAAGATATTCAATATGTGTATTAAACAATATTAAAACATTTAAAGTATTTTAAAGTTATTTTAACTCAGATGTGATGATCTGAGTATCATTCATTTATTTTCTAAATCCAGCCCTACAATTATACCCTAATGAACCATTTAGGAACGGTAGGAATAAATGCGTCCCCGCTGAGAAGACGCATAATAGAAAAAGAGAAAATCGACTTTTCCCTTTTGCACATATACATTGTTGCCGTTCTTGCTGCGAAACGTCCGTAGGTGTATTTGGCCAGTTCAGTCTGTCGCGTCTTACCAGGAAAATTCATTTTCTCTTTCACAACTTGATGCAGTAGAAGTTTTTTTCGCTAATTCATTATCACTGACTAGTCACTACTTGATTCTGGTTTTTTTTTTTTATGGTTTGATTTTTGGGTTTATTCACTTCAGTTCCTTCCATACACGAACCCCTCAAAGAATATTTCACTTTGTATTTGCAAAGCAGCTGTACACATAAACTACATATCTCTGTGTCAACTTTAACGTATCGGTGTTTGCTCACGTATTGTTCTGTAACAACAGTTTTACTGACTGACTACTAGTTTCGTTCATCTAGAGCACTAAAATGAGGTAACCTTGTGCTTTTAGCCACCAGTACTATGAATACTGATGGCTGCATGCACACGGTTAATTTAACCAATGCAACCCTGAAACTAAGTGAAAGACTATGACAGGATGTGGCTCGACCATGATATTTCATTTTCAAGTTTGGTGTCGAGCTATTCTGACACCAACCTTGAAGTTTAAATATCATGGTTGATCTGTCTCCAGAACTGTGAAATAAACCTAGGGGGATATCTACACAAATTTTATAATTTTGTCATCGGGGCGTAAGGAGTTAATAAAGTTTGTATTTGTTTCCATCAGCTTTAGTTGGATCAACTCTTGGTTGCTTTGCCAGACTGGATCCAAGAATTCTCCCTTACCATGTCTGGTTTGGAAGAGCTGGGCATACCAGGAGGGGACCATCTCCGAGAGGCATTGACTGTATGCTCAGATCCCATCAAAGCTATTGAAGAGTTCCAGCAGCAGAACGGCATTCTTCTTCCATCCCTCAAACCCGCCCTGCCCTTTTTAGATCTGCATGGGGTGAAGCGTTTGGAATTCCACCAGTCCACATTAGAGGAAATGCGAGACCGACTTCTGCAGAGAGTGAGTGAGCTTGCCAAAAATGGGAGAGATGAAGATTTGAAGGTTCTTGAAGACTTGCTGGAGAAAAGTTTTCCAGTGGTGAAAGTGAAAAGTGTTCGACCAGTTGTCTTGTGCATTCTGAAGCACCTTCCTGAGATCAAAGAACATTACCTCACAGCCATCCTTGAAGACAAGGACTTGTACAGTGAAGCTGCCACAGAAGTGAAACGGCAGATCTGGCAGGACAGGCAAGCCTTGTTTGGTGATGAAGTCTCCCCTCTTTTCTCTCAGTACATCACAGAAAAAGATGCTGCGCTGTTCAGCCATGAAAGCGCAGGACTGACATTTTTTCTGCCGACCCCAAAAGTTCGGCGGCAGAGTGAGGTTGTGACAAAGCTTGTGCACATGGTGGGCAAGAGTGTGAAGCTGTATGACATGGTGCTGAGGTTTCTGAGGACACTCTTCCTGCGCACACGCAATAGACACTACTGCACACTCAGGTGAGACTATGTTAGGCTTTCTTTTGATGGAATGTTTGGAACAATATAAGTTATTGGCAGCAGGGGTTTACTACATGGACCCTTGTAGGCCTGAGGGAGGTCAAAGGATCCATTGTACCCCGAAGGCCTTCAGGGTACAGTGGTTCCTTTGACCTCCCTCGGGCCTACAAGGGTCCGTGCAGCAAACCCCATCTACCAATAACGTATTTGTTTTCATTCCTCCACTATTTTTATAAAAGACATCAAGCTGAAATCTTCTGACCTGGATCACGCCAGACATGACTGACGTCAAATATACATTATCTATACATAATAGACTTTTGACATAATAATAATAATATAAGATCTTTCATGATGTTGCTGTCTGCATGACCAGCAGCATTGTCTGCAAATTGTCAGAGTACTGCAGTGGAGGAGGTGAGTGACTGTTTGCTCAAAAGAGTTTCAAATTTCTTCAATACAAAGTGGCATAGGGACGCTCAGAGATTCTTTCTTTAGTGGTCTGTTGCACAATATTGCTGCAAATGTGTGCGCAAACAGCTCCGGTAGAGTGCCCATTGTTTTGAACAACACTAAGTAACTTTGTGCTTCAAAACGTTTTGGTGATCTTTCATAGAAGTTTGAACAAAATCTGGCATCCAAGATGCGTCATAAAGAGGGCTTCAAGAAGTCCGCCATTAGTCGCTACAAGGCTTTTTGTAGTGAGGTCACATGGTATGGTTTGCATTAAAGAGATCCTGAAGTTGTGTGACATAGGAATGAAAACAAACTATTGTATATCAGCTCTTACTGTTATTGTTTTTTATGTTGATTCTTTCTAACATTAATGAGATGTTGATTGCCAACTATTTTTCCTTTTCTAGAGCAGAGCTCCTTATGGCTATCCATGACCTAGAGGTGAATGAAATCTGCTCTGTTGACCCCTGCCACAAGTTCGCTTGGTGTGTAGATGCCTGCATCCGAGAGAAGAACGTGAACACAAATCGAGCACGGGAACTTCAGGGATTTCTCGATGGTATCAAAAAGGGACAGGAGTATGTTCTTGGGTAAGTCCACTGTCATGCAGTGAAAATACAGTGACCACTTCAGAATTGCAATTTGTACTTCCACATGCAGTGCGACATGGAGGATGGCATCAGCTCGGTCTTTGTCATGGTTGTTCGTGTTAAACAGGTGAAAATACTAAAAAAAAATTCTGTTGGGGAATCAAAATCATCCTTGTGTTAAGCAGAAATTTGGTGTTAAGCATTTCATGTTGACCATGAAATTTTAATAGAGAACAAGAGAACTGTCTGCTGGGAATTTAGATTATGTCTCCTGTCAACCAGAAACTCATGTAAAGTGTGTTCGTGTTAACTGGACTCCACTGTAATTTGTCAGGGCTTCCGTTGTCACAACAGTTTAAAGGGTCTGTAGACCCCCAGGTATAAATTTTAGAGGGTACACAGACCCCCATCTGAGCATTATAGAGGGTCCGCAGATTTATTTAAAAGAAACTTCATCATCTGTATGTTCCTTAAAATAAATTAACTCATTTCGCTCTCTCCTCTAAATGTGTTGTGACAGTGTGTGTGTCCTTTCCATGATACTGATTCTTTAACTGGTGAGCTATCGCGCAAAATCCTGTCTCCCTCGCTCTCTCTCTCACACAAAAAAACATATATCTATTTATTTATTTGTATGATCGTTTGATAATGTATTGTAACGGAGAATGTAGCGTTTTCTGCTGAATGCGGCAGATTGACAACCAAAGTCAGTGCGACATGTCTAAACTCTCTCTCTCTCTCTCTGTGTCACTGTGTGTGTGTGTGTGTGTGTGTGTGTGTGTGTGTGTGTGTGTGTGTGTGTAATGATGTACATAAAAGTTTATTTCAACCCATTTAACCACTCGGAAAGACGCGTTTCTCTAATTCTTGCCTAATAACTGTGTACCAGAAGAGTGGATCGACCACGATTTAAAAGAAAACCTGACAAACTTACTTCTGTTAAAATTTCTGGACTTGCTTTTTGAGTTTGCCTCAGTGCACATTGCACATGCCATTCGTGTGCCGTCGTGCTTTAGCCATAAATACACGCAGCGCAGCCACGAACTCTGAAAACTGCGTCGCAGAGGCGGTGCCACACACGGTGCAGGTGTATTATATCTGGTACTGTCGCTTGTCGATGGAGATGGCGGTGTCGAAGTGCAACTTTCTTCTTAGCGATTATCAAGATCAGACGGTGCTGAACTGAAGAATCCGAAGCATTCCAGCTTCCTTTGCTTTTTCTCCGCCATTTATAACTTTGTTCAAGATCGAAAGTGAAACGCACGATGCCGTATCCCATAATAGTATGTATGGTGACGTCACAGCAAGTAACGCGTTCAACATGTAGCGCGCAGTTTGTAATAACATGCGGACACCACACATAAACTAACAGTTTGCCCGCCCAGTTACACTCGCACGGACCCCGGAGTTGGGTCGGTTCTGAACGCAGCCGCGACTGAGCGAGCGGCTAAACGAACCAACTTATCACTAAAAATAGAACGACTGTCACCGACCTCTGTTATGGTACGCACGGTGGCGCAAGGATAATGCGTCTCGGACGCAGATGCACTGAATTTTAGTGCGTCTGACTACCCCTTAGTTACATTTTCAGTACGTGATTTTGAGTTTTAATGCGTCATAGACGCACAGACGCACTAAAACGGAAGCCCTGTTTGTATGCTCTTAGACGCAAAGGTTTCCTGCTGCCAATGTTGCATAGTCAACTGAACTGAAAATTTCAAGAAATACAAGTGCTGCAGAGTATCACAATGAACAGTATAAATATATCACCCACTACAAGCATGTGGGGGGCTGTTGCATAATTACATCAGCTCTGGATATGCTCAGTCACAGGGAACAATGGGAGGTGGATCAGCTGTGATCGTTCAAGGATACTGCCATATAACTTGTTAGCTTGAACCCTGAGGATGGTACCACTCTTGAGCTGTCAGGGCTTTATTGCTATTTTCTGAATTCGTTGCACTTGCAGCCATTATTATGTGTAAATGAGTTAACCGTTTGATGATACATTAGCTGTGCATCTTTTCTGTCAAGTAGTATCATTAACCCATATAATACTGAGGCTAAAAGCTTCAAATTTGTACAATGCCATATAGCAAGCTACAGATTTAAGGATATAGACCAATGGCTTTAGTTCAAGGGTGGTGCCAGAATAGCTTGGCGCCAAGAGGCGCCAAGCTATTCTGGCTCTACCCTTGAACTATTTTAGTCAAACTTATTTCCCAAAGGAGCTTCTATTTCTGGAGACAAATGACAGATATTAGGACTGTCTTCTAGTTCTACAAGCATATTTCATTAACAGGAGATTGTATTTAACCCTTTTGCTGTCAGCAGTTTTTGTTAAGTTTTGGTAGTTCAGGGGTAGTTCCTGATTAGCTTCACACTTCTAGGCACCAGGCTCATAAGGCACTACCATTGTGTTTGAGCCGCTCATAGCACAGGCAACCCTGGAGGTGTCAAGATATAATAATAATAATACCGGTATTATATGGGCGCTTTTTCTAAATTTTTGGACAATCGACTCAAAGCGCCGCGAACTGAAACCCAACACGCACACTCACGTGACAGACACGGATTTTACTCTGACGACAGGCACAGTACAAGACAGACGAAGGGTCAGCTCAGCTACTGAAGTTACGGAAATTTTTGATCGCTTGTATTTGAAATTTGTAAAGTGGCCTGAAACTGGTACCAAAGTGTGGGGGGTGGGAGGTGGGAGCGGGGTGGAAGAACCGGAGTACCCGGAGAAAGAACCCCCGACGGTCCGCCCGAATTAACGGTGACACTTACCAGAGGAGAAAAGTCTTGTATTCAGGCATTGCCTTTTACTCTGAAGTCTAAGGTAGCCCATCTCCTACTATTGCTGTTGGGAATGAAAAAAATGTTAACTCATTCTACCCCAGGACCGAAATCCCCAAAGTTTGAAGTTGACCTCAGAAGGACTATTACAATTCTACTTTCTAGAGACAGATCAAGCATGATATTTCAAGATGGTGCCAGAATAGCGTGGCATCTGTGGGCGCCAACGGCCAAGCTATTCTGGCACCACCCTTTAACTATCATGCTCGATCCATGTCTTGCTGCGGTGTGTCGGGGCTGAATGAGTTAATCCTTTGGCTGTTGGTAGCACTTTTTGTCATGAGGATTCCTGCAGGAATCACAGCAAATAAAAGCGCTACTGACAACCAAGGGACTAAAGTCAACAGCCGCATGATAGGGTAGCATAGTGTACTCCTCATGGTTTTTGTCTACCATATTAAAAATACAGTAGATTTTGAAATGGGGCTGGGTCGGAGCGCATTCCAGAGCATGCACATTACGTTTTTGGCGTGTGGGGCAGAAATTCTGAAGAAGTAACACGATAAAAATGACGTCACATCTAGTTACACAAACCTTGCTAGAGAACGTCTTTTTAGCTCCAAGCACTGTATGTATGTTATATTGTATGTGTGTGTGTGAGGATGTGACAGCGACTAGAGCCCGCGTTTGAGGATGGTCAAGCTTGAAATTTTAGGATATTGTCCCTAAAAGAATTATCTCGGGACCTTTTTTTCAATTTTTTATTAAGATGCTCATTGGCGAAAAAATGGCCGTTTCACAAAACCGATTGATCCACACTCGAGCCCGTAATTTTTCTTATTTTTACTAGATATTTTGCGCATAGCTAGATAAAAGGGAGATAATGAATGAGTTCGTTAACCAGCATTCTACCTCTAGAACTTTTTGAGTGATAATTAAATATTTTTTAAAAATATATATTTTCACATTTTAGGGATTAATTTCACAAATTATATGGGTTAATCTTAAAACAATTGAATCTTTTTTATGAAAGAATCTTCTCATTAATAACCGCATGATTTTTCGTATATGATATTTACATAAGCCTACAGTTTGTCTCGGCTGTCGGATACGATTAGGTCAATTGTGACCTGTATGCCCTAGGTGTGAAAATAATAATAATAAAGGAGATTTGTTGAACGCTTATTATAAAAGTAGCTCTAAGCGCTGATACAATGAAAAGGCTAACAGCTAACACGCACACACTCACACAACACACGAACACGCACACACACGCACACACACACACACACATGTGACAGTGGTGATGAATTGTGTATGGCTGGGGAAATGAAATAGTAAAAGGCAGCGTTGTAGAGGTGGGTTTTGAGAAGTGATTTGAATGAGGAAAGTGTTTGACAGTTACGGACAGGGGCGGGGAGGCTAAAATCAGACAATGTTCTGCACCACTTTTTAAAATTCATTAATTGTAAAACAGCTAACATAACTTTAATTTTTCTTTTACGAAAAAAACTATCTTCTCATTTATACTCACACGATTTTTTCATGAACAGTGTTTGCATAAGCCTGCTGTTTGTCCCGGCCCTGGGGTAGGATTAGGTCATATTGTGACCTGTAAGCCCTAGGTGTGAAAATCAGCAAGAAAATTGCCAAGTTGATTCTCTGATACGTCAAATGTTATTACTGCGATAATTGACGTATAACATCGAGTCGTCACTAAGAACACAGCATCGTGGGACTAATGATGCCATGACCTGAAGCTTGAAGTGACGTTATTTTTGCTGCTCGTGCTATTATTCTTCTTCAGAATAGCTATGCTACGCCAGACCACAGAGCTTACGAATGGCGGGAATTGCCGTGTGTCCATCTTTGTTTCTGTGTGCCAGTGTGTGTGGATCAGAGGGTGGGTCAGAGTAGGAGATGGATTCCTGTTGCTACACGAGCCCACAGAGCATACTAATGGTGTGAAGCGCCGTGTGTCCGTCTTTATTCATGTGTGCCGAGGTGTGTGTTGATCAGAGGTTGGCTTAGAGAGGAGCAAAATGGATCAGCATAATAAGCCTAAAAATATGAACAACCCTGAATGTTCCTAAAAGATAAGCGCATCTGAGCTCTAAACAATACGGTTGACTTTGGGATGAAATCCTCATCTTGTTTTTTTTTGGTCTCTATTTGTTGTTGTTATTGTTGTACTTTTTGTTTTGTGATTTTTGATCTTGTAAAGCGCTTAGACTTAGAGCACCATTTATTTGGAGGTTAAGCGCTATATAAATGTACATTATTATTATTATTGTACATGTATGTGTTTCAGGGACCTGTCTATGGTGCTGTGCGACCCTTTTGCCTTGAACACGATTGTTCTGTCCACCATGAAAGTGTTGCATCAATGTATCAACAGTGATACATTGCCTAGAGTAAGTGCTCTTTGTGTTTCACTTACAGTCTCTGTAGGCACATTTCCTTTGCTTGTTTGGTGGGGCTCGCGTGCAAAACAAAAGTGAGTCAATGTTCTGGGCCAGTGGTCGCCTGTCCGTCATCTGTCATCCGTCCGCCGTCATCTGTGGTAAACTTTAATGTTGGCATTTCCTTGGAGACTATTCAACTTCAAGCCACAGTCTTCAAATGTGACGGCCCAAGGCTTTGTGGAAAGACCTCTCTAAACATACCAATTTCAGTGATCTCTCACAAAGGTCAAGGTCACAGGGGATCGGGAAATATATCAAAAATAGCTATATTTTGACATAATTTATTTTTTCTCAAATGCTATTTACAACTTTAAACCCAAACTTTGTACAAAGATAACTGATGGTACGACATTTCTATGCATACTAATATGGTTGATCCCTCAGAAAGGTCAACAATGATCATGAGAGCTCAGGAAATATGTAAAAAAAAAGCCATATTTTGACAAAAGATGTTTTTTACTCAAATACTATTCACAACTTTAAACTCAAACTTAGTACAGAGATACCTAATGGTAAGACCTATCTATGCATACTTATTTGGATGCACCCTCGGAAAAGGTCAAGAGGTCAGCAAATGTGTGTAAAGTTGTTATCAACAGTTTTGCAAACTTTTCAATCAAATTTAGCACAAAGGTAGCTGATGATGATAAGACCTTCCTATGTATACTAAGTTAGTTGACTCTTTGCAAAAGTCAAGGGTCATGGGGGTGTGACAGATGTGTGAAAACTGATTAAAAAAAAATAAATTTTGAGAAAAAAAACATGGATTTTGCTGGTGCAGAAGCCATCCCTTTACTTATTGTCACAAAGGTCACACATGTAGATCGGTCATACTTGTGAACCATAAGGGCTTTGCCTTTCTTGTTTACTCTGTAGTAAATTACACAATCTGCATGTTTTTATAGTTCTAATACTAATAATAATACCAGTTATTATATAGGCGCTTTTCCAAATTCTGCGAATCAGCTCAAAGCGCCGTGAACTGCATCCAACACGCACACTCATGTGACACACACGGATTTACTCTGAAGACAAACACAGTACAAGGCAAACACAGGACATTCACGTGGTGCAAAGGGTCAGCTCAGTTACTGAGGTTTCGGAAATTTTGATCGCTTGTATTTGAAATTTATAAAATCGCCTAAAACCGGTACCAAAGTGGAGGGGGTGGAAGAACCGGAGTATCCGGAGAAAGAACCCCCGACGGTCCGCCCGAATTAACGGTGACACGTACTAGAGGAGAAAAGCCCGATGCCGGAACTCGGTTTCGAACCTCGCACCTATAGCATTATTGGCAGGCGCCTTTGCCAATGCGCCACGGACTGTTCTGCGTGAAAATAATAGAACACATAGGATATCATTAGGGACATATTACTTTGAGGATGGGAACACTAGGAATTTCAGCTCTGAGTTAACCGATATACACCCCACAGCCGTATTTCCTGAATTTTGGAGGTGTCATCTAATGACTGTACCAGTTTCAGGAGATGGATCGATCATGATAATTCAAGGGCAGCGCCAGATCAGGCGCCGAGCGCATCTGGCACTACCCCTGAATTATGATCAATCCATCTCCTGCCACAGGATCCCGGGGCTAAATGTATTAATGCCATTGCGATGAGGCTTTCTGACATTACAGCTGCCAGGTATCGCACTATACTGATGCTGACTTGTGTCTGCTCATTTTCATTATTTCTTTCCAGATGTGCTGCATTCGGACACATGGGTTTATACCGTGTATCTGGACGCAGCTTGTCTTGAACGACTTAACCCTTTGGCTGTCGGCAGCGCTTTTTGTCAAGGTGATTCCTGCAGGAATCACCTTGACAAAAAGTGCTGCCGACAGCCAAAGGGTTATCCCTTTGTGCATAGAGCCACTAGTATTGTGAAAAGAACCTGTTGCCGCGTGCACAAGGGGTTTACGAAATCCAGACCAAGAAAGTGGCTGCCAAACGTGTAAAAATGCAAAGAAATTGTCAGTAGAGAAAGGAGAGCACTTAGACAGGACAGTTACAGCACAGTTGTGTTGTACTTGTCCTTTCTGAGTGCGCTTCTTTCTTTCTTTGGAATAATTATCTTTTCATTGCGTTTAGCTATGGGAGAGTTCTGAATGCCAAGGATTCATTTCCACTTTCAGGAGAGCACGGATCTGCAGCTGCTGGTGAGAATGATAGCTCTGGGCCTTGGAGCTTGGGACATGATCGACAGCCAGGTCTTCAGAGAACCAAGACTGGTATACCTCTCCTCTTCATTTGTCCATTTGTCTCCCACCTTTCTTTTAAAGGCCCACTACCGCCATAACTGTTCAAAGATACACTTCTGTAACAGATTGTTACGAAACACTACATACAGGTCTAGCTATGGTTTATTTAGACACAGTACAATCCAGTTCAGCACACGTCGTCTTGATATCAAGTAACCTGACAGTGACTCATCTCCGTTCTAGAAATACGTTCTATCAGTGCGAGAAACAGCTAAAATAGACTGACACGCTAACAGCAGCACAGAGTAAATAAGTGCGATTACGCGTGTGCTTTTGCTGCATGTCCAAACTACTAAAGTTACTAGGTGTGTCGACAAGGCATAACAAACACAACTGGTGCTGAAATGTCTTCAGATTTATGCGTAACTTTAAACCCATTCTCTGTTTTTTAAACACAGGCTGCTCTCGTGCAAAAGGTTATTGGGCTGACTCGGTCGCTGTTAGCCTGCGTGCTGCTGTGCACTGGCCAACGTTGATCAGTGTTAGCACGATGGCATTTTGCGTACTTGGTTGTGTGCTTGACCGTTTTCATCCTGATACACCACTGCTTGAAATAAAATTGTCTATGAGTATGATAGTTCAAGGGTGGTGCCAGAATAGCTTGGCGCCTGAGGTGCCAAGCTATTCTAGCATCACCCTTGAACTAAGAAGGTTGATCTATCTGCTAATCTGTAATGTAGCTATCAATATCATAGGACAATAGGCATTTTTTTTTGGTTTTAAATCAGCCTCAGAATGTAATGGGTTAAGAGAGTGCTAGGGGACTTGGTGGCATATTGTCATGTTTGGGGAAATATAAAAGTTCCAAGCCATCTGGTGCTTGTTTGTGGAGATTTGGCAGATTTAAAATTTATCAGCTTTACAGTTCACTATAGTGCATGCAGTTTTCTCCTTCATTTCATGGACATTTTGGCTGTTCTGTGGTGTTGGTACTTACAGCTCTGCCATTAAAAAGGTTACATTCACGTTGGACGACTCCGGACAACCAACATGAGCGAAGTCACGCTGGATAACCAGCTTCTACCAGAAACATAGACAACACTCCAGACACCTCCGGGCTCATGAGGCTCTATCCCTCTTGGAGATGTCTGGAGTGTTGTCTATGCTCATGATAGAAGCTGGTTATCCGCCGAGACTTCGCTCTCGTTCGTTGTTTCTCTTCATCTGTCATTTGTTTATTTGTTTGCTTATCTATTTGACTGTTCATTTATTTATCATGTGCTTTTTTCAGGAAGCCCACTTTTTCACCAAGTACCTACCCTCTATTATTGGCATGATCGTGGACGACCAAGTCCGAGCAGTTGCGACCAAATTACCTGATGGAGTCCCCAAACCACCTCAGCTGCCATCCGAGTTGTACGCCACGTACATCAAGCAGAACCCCATTGGCAGTCTTATGGCCATGTACTACGTGCTGGGGGTATGTACGCTAACCTGTTCGGCCCTGACACAATACAACAGGAGACAGAATCACCATGATAGTTCAAGGATAGTGCCACCACCTTTAAGCTCTTCTCTGCGCAGCTGACGCAGATTGACTTTTAAAAAGTCTTTGTAAAGTAAATGTCGAAGATCCTTGGCCATCAAAGGAACGTGGACACATAGTGCTTTCAGCAAGAGGCATAGATCCTCATGAGCCCAGGCAACTGCGGGGACTCATGAGGATCTAAACCTCTTGCAGTTGGGTGGTGGTCAGATTTCCTTTGCAGTGAAAGGTTTGAATTATATTTGCTGGTGATTTTCTAAACTGTAATACAGTCTTTAGAGGACAGCTTACAATTTTTTTTAAATTTTACTCATGGGGTCAGTGCGTTGTCTGCGGTTTTGAACCCAGGTACCCATTCCTTTTCCCCCCAATAAAGGAAATTGTAAAACCTAAAAAGGAACAAGAAATAAACAATGGTTAAAGTGTTTTGACTCACATCTGTGTGTGCATCAGCCGAGGCTGACATTTTCAGAAATATCTTTTGCTTGCATTCTTTTCTTCAGAAGCCTCGTTCAGCACAAAGATGACACAAACACAAATAGTTGATGACTTTTTTTACTCCCAAATAAAACCATATTATGTAGATATAGTATAATAAGGCTGACCTGTGTTTTGCAGATGCGCTCAGGTCATACAATATGTGCAGTAAGCTTCACTTAGAAGGTCAGGTTCAACAAAAGAATGATAGAATGAGGCTATTCAGAGGTCCCCACCACACTTTATTCGGTGCAAGTTTACTTTGCGTATCACAAACTTATAAAGTAACAAAATTGGTTGCCCTGACATTTTCTGATATCTGAAGTTCACTGTAGCTTGCCTTTATGTTCTGTCTCTAGGCGGCACACAGAAAGGACCGACTAGCAGTGTGTCAGGTACTGCCAACACTGATTCACTGTGAGAACGATCGTGCATATGAAGATACATTCCTGCACTACCTAATCTCATATCTCATCCCCTTTGGAGATGACTTCACCAGTGAGGAGTTTTGTACAGCTGTTTTTGATGACTTTTTGTTGGTAAGACAAAAACACATGCAGTAATGCCATTACTACCAGAGACCATGAATAAAATCTCAAAATAATCTTAGGATAACTTTTGGGAACATGTAAATGAGACTACAAGTACAACGAAGTATTCATCCTCATGAGCTCATGTTACAGCTAGGCTGTGTGTGTGTGTGTGTGTGTGTGTGTGTGTGTGTGTGTGTGCGTGTGTGTGTGTGTGTGTGTGTGTGTGCGTGCGTGCGTGCGTGCGTGCGTGCGTGCGTGCGCATGATTTCTCCATTTCAATTGCCTGGTCACCCCTTTTGCTTTCGTTTTTACAGCCAGGAGTTTTGTACTGCTGTTTTTGATGACATTTTGTTGGTAAGACAAAAACACATGTGGTAACACCATTATTACCAGAGACTACAAATGAAATCTCTAAAATAATCTTAGGATAACTTTTGGGAACATGACCCAGGCATGCTATTTCCACCTCCGCCGCATCAGTCAGATCAGAAAATACCTCACTACCGAAGCTGCCACCAAACTTGCTGTCTCTCTCATCTTATCTCGCATCGACTATTGCAACTCTCTCCTTTCCGGTCTCCCTCACTCCACCATCTTCACTCTCCAGCGCGTCCAGAACAATGCTGCCCGCCTCGTCCTCAGAAAGAAAAAATCCGACCACATCACACCCCTGCTCAAACTCCTCCACTGGCTCCCAATCCCCCAACGCATCCAATACAAAGTTCTGTCTCTCTGCTACAAATCCCTGAACAACTGCGCTCCTGCCTATCTCTCTAACTTACTTCACCCCTACACACCTTCCCGCTCTCTCCGCTCTGCCTCCGACCCTCTCCGCCTCCACATCCCTCGCACCAAACTTAACACTTTCGGCCCCCGCTCCTTCTCCGTCTACGGTCCATCCACCTGGAACACTCTCCCACTCTCTCTCCGTCAGAAACACTCTCTCTCCTCCTTCCAGTCCGCCCTCAAAACTCATCTCTTTCAACAGTTTTAGCACTATATCACCACACTCCCCACCGCAAGCTGACCGTCGTAATGTATTTCACTGTTTGTGGTACGTGAGTCATTGTCTAAAGCGTGCGCATGCGTGCGCGAGTTGTGAGTGTGCGCTTAGAGTTATAATTATTATAAGATAAGCGCATTATAAATACCGTAATTATTATTATTATTATTATAACATGTAAATGAGACTACCATGAAGTATTCATCCTCATGAGCCTGTGTTACAGCTAGGCTGTGTGTGTGTATGTGCGTGCGCGCATGATTTTCTCCATTTGCTTTCGTTTTTACAATTGCCCATTTTACTTTTTCAGCCAGCCATCTCCAATGAAAACACAGTGAAGCACTTGCTGCGACTGCTGTGGCACGTCCACCGCTATCTGACAGCACAGCGCCTGGAGACTATCATGGAGGCTGTACAGCCAGACAAGGAGGTACCTCTACCAGCTCTTTCAAGTCCCATGTGCAAGCAGCTACTGTATACAGACCAAGGATGAGGATGTAGATGATCGTCTTGCTCTATACTTGTGTATTTCTCTGTGGGCTGGCTATTGGGTGCCTGATAGGCGGGGGCAGGGGATCTAACTGTTTGTCTGTCCAGCGCTGAGTAATTCCCCTTGGTCTGTATACAATTCTGCCAGCGCTAGCCTCACCTATGTGGTTTGTAAGCAGCTACTGGTACAGTGAACAGTACCATTTGCTGCATGCTCAATTGGGTTAACTCATTCACGGCCAGCCGCATCCAGATGCGCAGCTTATGTCGCGAATGAGTTAACCCTTTGGCTGTCAGTAGTGCTTTTTTTTTCAATGATTCCTGCAGGAATCATTGAGACATAAAGCACCACCAACAGCCAAAGGGTTAAGCGTCTTGTGCATGCACTCTGTACCAGATCTTTAGGGTGATTTCAATTTCAAATCCATTAAAAATATTTAGGAATGACGTCTTTGAGTTCCCTAGGGTCCAGCTCTTCACTAGACACAATGCCTACCCTGCTTTAGCCATCAGGAACGCGAAAATAATAAAAAGGAACTCCACACTTCCTTTGCAAGAATACATGATGTTGCATGGTGACACAATAATAACACAGTAATTTAAATGTCACTAACAATATTAATTATCACGTCGCATCATATCAAAAACAATCTTGAAGGGGAAATCTGCCCCTTGTGTGCATGATAAAAGACAGCACTTCCTTTTTAGTAACACAGTGACATCCTGATGTTTACATTCTGTGAGTACCTCTGTATTCTTGCAAAAGTATTGAGTTCCTTCCCTTATTCTCACATTCCTGATGGCTTTTGCTGGATAAACTGGCTGAGTATCACATTTTTTTAAAAAATGATACTGATTTTACATTTTTTTCAGGCAAAAGCAATGTAAATTAACGAATAATGGAATATGTCATCCCAGGACAGTTTCAAGATACATACGATAGTAAATATTGTGAGCCTGCCCGTAAAATTAGGAATGCCTATTACAGTCATTTACAATAGGCTATCTGAAAATGCAGAGCTTGGCTGTTCAATCATGGTAGCGGAAAGCATTTCCAGAACAATGACAATACTAAAGAAAATGTCCTTTGAACCCGTGCATGGATTTTTTGTTCTTGGTGCTGATGACTAAAAATTTTTAAAGAACAAATGGTATGGCATGAGGCTACATTTTTTTGTGATAGTGTATAATAAAAACCCACGGGTGCAGGTCAATCTCAGTTTGACTGTTCGTTGCAAAAATGGCTGGCATTTCCAAATCCATAGATTTTGTAACCCTTTAAACATGCACTTTTAGTTTTAATGATGCAGACGAGAAACGACTTTGTCAAAACACAAAAATATGAATCTATAGTTAACCCTTATCATTCGGAATACACCAGTGTGTCAAATAAGTTTGTCTAAAAAGTAAAATAGTTCAAGGGTAGTGCCAGAATAGCTTGGCGCCTCCAGGCGCCAAGCTATTCTGGCACCACCCTTGAACTAAAGCCATTGGTCTATATCTTATCTGTAAGTACTATAATGTAGCTTGCATATGGCAGTGTACACATTTGAAGCTTTTAGCCTCAGTATGATAGGGGTTAAACAGTAATACCAAGTGTTAGGAGAGCTTGGGCAGGGTAGTTATTGTGTCTAGTGAAGGGCTCGGATCCTAGGGAAGTTAAAGAAGTCATTCCTAAAGCTTTTTCGCGGATTTGAAATTAGAGTGCCACCACCTTAACCTCCTTGTGCATGCAGCCATCGGTACTATGAACCATACCAGTAGCTGCTTCAGTAAGAGAGTTAACTTCTTTCGTCAAGTGCGGATTAATTGTGATGGTCCAAAGGTAGTTTTTTAGGAATTGATTAGCTTGACATTTGGAGTTTGCATTTGAAAGAACTGAACTGCCTATTGTTTTGTTTCTTTTCTTATGGGGAACTACTTTCAGTTTGAGGTAGTCTCTTGTTTGATTTGTTTCTTCAAAAACATTACCGATGACATGACTACCAGGAGTGTCCACTCCTTGCTCAATTCTAGCCTAAGAACCCGTTGTGTAAACACAACCCGGGAGGCACTCGGGGAACCCCCAGAGGGACCGAGAGTTGTCTCCCGCTCCTACCCACCAGCCCTATTCACCTGTGAACTCCAGTCACGCTTCTTAGGCTCACGCGTTCAGACGTGTTGTCTCTAGCCTCTGGACTTAGAAGTTTTTTTTCGACCGGTTCGGTCTGCCTTGCTTGCTTCGTCTTCGCCGGCCTGGGATTCTACGCGTGCGACATTAGTCGACTGCAGCTTCGGTCTTGTTCAAGGGTTCCCTCTCTGGCTTTGCCGGTCGGGCTGTGGGTGTCATGGAACTTTTTCCTTCTCGTACCACTCCGACTGACAGTGGCCTACTGATGACATGCACAAAATGCGGAGGCTTCCAGTGGCCGTCGGATAAACATGCAGTCTGTCTCCTCTGCGCTGGGTGTGCGTCCGACCATACGTGTGACGTCTGTGCTACATGGCCGGAACTGCGGTGGTCTAATCTCTGGAACTTTTATAGGAGGGAGCCTCCTACCCTCGCGGGTACCTTGAAGATTTCCGAGACGCCTTCCGCTGTGCCCCCGGCACCGGACGTGCGAGACCAACGGGATCCGACGCAGATAACGCCACTGAGTAATCAAGGGACTAGTGCACGGAGTGGGAGTTCGACCGTCAAGACCGCCTCCGTTCGAGAGCGCGCCCGGACACATTTGGTGGAAAGAACCCGCCTCTCCCAAGAGCCTGGTTTGGTGGGACGCTCGTGGCGTCCCTCCTCCACCGTCGTTCCCCACTCGTCTCTGAGGAAGCCGCCGGGATCCCGCTGGAGGTCCCCTGGCCGGCCAGTAACCCGCCTCTCCCAAGAGCCTGGTTCAGAGAGACATACTTGCACTCGTCCGGAGCCTCCTGGTGGTGAAGAACGTAGATACAGGGGTTCTGCTCGACGTTTCCGCTCTCCTTCGCACGATCGTAGGAGGAACTTCTCGCCTCATCGCTCGTCGCACCGGGACTCCCCTCGCCGCAGACGGTTTTCACCTTCTTCGCGTTCCCCCTCTCGGTTGGACTCCCGTTCGTCCCGTCCCTCTTCCCAGCGACCGGCCACTTCCCCCCCTCCTCGTACTCACCGCTCCGTTCCCTCTCGTCGCAGCCGTTCTCCTCGTCGGGATCCGCCTTCGGCACGCAGGAGGTCCTCACCGCATCGTTCAGACTACCGCTCTCCGCTGCGGAGGGAGTCTTCCGCTGCGGTTCTCCGACGGGATTTCCGGCCTCGGAGCCCTCGTCGCCCTCTTCGGTCGCCGGTTTCCGGACAGCGGGACTTCGACACCCTCAGTTTGGCGCCGGAGGATGCTTCGGACTGGTTACTTGGAGGTCTTAGCCGTTCTTCAGCTTCTCCCTCTTCGGCCTCCAGTGTGTCAGCTTCCGTCAGACAGGTTTCTTCTTCCCGGATGGACACGCGGCTGGTGCTGGACGGAGCGGCCAAGCTCATCGCCGCCGCCTTACCGGAGGATGTTTGTCCAGCTTCACCGCCTGTGAAGAGGAAGATTTCCGCCTTCGTGGACGCGGATAGGACGGTTAAGAGGTTCAAGTGCCTCCCACAGCCGGCTAGTTTTTTGGATCTGCGGGACGCCTTCTCGTCTCACCTGCTTTCGGAGACTCGGAACTCGGACTTTTTTGCGGACGGGAGATGGCCTTCCGCTCTGGACATCGCTTTTCAACAGGACTGGTACGCCGGCCATTCGCAGTCGTTCCTCTGCCCGCTTCCTCCAGTGGATCCCGCCGCTCTGATGCAAGCCGGAGGGGCTTCTATGTTGAAACGGTCCTTCCCACGGGGACTGGATAGGACGGCGTCGCTAGTCCGGAACACGCTCGCCTGCTCCGGTTTCTTGGACTTGCTGACTCAGGCTTTCATCCGACGTCTCGAGGAAGCTTGGCAACCTGCTTTGTCTCCCCTCCTGGGAGACCTACTACTCATGGCGGAGGCTGGTAACCGCGCTGCTTATCACTCATCGGTCAACGCGATGGCGGCTGCGGCTAACTGCGACCTCATGCGACGAGACGCCGTCCTACAAGCTTGCAGTGGAATGCCGGTCGACCTGAGTACTCAGCTACGTCGGGCCCCTCTGGGAGGGCCTCTGCTCTTCGGGGATACTTGGCAGACGGTGAAGGACTCCAACTCCGACCGTTGGCCTCGCAAGGCTGTCAAGCAGCGCTTTCCTCCCGCCCGCACGGCCCTGGGGCGCTCTTTGCGGGCTCGGAAACGTGTCACCTCGGACCCGTCTGCCCCACCACGAGCTGCGCCGCGCCGTCGCCCGCCCTTCCGTCGCCCTGGCCCAGCTAGCGCCCCTGCCCCCGCCTGGCCCCGTCCCGCCCGTCGCCCTGGGCGCGGGCGGGCCACCTGACTTGTCCCCAATTCCGCCCCCGCCGACCGTCGTCGGGGCTCCAGTCGGCGGGAGGCTAGCACGATTCAGCGAGGAGTGGCGCTCGCTGTTTCGAGACGAGCCCTGGGTTTTGGACGTAGTCACCAGAGGATTACGGATCTCGTTCCGCTCTCCTCCACCCTTGCGCTCCATTCCTCTTTGGACAGAGGTTCCGTCCGACGCCCTCAAGGCCGCCGCTCTGCGAGGAGAAGTCGCGGCTCTCCTTTCGAAGGAGGCCACAGAGATAGTGCAGCGTCCGGACTCGCCCGCCTTTTACAGCCGACTGTTTGTGGTGCCCAAGCCCGGCAGCAAGTGGCGGCCAGTCATAGATCTGTCGGCGCTGAACGCCTTCATCGCGGCCCCTTCCTTTCGGATGGAAACGACCAGGGCTCTTCGGGCGGCAGTTCAACCCATGGACTACGCGGTCAGTTTAGATCTGTCCGACGCCTACCTACATGTCCCCATGCACGCTTCTGCCAGGAAGTACCTGCGCTTCGCGTTCGAAGGAGTGATTTACCAGTTTCGCGCCCTGCCGTTCGGTCTCAACCTCAGCCCCTGGGCCTTCACCCGCATCATGGATGCTGTAGTGGCCAAGGCGAGGCAGTCGTCGTCAAGTCCGACCTCGAATTATCTCGACGACCTACTCTTGAGAAATCAGGTGGAGACCGCGCTTGCGGCAGACAGGGACGCTCTTTTACAGCTGCTTTACCGGTTGGGTTTCCTGGTCAACACCAGAAAGTCGGACTTCACCCCGGCGCGCCACTTCATCCATCTAGGCATGGAGTTTGTCACGGACCGCAACAGGGTACTCTTGCCAGAGAAACGGATTGTGAAGTTGTCCGCTCTCGCCGCGTTGGTAGATCAGCAACAGGCAGCCCCCGCCAGGGTCTGGCTTCAGCTTCTGGGCCTGATCAACGCAGCGGCGGATCTTATCCCCCTCGGGCGTCTCTACTCCCGACCGCTACAACTTCATCTTCTACTGCTCTGGCGTCCCTCCTCGGGCGACTTGACCACGATCGTCCCCGTGTCCCCTTTGGTACACCCCCACCTTTTACGGTGGACCGACAGAGCCTGGTTGGCTCTGGGAGTCCCCATTTCCTCTCCATCCCCGCACCTCTCCCTGTGTGTCGACGCGAGTCGGGCTGGTTGGGGAGCCCACCTGCTTCCTCAGTTCACCACGACGTCCGGCCTCTGGCCTCCGGAGTTCGCGGACAAACACAGCAACTGGTTGGAACTGCAAGCGGTGTGGCAGGCCATCATCGTTTGGGAAGAGCAACTCAGACACCAGCATCTTCTCGTCCTTTCGGACAACTCGACAGTGGTAGCGTATATACAGAAGCAGGGAGGAACTCATTCACCCGATCTATGCATGCTACTCTTCCGATTGATGCGATGGTGCGAGGACCGCGATCTGACTCTCAGCGCTCGCCATATTCCCGGTCGCCTGAACGTTTTAGCGGACTCCCTTTCTCGCCGAGGACAGCTCATTCACACGGAATGGACGCTATGCCAGGACATTTTCCGGATGATTTGCTCTCACTGGGAGACCCCGATGGTGGACCTGTTCGCCACGAGGTGGAATCACCAGCTTCCCCTCTTCGTTTCCCCAGTACCGGATCCCCTGGCTTGGGCGGTCGAAGCCTTATCCATTCCCTGGGACGGACTCATAGTGTACGCCTTTCCCCTGACAGTCCTTGTCCCCAAAGTCCTCCTAAAGCTGCGAGGAACCAATGCGATCCTGCTCCTGGTCGCCCCGTTCGCTTGGACTCGTTCCTGGTCCACCGACCTGATCAGCCTCGCCACGCACCCTCCCTTACTGCTCCCCACGCCCCGCACTATGCTCAAGCAGCCACGTCAGGCGCTGTTCCACCCCTGTCCGGAACGCTTACTGCTACACGCCTGGAGGTTGTGCGGCAAGCCCTCTCAGCTAGAGGTTTCTCGGGTGCTGCAGTGGAAGCGATCGCTACAGCTCGCAAGCCCTCGACTAGACGTATCTATGAGGGGAAATGGAGGGTACTCTGTACCTGGTGCAGCGACCGTCGTCTCTCCCCCACCGAACTGACAAACCCCCAACTTGCGGACTTCTTCCTCTGGCTCTTCGGAGACCAAGGACTGGCCCCTATTACCATTCGGGGATATCTCTCGATGATTGCCGACACCTACCGGCATCTCGGCCGCGTGGACCCCGGCGCGTGTAAGGACCTGGCAGATCTTATGTCACACTTCGGACTACAAAGGCCTGCCTCTCGCTCACTTCTTCCCCGCTGGGATTTACCATGGGTTCTTACCTGGCTAAACTCACCACGTTTCGAACCACTACCGCTGGCCAGTCTTGCGGATGTGACGCGGAAGACCTGCTTCCTGCTGGCGCTCGCCACCGCGGCACGAGTAAGTGAGATACACGCTCTATCAGTCCGGCCTACATGCCTGCAATTTCGAGCTGATCACTCGGTCCAACTGGTGACCGACCCTGCCTTCATTGCCAAGACTAGGTCTCCACTGACGGCGCCACAGGTTATCACCTTACGACCGTTACACGGGAAAGACTTCCCCAGAGAGACCAGGCAACAAGATCCCGTACGAGCCCTCAGAGTGTACTTGCGACGAACCAGAGCCGTCCGGAGGGGACGCTCACGCCTCTTCCTACCTTTAAAAACAGGAAGAAACGACATTACAGCACAGACAGTCTCTTCCTGGCTTCGCTGGGTGATTCGCTCAGCATATGTCGATCTCTCCCCTCAGGGAGCGAAGAGCCTAAAGATTCAGGCGCACGAAGTACGGGCCATGGCCACGAGCGTAGCCTTCGACAGGAACTGCGCTGTCAAGGACATCGTGGCTGCGGTGGGCTGGCGATCAGAATCTACTTTCGCCCGCTTCTATCTACGGGATCTGGCAGGGCAGCGAGACAACCTCGCCTTGGTGGGGGACGTCACGGCGGCACAACACTCCATCCCGGCGCCACAGGCGCCGTAGGTATGCACCTATTAGGGAGTGCAGAGTGTCGGAAGAGAGGAGGGGGCCATGAGCCTAGAGAAAACCATCTGGGGGTGCGGCACCCTCCTCCTGTTCGGCATTCTCCTGGTAGTCATGTCATCGGTAATGTTTTTGAAGAAACAAATTCATTTTTCTTTAAAAGGTATTTTTTCGAAAAATACTTACCGATGACATGACTCGAAGGACCCTCCCACCTGCCCCGCTTGCCGCTGGTGAGCCTAATTTCGTGACTGGAGTTCACAGGTGAATAGGGCTGGTGGGTAGGAGCGGGAGACAACTCTCGGTCTCTCTGGGGGTTCCCCGAGTGCCTCCCGGGTTGTGTTTACACAACGGGTTCTTAGGCTAGAATTGAGCAAGGAGTGGACACTCCTGGTAGTCATGTCATCGGTAAGTATTTTTCGAAAAAATGCCTTTTAAAGAAAAATGAATTTTTCTTTGTTGATTTCTGACAGACTACAGAACTTTTGTGTGCGATTGGATTTTGTTAACCTTTGGGCTGTCGGTAGCGGTTTTTGTTGTGATGATTCCTGCAGGAATCATCACATCAAAAACCAGTACTGACAGCTAAAGGGTTAACTTGCTACAACCAAAAGCCTGTAGTGTGATAGGCGTACGTTACAACCTAATAGTGACTTTTGCAACTTATGGAGGCATGTTTAACGAGAGTTTTTCAGCTCACCTACTGTGCCAAGCTAAGTTGTTCAGTCTTTAAGGATGCGTGTGTTACAGCATGAGGATATGTTTCCTTTATGCTTTTACTTCTGATTGTGGCAATCTGACTATGTACACACATCCCAGTTGTGTCTGTTCTACTAGTACAGAAATGTTGTGTACAAGCGTGTTTCTGACAGTAAAATGTTTCCTTGCTTCTGTTTCTGTTTTTTCAGGTACTTGAAACAGAGGCAAATGAAACATTTAACTGGTGTGTCAGGAACTTGTGTTTAACTCATTCAGCCCGACGGCCATATTTCCCAAATTTTGGAGGCGTCAGCTAATGACTATGCACTAGTTGCAGGAGATGGATCGACCATGATAATTCAAGGGCAGTGCCAGATTAGCTTGGCACCGACAGGCGCCAAGCTAAGCTGGCACTACCCTTGAATTATCATGGTCGACCCATCTCCTGCTGTAGTGCGTCAGGGCTGAAGGGGTTAATTCTTTTGGCATGCTTCTTTCAGTAAAATGCATGGGTGACAGTCTTCAGTCCTGGAGGCTGATTCAGCTTTTCCCAAATCCCAGAAAGCTGAATTTCAACTTTTCGCTTCAGACAAACAGCTCTTCAGCCAGCCTGCTCCATCGGCAAGAGGAATAAATTTGCATAGCCCCTCAATTCGCAGTACTGTACTGGTGCATCCACAGGGGCTCAAGAAAATTTATGTCTCTTGCCGGTCATGGATTTTGGGACATAGTTAGTCGGTGGACCGTTTTCAGTCATTTCAATTTTTCGCACTGCCACCCATGAAAATGTTTCATTCTGTTTGCAGCACAGTGAAGTTGTGCACAAGACATACCAGATGCTGAAGGAGAAGATTGCCTCGTATGAACCAAGTCCTGTCCCGGTGCCTGAAGAGCATGATTCTCCGCTCATGAGTGTGCCAGTGCCCACTCCAATGCCTTCATAAATTTGTGTCTTGTCTGCGTCATTCACCTATAAGAGTAAGACATCATTGCAGGAGATGCATTGGCCATGCCAGTTCAAGTGTGATGTCAGATTAGCACAGTACCTTCTCAGTGCCAAGCAAATCTTGCACTACCCTTGACCTAGCCTATTCATCTCACACAGCTGGTAAATAGTCTTTACAGATGCTTCATTATGAGTGCAGATTCAAGATTGCATCATTTTAACCTTTTTCATCCTGATTCACCCATTGATACACCCATTGCTTGAAATAAAATTGACTAGGATAGTTCAAGGGTGGTGCCTAAGGCGCCAAGCTATTCTGGCACCGCCCTTGAACTAAAGCGGTTAAGCTAGCTCCTAGTCTGTAATGTAGCCTTTATAGGACAATAAGCAATTTTTAAAAAAAATCAGCCGCAAGATGAAATGGGTTAAGAGTGGGTCAAAGGGGAAGAGTGAATAGATTAACCCTTTTGCATTTGTTCCGGGAGCTGCACAAGCAGCTGCTACTGTTTGTTCCAGGAATAACTGGGAGTATGTGCTTAGGTTGTTTTTTTCCATCACTCTGTGGCCTTCACCTGGCTTCCCAAAAAGAACCAACCACTGCTGGGGATACCCCAGGGCATCCAATCATATCTTATGGCTATTTTTACATGCACACACCCTTCCTTTCATGTAGTAGAGAGTCTGGAACTGACCGCATTATATCATTCACAAATGGGACCATGGGAAAATGGCAGCTACCAGCACTGAGGTTGATATTCCTGACTATACAGAGGATTAGATAATGACTTGTGTTATTTTGAGGGATGCTGAGAAATATAAAAGACAAGAATTACTTGAATCAGATACTAACTTTGAAGATCACTTTGATGCAGATTTAAACACTGTAAATTGCCCAAAGGACGATGCTCCTCTCATGACCTCTTTGTCAAAATGGCGGTAAGCCGCACGAACGATACCAGTGCTGTAGACGGTCCCACTCACAATCTTCAGTGATAGCAGACCACTAGAATGCTTCCTTTTATTTCTCCCGCCCAAAAATCCAAAACAGAAAACAAACACTGTGGCCATGTGACAGTACCTATAGCACTGTGGACATTTGAAACTTTCTGTGACAGTTTGTGACAAAAGCAGCATACGACCCTCATTCACCTTTTGGACTTACGTCTGTACTAATAAACTTGTCACCAGGATTTGGTGACATATCAGGTGACGGTGACATGACCTGTCCACTCTAGCCACGTGAAATGACCACTCATATAGTGTGGCCACTTTCCAACACTAATGCCAAATCTCAGTGCTCTAGGATGTCAGGCACTCGAATGATGGCCTCTCAAACGAAACAACTATATATATCTTGTTGTAACATGAAAGAATCCGAACATTAGGAGCAGTTTCTATAGTAAGTATCCGAATGCAAAAGGGTTAACAAATGAAACGACATGTCATTTCAATGCATCCACCACAGACAGATTGAATAGACTGGTTACAGTCAGTAGTCTAGTTCTGATGTTTTTCTGGCTTGTTGCTGGCATGAGCAGCAAAATTCAAACGTCGGTGGCCATTTGCAGTGTTGTGTGTGAAATGGCATTTTGCTTCAAACGTGAAGTTGCAGTCTTCCTTACTTTATCACTAGGGAGGTCTACCAATTTTGAATCCTGATTAATGCATTCGAGACGTGCCACCTCCGTATACACGGCATAAGCCGTATATCCGGAGGCGGCACGTCTTGAATGAGTTAATGTCTCTGGTCATCCCTCGCCTGCAAGTGCCTGAATTTACGTGTGAATAACAAAAAGACCATCACCAAGGCTGAGCATAGTGGACACTCTGGTACACAAATGAAGCCCACATTTTCCCCTGACGTCCAGGTTCAAGTTGGCATCGGAACTATGTACATTTAGCCTGTTTGTAAATTGTCAACAGGAAATTTGTTGTTTGATTTGTGTATTGTATCATAGATTGCTAGTTGTTTCATTGGATGCAGCCAAAATACTTTTTGTTGAACATGACAAATTGTAAATAAAGCACTGTAAATATGCATTTGTTTGTAAGATTGATTGTGTTGAAATATATAAAGCTCGTTGAATACTTTTTTGGCTCAGCGATAGCAGAAGTGAGTATGTAATGGGCCAGTGGTCGTCATTCTTTTCACTGTCTAGACCAAAAAGGTGACTGCCAAGCATGTAAAATGCGGAGAGGAACCCAACGGAGAAAGAAACACACTTAGAAAAGACAGTTACAACACAATTTATTAATATTTCGGGTAGATACCCTTTTTCAAAATAAACAAATATAGAGATCAGTCGCTACTTATAGAATTGCCCGATCCTTCTGCGATAATGAAGATAAGTAGCGAAAGATCTCTATATTTGTTTGTCTATTTTAAGATGACGCTATTTAAGTTTATTCATGAAATAACTGGTAGTCAGTATTGTAGCATGTAAGTAACTCTTTCATCATCATGGTTGACTATAGTCGACTTACATGTAGGCCGCCTTGGGCAACTTTATTTTACATAGAGGGGGCATGTCAAAGGGATCACAGTTCCCGCAATACAGTGTTTCAAAGAAGTGTGGCCGTCGTCAACTCCACTGCAGACCAAACTCTACGGCTGTCGAGAAGACCTGGAGAAAATGACGTTATTCCCACTGCGAACGACAAGAAGAAGAAGAAGAAGACAGTATTTCTACCCACATAACTGACTGATGTCGGTGACACACATCTTGCTCTTCACCCACCCAATACCACACCCTGCGACCCATTCTAGAATGGTACAACCGAATGTGCAGCGCAAAAACAGTGAGTTTTTCCCTTCACAATTCCCCGACCACCTCTGTGTCGGGAGACTTTAAACTGAAATTAACGAAAATGTACAGCGGATAGAGTGTACCAAACTGGCTGTGAGTTCGCTTCATTGCATGAGAGGTCCTTGACCTTACAGTGAAGGGCCTGAAAATTATTCTGACGATGACCTTGATACTTCTGCTGATGACGGCAAGAAAATTCTAACAAGAGTCCTCAGATTGGTGAGAATGTATTTTGCTGTTGAATGAAAATGTGCATGTCGTGTCCATTCTACACGTATTGTAAATCAGTACATAACTTGGGCCCTAGGACGTGCCTGCATCCAGGGTCAAAGCTCTCAGGTCATTCTTGTGCACACTGGACGCCAAACCACTTTTTCCGGAAAAGCTAATAGATGCTATATAAGGACAAACCTGTCGTGCTCTGGGACAGGCGTCTTTGTCGCAAGTCCCACCCTTGATGTCTCGGTCCATTGGTCTGGCAAGGAGGGTACCATCCTTAAATTTAAGCTCGACTCTAAACTCGCCCGGCAGGATAAAAACGCCCGTGCAACCTAAGTCTAATCCTTATGGCATTAAGGCAATTAAGTTTACTTGAGATGGCAGCTGACCATTCAGTGTTACGGCAGCAAAGCACAGACACTGTGCTGCACTTTTACGCTGACAGAACGGCAGTGATGATGGCCAGTAACATGAACTTTTTTTTAGAACCTACCGTTGGATCCACCATTGCACACAGACACACACACTCACTCACTCAATCACGCACGCACACATGCACACGCACGAGCGCGCGCACTCCTATATAAACAATTGACTTCATGGTTGGGCCAGTTGACTCCTGCCGTGGGCGACTTGACCCATTACTTTGGCGACTCGTACCTTGAGTGAGATGGCGCATGGGCTAGTTGACATGTGGGTGAGTTGACAGGCAACCTGTTCAACATGGCGACCGTCCTATGGGCAGTCAAGGGCCCCCGGCTCATTCGACTCTTGAGACATGAAAATAATGAAGTAAGTGTACTTTTTCTCTTCTGTGCACCATAGTGCAATCTTGATTCATCTGTACATGGATATCTGTTTTAGCATAAGCTTAAAATAAGCTGTCCAAGGCGCTGAAGGTCTGTTGACATGACCTAGCAGTAGCTACAGTGTCGGTTTCATTATGTTTTCGTGGACTGATGATCTTCGTTAAAATGTCTGCCGTTACCTATTTACTGTCAGGCTTTGATTATAATAAGTGTAAAATATTTAATATTTTCAGGGAAGAGACTACGTTCCCAATTTCTTGGAGGCCGGTGGGGACAAGTTTATCAAAGTGGTGAGTGTGGATTTTGTTATGTAGTTTATAAAATATTAGTTTTATTACATTATAATTTTATTTTGTGCATGGAAAGTCTAAATATATATATATATATATATATAATATATATATATATATATATATATATATATATATATATATATATATATATATATATATATATATATCGTCTGTCAGTAAGTGTGGATATGGTTGGTTTGACTTTGAGTACCAACTTCTCTGATGCTTAAACTTAAAGTTAAACAATTACTGAATTTGGACCAGTTTACAAATTACATGAGATGCTGCCATAAAAAGTGTGTTACAATATACTTTATTAGACATGAACATTTTTCTTGATTGCAATCTCATGCGCCCCATCCTTTAACAAGGGCAGTTGAGATCTAACTCTTCATGTGTATGAGCCCATGTGAGTTGGTGAGGGGGGGGGGGGGGATCGTGGGTGAGATGGGATAATCATATTCGAAGCAGTACAATAATAAGATGGGATGAACCATAACCCGCAAAGTCCCTTCTATATGAGACCTGTCTTTGCTGTCAAGGGTCTCTATCTTTTGTCTTTGACTTGATTCTGATGTTGAAATATCTTCTTTTGAAAAAGCCCTGCAGATGTGCCAATGCATCATAGTGAACTCTATCAGGGGTGTGCGCAGTGCATACGCGTCATTTGTTTGTCAAACATCACATGACATATATTGTGTTTTTATGTAATTTTATATTTAATGTGATATGAGTTTCGTTTTCGCTTCAAAACTTGGGAAAATGGTGACAACTAGACTTTCATGGTGTGAAGTAAGGTTGACTATACCTAGCTACATGCTATACTAAGTACACCTGCATGCTCTTCTGAAAAGCACGTCGGAGTGTGTGCGTGCATGCATGCATGCGTTCAAAACATCCTCAAGAGGCATAGATGTTAATGCGCCCTCTGGGCACATGAGGATCTATGCCTCTTAGAGATGCACACATGTGAGAGAGAGCGAGTGAGACAATTACGTCATATTTAGAGTATGTTTGCGTGGTGACGGAGTTGCTTCTTTTACATCACCGCCACTGTCTGACTTTCTCCAGATGTCAAGGATTTTTACTTTTTTAATTTTTTTCTGAAAAGAATTAATTTTTACTGAAGAATTTGAAAGGATACAAAACTGGCTAATGAACTCATCCAATGTCTTTCTCCAAACTAGCTATATCGGGTCACCTGAATACTTTTCTGAAAGTGCGATGATGTGTGTGCGTGTTAGTGTGTGCATGCATGCGCACTCCAAACATCTCCAAGAGACATAGATCCTCATGTGCTCTCTGGTCGCATGAGGATCTATGCCTCTTAGAGATGCGCACATGTCTGTGAGAGAGAGTGCGCAGCACACTAGAGAGAATTACATCATATTTAGAGTATTATGTCAATGTCTGCTGGTGATGGGGTTGACTCTTTTACGTCACCGCCACTGTCTGACTTTCTCTAGAAGTCAAGGTCTTTTACTGTTTTGA
This sequence comes from Semisulcospira habei, assembly GCA_036245525.1. NCBI lineage: Eukaryota > Metazoa > Mollusca > Gastropoda > Semisulcospiridae > Semisulcospira > Semisulcospira habei. The sequence goes on along the minus strand of BTPG01000004.1, from coordinate 225,078,537 downwards.
TCCTTTTCTGAAAAAAATTTTTTTTACTAAAGAAGTTGAAAGGATACAAAGCTGGCTAACAAACTCATCCAATGTCTTTATCCAAACTAGCTATATCCAAAATTTCAAGTAAATATGACAAAAATTACAAACTCTAATCTGGGTCAGCATTGATTGACTGCGAGTTCGCAAACATTGGTGGCTGTAGGCTGTAGCGTTCCGTTCCAGAACTGTGTCAAATATTTGGGTGTGAAGATTGATTCGACGCTTTCCATGCATGATCATATCAGTAGCATCTGCCGAGCTGGTTTCCTTGAGCTGCGCAGAATTTCTTCCCTCAGACCGTATCTCACAGAAAGTGCAGCGTCAAGACTTGTAAATGCATTCATTACGTCCAGGCTCGATTATTGCAATTCTGTACTGGCAGGTTTACCGGCAGATCAGATTTCACGCTTGCAGATGATTCAATACAATGCGGCGTGTTTCTTCTTGAAGAAACGAAAGAGAGACCACGTTACGCCTCTACTGAAGCAGTTGCACTGGCTGCCCGTAAAATTCCGCTGCCAGTACAAAATTGCAATTTTTGCCTATCGGCATTTTGACGGATCTCTCCCGCCGTACCTTTCTGCCAAGCTGTCTGTTTATCAGCCATCATGCACCCTCCGTTCCTCCAGTGTAAAACTTTTAAAAATCCCGAAGCTTAACATGAAAACCATCAGGGAGCGTTCTTTCACCTTTTTAGCCCCAAGAGTGTGGAACTCGCTGCCAACTGAAATGCAGAATCTGCCCACATTGTCACAGTTCAGAGCTCACTTAAAGACTTTTTTTCTTTTCTGTCAGGCATTTAACACTTAGCTCATCTTTAGCTAACTGTTGACTGCCTTTTATTCTGATTCTAGAGGAAGTGAATGTTTAAGATGTTGGGAAGAGATGGGGTGGTTTAAAGTAGTGTATAATCGTGCGTGTGTCTGAGAGAGAGAGGGTGTGCTGTTGTGCATGCGCAGTGAGTCCAGTGTTTTCATAGAGAACAGCGCTATACAAGAACTGTGTATTATTATTGTTATCAACCGACTTCCTGTAAACGGTTGTTTATGTCTTAAATGAGACATTCAATTACAATATGCTCAGAGATTACAATATGCTCAGAGGCTCTCTTCGCCACCCCTTTAAGAAAGTATTTCGCCAAGTTTCAAGCTTGTGTGTACAGAAATATTGGAGATTCTCTTGTTCACATACATATGCACACACACACACACACACACACTGTATACATACATATGCACATATGGCGCTTTGCACCAAATGTACGTTCAGCAGCGAAGTTAGCATAACTAGACATGATGTAATTTTTATCTTGTTACTTTAATTGTGAGAGCCTGCCCACCTTTGACATCATGGACATGCTATTAAATTCCCCCCACCGCGACCTATCTTAAAAAGTCCCTTCTATAAATAGAAGGGACTTAATACCTATAGTAATAAAGAGTCGTAAGGCTTTAATGAATAATAAACCTGTGATTTAAAAAAAAAGTACCGGTATCACAGAATTACAATTTATTTTAACTCTCTGAAATATATATATTATAAGTGACATATTTACTCCTTAAGATATAGCGTGTTCATTTTAAATTATAAACCTTTAATTAATTTAGACTTCTACATTAATATGTGTACATGTGTTGTGTGTGTGTGGTAGATGAGCGAGGGTGTGTGTACGTATCAATTTGTGATATTAGTGAAGTTGTGTAGGGCATTTGGTTTGTGTGATAGAGTATTAATTATTTCTTATTGTTGACTGTGATGTTTGTAATTGTAATGACACCAACACACGTTCCTATGTTTTATGTTTCTTAAGGTAAATGGCAATAAACAGTATCTATCTATCTATCTATCTATCTATCTATCTATCTATCTATCTATCTAGGTGTTGGAAGTGGTTTAGTCACGATGATTCCTGCAGGAATCACCTCAACTAAAACAGATACTGACACCCAAAGGGTTAACAAGTTATATCTTCTATCATGTGTCTCTTTTTCACTACTGTTGTAGATGCAGACATGCTGGTCAGTGTCATGGTGGAGCTCTCCAATTCTCATGACTGTTCTGTACAGAAGAGGTATCATGTGTCATTACTCCTCTTTTACTTTAAATCTTACGGCTGAAGGCCATGTGGTCCAAAATCACAGGCCAGCACACATTTTCCTTTGTTCCCATGACTACTACTGATGATACATCTCAGCCGCAAAGATATGTGACTGCGTCTTTCCCATCGGATGGTTTCTTCAGTAGCAGTTAACCTTTATCATTCGGGATACACCAGTGTGTGAAATAAGTTTGACTAAAATAGTTCAAGGGTAGTGCCAGAATAGCTTGGCGCCTCTAGGTGCCAAGCTATTCTGGCACCACCCTTGAACTAAAGCCATTGGTCTATATCCTTATCTGTGAGTATTATAATGCAGCTTGCATATGGCAGTTCTCGGCAAGCATGGCGTTGGGAACTGCATTGACAATGGTCGGCTACTGTTGGAGCTCTGTGCAGAACAGCAACTTGTCATCACCAACACTACTTTCCAGCAAAAGGACAGTCGAAAGACCACCTGGATGCATCCTCGCTCCAAACACTGGCACCTTATCGACTATGTCCTAGTGCGTCAGAGGGACCGCAGTGATGTCCTCCTCACCAGAGTGATGCCCAGTGCAGAGTGCCACACTGACCGCCTTGTTCGCTGCAAACTCAGGCTCCGCCTCAAGCTGAAACCCAAGAAAGGGGGCCCCCCCAAGAAAAAGCTTGATGTTGCCAGCCTTCAGCGTGACGACAAGAAAGCTGCCCTTCAGGCCGATTTACAGCGCATGCTCAAAGACACAGTTGATCCAGCAGACTCCTCCCCTGAAACACTCTGGGAACAACTGAAAACTGCTATTGTAAAATCTTCTGTGGAAGTCTTGGGCTTTACTTGAAAGAGGAACAAAGACTGGTTTGACGAAAACGACGTAGAGATCCAGGAACTTCTAGCAAAAAAAAGAGCCGCCCACCAGGCCCACCTAGCCCAACCTTCCTGCCCTGTGAAGAAGTCTGCCTTCCGCCTCATCTGCAGCAGTCTCCAGCTCAAGCTTAGAGAACTCCAGAACGAGTGGTGGTCCATACTCGCACAGAGGACCCAGCTCTGCGCTGACAACGGTGACTACAGGGGCTTCTACGAAGCACTGAAAGCAGTGTATGGCCCTAGGCACCTGCTACAAAGTCCCCTGCGAAGCACTGATGGACAGGCACTCCTCACAGATAATACCTCCATCTTGAACCGCTGGTCGGAATACTTTCAGGACCTCTTCGGCGCTGATCGCACTGTTCAAGAAACAGTCATCCTCCAAATCCCACACCTTCCACTAAAGGTTGAATTGGACGAACCGCCCACCGCCGAAGAGACCCTCACAGCCATCCACCAGCTCAAGAGTGGCAAAGCAGTAGGCATTGACGGAATCCCGCCAGAGATATGGAAACATGGAGGCCCAGCACTGCACAACAAGCTCCATGACCTCTTTCTCTGCTGCTGGGAAAAAGGAACACTACCAAAGGATCTCCGTGATGCAGTCATCATCACCCTGTACAAGAACAAAGGAGAGAAGTCTGCCTGCTCTAATTATCGTGGAATTACCCTGCTGTCCATTGCCGGGAAAATTCTCGCAAGGTTGCTCCTGAATCGGCTGGTACCTGCCATCGCTGAAGACCACCTCCCAGAGGGCCAGTGTGGCTTCAGAGCCAACAGGAGTACCACCGACATGGTCTTTGTGCTGAGACAGCTTCAGGAGAAGTGCCGCGAGCAGAACAAAGGGCTGTACGTAACGTTTGTCGACCTAACAAAAGCGTTTGACACTGTGAGCAGGCAAGGTATGTGTAGCAGAGCGCCATATGCCTCTGGCCCCATGTAGCTATTTTTAGTCCACGTCTTAGGTTCCCCGTTCAGCCGCTAGCCGCGACGGCACCACTTGCGTGGCGCGGCGAGTCTTCTGTTGTAGTAATGGTTTTGCAACTTGTGTCTTTTGTTTATTTTTGAAGCCTCATAGCTTCCGTTCTACTAAACGTAGAAAGCTGTTTCGATAGTCATTAGATTCAGCACAGTTCCTGCTTTTAGAATATCTATTTGGTTTTGTACGGTCTGTAATCTGTCTTAGTTAGATTTACGTTTTTCATGCTTTTTCACATTTCACTTGGCTTGTGTGACGGTCATTAAAAATTCATATTAAATTCAGTTTAGCGTTAAGCTTTTCCTGATTTAGTTCATTGACAAGCCCTTTAAATTCTCTTTCGGAAATGCTAAGATTTATTAGTATTGAACGTATAGATCGTTAGTTATTAAAGTTTATTCAGGTTGGAACTAGCACAGTTTTCGCTCTTATCTTTGTCTGGCCGAATCGTTTCGGCTCCGTGAGAGAGCTGCTCTCTAAGCGGCCCGCGCTATGCCTATTTAAAGCCGAGCATCCGGCCGGCGTGTAGCAGACGACTATTTGCGTACTAGTATTAGTGCATATAGCTAGTAGCGTGCCGGCGTCACATCGAGTATTCAAGTTCACTGTGTTTCTGCGGGAAACTGGACTGCGGGTCGAATGCCCTGTAAGTAGTGATTATTTTGTGTACATATTCATTGTGTATTTTTGCTAAGTGATGATTTTCTTGATGTTTGATTCTTCATTATTGTCAGACCTCGCATTTTAGGAAGTTTGATTCTTCATTATTGTCAGACCTCGCATTTTAGGAAGCCACTGGGTTTTGGATAATGTGTTTCCGCTGTTTATAATATGTTGCGATTCACATTGTAACTTTGGGGTGGTTTCTCTTTTGTTCACATTTGTAACGTCAGTGCTCGAAGTTGGAGAATGTAGCTTTGGCTCGATCATTATTACTGTCTTGTGGGAACGATCGAGAGTTTGTGTAGGTTATCTAGTCTTTGAAGAGCCTTTCCGCGTTAGACGGTACCATGACCGGTCGTGGCGTGGCGATAGCGTCACCGCCATGATCGAGTGCATTTAGATTTGAATTTTAAGTCATTACAGTGTGATTGTGGGGATCACCGCAGTTTGTAGCGCCGGTATTACTTGCGTCTGAACTTGAATCCAATTCCGATTTAAGGAGAATATAGTTATTCGAGGTTGACAATCTTGAGGTATCAGCATCGCTTTGTTAAATTTATGTTAGTTGCTTTTGTATTCATTCTTATGTTGGGCTCCCTTGCCATTTTGACTCTATGCTCTGTCTTCTCTCTCCTTTGTCTATCGCTTTGCTAGTACTCCCTACCTGTGCTACTCATTGACGTCACTACTATCCGCCATGTTTGTTTATGCATTGCCATGCATTTGTTACTTGCCATTTACCCATGAGATTACGTAGTTACTCATTGATTTTGCTTATTCCTATGTTTGCGTTGGTCATGCATCAGCGTGTGAACATGTTTTACCAAAGATGCAGGTGCGCGCCCCTATGATCCCCGATCATACGGGAACGCTTCTGCGGCAACCATAATCACACCGTACGCAGCCGCGAACCCCTAGGATCCTCGATCCTACGGGAACGTGGCTGATAACACGGGTAATAGTTACTAGTTGTAATTCATCGGTTATGATTTGGTGGTATTTCAATTTTGCTAACGCAGTTGCGCGCCCCTAGGATTCTGAATCCTACGGGAACGTGGCAGCATATTTGTTGCATGCAGGTGCCCACCTCTAGGATCTCTATGCCTATTGGAGTGCATCTGTCATGCTACCGCTAGTGCAGTCATTAGTTATATATTTGTTTGTGGCCATATTTACGGTAGCGTACCTCTATGATTCCAAATCATAGTGGCTCGCTTCTGTAAGACGATATTGAGTTTATTGGCCTCCTAATTTGTGTATTTTAGTATTTAGTCTTTGAGTAGAGATTTAGTGGTTTTATTTGTACAGCTTTGGAATAGTTCGTTTGATTAATTATTGGTTTGCTATTGATGCATGACATTTTCCGTTTCCTTAGATTTTATATTCTTTAACATTGTTTGCTTATATCCTTTTATTTTTATTTTTCAGGTATTGCTTTTTGTTGGTCATGAAATAAAAGAATGAGAACCATGGACAAGAGTTAGCTCCCTTTTGTCAAATACACCCACACTACCTGCACATCATCACATCCCCTCGGCTCGGTCACAACTGGCGCTGCGAGCAGGATGTCGTGGGAAAGGGAGCTAACCAACAAAAAGCAATGCAGGGTGAAATGCTGAGGTGGCAATGACAGGGCGGCGCAAGCAACAACGCAGGCAGCAGGCTCCGGGCCTCGACGAAGAGGAAAGGCAAGCAGGGCGAGATATGGGGGATCAACAGCCTCCATCCCATATCATCGTGCAGCCAGCCATCCAGCCGGGCGACTTGGTGCTTATCAAATACCACGGGTCGGGCCGCACCAAAATCCAGCATCCCTACCGACCAGACGTGTATGTGGTGACGCGTCAGCCATATCCTAACACCGACGTCTACTGCATCCGACCGCGTGATGGTGGTCGAGAGAGCACCCGAAACCTCGACCAACTGAAACGTGTGCATCCGGACTACGGACAGGCAGAGCCAACCATGAGATGTGACAGCCCTCCTGTACCACCTAAGGGTCTTGTATCAGGTTCCAGACCCACCAGGGTTGTCGAGAAAACAAGACCGACTGTGGCTGTGCGCCACTCCGAGCGGCTGGCGCAGAAGGCAAAGCCTGCACACTAACTAACTTTGTGTTCATTTAAACATTTTCTATCCTTAGGACAGTTACTACTTGCGGGACTACTTCGTCTGCAGTCCGTTTTCAGTGACCAGTGATTGAAACAATGACCCACGGTGGCTTGAGCAGTAGTATATTATATTATGATAGTTTTGTGCTCTATTTGAGTCCAGAGACATTGATTTTTTTTTTATTGTTTATTGATTTTTGTTTTATTCTGTGCAATGCGTTTTAGTATCGTAATATGTTTGAAGTTTGTACACCAGTTTACCTACCTCGGCAGCATCATCACATCAGACGCCAAGCTGGACAAAGAGCTGGACAACAGGCTGGCAAAAGCGAACAGTGCTTTCGGGCGACTATTCAAGTGGGTGTGGCACAATCAACAGCTGAAAAAAGGCACCAAGATCAGCGTGTACAGAGCTGTCGTCCTCACCACCCTGCTGTACAGTTCCGAGTCCTGGGCCCTCTACCGCAGCCAACTACGACTCCTCGAACGCTTTCACCAGCGCTGCCTGCGTACCATCCTCAGCATTCACTGGAGTGACTATGTCACCAACGTCGAGGTCCTTGAACAGGCGGAAACTTTGAGCATCGAGGCTTTGCTGCTGTGGACACAGCTTCGCTGGGCGGGGCACGTCTCCAGGATGGAGGATCATCGCCTACCCAAGATCACTCTGTTCGGCGAGCTCGCCACTGGACACCGAGACAGAGGGGCACCAAAGAAGAGATACAAAGACGGTCTCAAGAAGTCACTTAGTGCCTGCCAAATCGACCACCGCCAGTGGTCTTCGCTTGCTGCGGACCGTGACACCTGGCGCTCCACCATTCACAAGGCAGCCGTCTCCTTTGAGGACTCTCGCAGAGCTAACCTCAAGGACAAGCAGCTCAGGAGAACAAACAGAGTTGTCGTAACTCAGAACCCAGACCAGACCTTCTCCTGCAGCCACTGCGGTCGAACCTGCCTGTCCCAGGATTGGCCTCCGCAGTCACGAAAATGCCTGCAGACGACGTGGGCAAGCCCTATAGAATCTTCGTTCGCGAAGTCAAGCCATGATATGGCAGTGCACAAATTTGAAGCTTTTAGCCTCAGTATGATATGGGTTAAACTGTTAAAAGATAACTTACAGAGCTATAACTATGTTTTAGGTGCATGATCAAAGGCCAAACTTACAGAGCTATAACTATGTGTTAGGTGCATGATCAAAGGCCAAACTTACAGAGCTATAACTATGTTAGGTGCATGACCAAGGCCAAACTTACAGAGCTATAACTATGTGTTAGGTGCATGATCAAAGGCCAAACTTACAAAGCTATAACTATGTGTTAGGTGCATGATCAAAGGCCAAACTTACAGAGCTATAACTATGTTAGGTGCATGACCAAGGCCAAACTTACAGAGCTATAACTATGTGTTAGGTGCATGATCAAAGGCCAAACTTACAAAGCTATAACTATGTGTTAGGTGCATGATCAAAGGCCAAACTTACAAAGCTATAACTATGTGTTAGGTGCATGATCAAAGGCCAAACTTACAGAGCTATAACTATGTTAGGTGCATGACCAAGGCCAAACTTACAGAGCTATAACTATGTGTTAGGTGCATGATCAAAGGCCAAACTTACAAAGCTATAACTATGTGTTAGGTGCATGATCAAAGGCCAAACTTACAAAGCTATAACTATGTGTTAGGTGCATGATCAAAGGCCAAACTTACAGAGCTATAACTATGTGTTAGGTGCATGACCAAGGCCAAACTTACAAAGCTATAACTATGTGTTAGGTGCATGATCAAAGGCCAAACTTACAAAGCTATAACTATGTGTTAGGTGCATGATCAAAGGCCAAACTTACAGAGCTATAACTATGTGTTAGGTGCATGATCAAAGGCCAAACTTACAGAGCTATAACTATGTGTTAGGTGCATTCAAAGGCCAAACTTACAGAGCTATAACTATGTTAGGTGCATGACCAAGGCCAAACTTACAGAGCTATAACTATGTGTTAGGTGCATGATCAAAGGCCAAACTTACAAAGCTATAACTATGTGTTAGGTGCATGATCAAAGGCCAAACTTACAGAGCTATAACTATGTTAGGTGCATGACCAAGGCCAAACTTACAGAGCTATAACTATGTGTTAGGTGCATGATCAAAGGCCAAACTTACAAAGCTATAACTATGTGTTAGGTGCATGATCAAAGGCCAAACTTACAAAGCTATAACTATGTGTTAGGTGCATGATCAAAGGCCAAACTTACAGAGCTATAACTATGTTAGGTGCATGACCAAGGCCAAACTTACAGAGCTATAACTATGTGTTAGGTGCATGATCAAAGGCCAAACTTACAAAGCTATAACTATGTGTTAGGTGCATGATCAAAGGCCAAACTTACAAAGCTATAACTATGTGTTAGGTGCATGATCAAAGGCCAAACTTACAGAGCTATAACTATGTGTTAGGTGCATGACCAAGGCCAAACTTACAAAGCTATAACTATGTGTTAGGTGCATGATCAAAGGCCAAACTTACAAAGCTATAACTATGTGTTAGGTGCATGATCAAAGGCCAAACTTACAGAGCTATAACTATGTGTTAGGTGCATGACCAAGGCCAAACTTACAAAGCTATAACTATGTGTTAGGTGCATGATCAAAGGCCAAACTTACAAAGCTATAACTATGTGTTAGGTGCATGATCAAAGGCCAAACTTACAGAGCTATAACTATGTGTTAGGTGCATGATCAAAGGCCAAACTTACAGAGCTATAACTATGTGTTAGGTGCATGATCAAAGGCCAAACTTACAAAGCTATAACTATGTGTTAGGTGCATGATCAAAGGCCAAACTTACAGAGCTATAACTATGTGTTAGGTGCATGATCAAAGGCCAACACGTTACACACATTTTTCTGTAGAAAGATAACATTTCTTTGTAATAGCTCACAGCAAATAATTTGTATAACACAAAAGATTCCCAGCCGTCCAAGGAACATGGATAATACAAATTGGTACGAGTATGCAAGAGACATGGATCATCATGAGGCCCCGCAACTGTGAGGGCTCATGAGAATCTGTGTCTCTTGTAGCTGGGTGGTTTTGGCTCTTTCCTTGCAGTGAAAGGGTAGTGCAAGTAACACATATTATGTAAGACAAATATATGTATTTGTATATGAAAGTCATCTGAGATTTCTCTGTTGCAGATTACTTCTCACACGCTGGATTATTGACGATAGCCAAGTTTCTGTGCTCTGTAGGAATCATCTATGCCAGTGCATACTGCATCAGAGGTGAAAGCTTGACAAAACCCACAAAATTGATCAGCTTTTTGCGCCGTTTCAGTGATGTTTTATTTGAAATACATGCTGACACTTTTTGTGCTCACTTTGGGAAATGAAACGGTCATGACAGCTCAAAAAGATAGTGCTTGATTAGCACCAAGCTAATCAGGCACAACACCTAAGCTGTTGTGGTCAGTCTTTACCTTCAGGCACCAAACTAGTTTATTATCTACATGGTAGATACAGTTCTGACTCGATATATCACAAATCGTTATATCACGATCCCGGATATATCGCGGGGCGTACCTTGGATCCAAAATAAAATCGGACCGGCTGCAGATGGCGGTGAACTGCGAAATATTTTGTCACCGACCTTAGCTGTATCGTGCTCCATGGGGTGCTGCACACATGCCTGACGTGACACTGAACTCCCACAAACCTTCTCTTTGTGTAATCTCTACGGTATTTCTGTACACACCCCCTGTAGACTCTTGTCTGTGTGTGTGTGTGTGTGTGTTGTTTTCGCCTGAATATGAGAAATGCGCCATATAAATACCATTGTATTACTATTATTATTAAGAACGCATACATACATGTATGTACATAAAGAGGGTAGGAGACAGAGTCGGTGTATAATGAGGGCCTAGGCTTCTGGTACATGGCAGATGTCTCCCCACTGGACTGGCTGCTGGGGGTGTGGGAGACAGAGTCGGTGTATAATGAGGGCCTAGGCTTCTGGTACATGGCAGATGTCTCCCCACTGGACTGGCTGCTGGGGGTGTGGGAGACAGAGTCGGTGTATAATGAGGGCCTAGGCTTCTGGTACATGGCAGATGTCTCCCCACTGGACTGGCTGCTGGGGGTGTGGGAGACAGAGTCGGTGTATAATGAGGGCCTAGGCTTCTGGCACATGGCAGATGTCTCCCCACTGGACTGGCTGCTGGGGGTGTGGGAGACAGAGTCGGTGTATAATGAGGGCCTAGGCTTCTGGTACATGGCAGATGTCTCCCCACTGGACTGGCTGCTGGGGGTGTGGGAGACAGAGTCGGTGTATAATGAGGGCCTAGGCTTCTGGCACATGGCAGATGTCTCCCCACTGGACTGGTTGCCGGGCTCATGGGAACAGCTTCACACAGACCACAACATGACCTCCTCTTAGATATGAGCACATACGTAAATGCGGTAATAGGAAACACTGCTTCGATGCGCATCAACGTCTATGCTTTTCACAGGTGTCAAGTTTCGCCACGCTCGGCAGCTGGTGATTGTGGCCCTCAACCTAGAGTGTGCGAAAACTGATGCTGAACCCTCGTTCACCTCCTCTGATGAAGAACACAGGCAATGATAGGAAGACTTTAGCCACAGATGTGAGGGATAATGAATGTCTGTGCTTGCTGCAGAGTTAGGCGGTCCACTTTTGAAGTTAAAGTGAGGTCATCTTAATCAGATTTTCTCACGGAGCTTGACGACTTCAAACAAAACACACTAGTGAGGTGATCAACCTGTTCATTCAAAAAATAAAGGCCACCAAACTTGTCGTGGGAATTGTCTAAATGCGTAAATGTATTTTATGTCTGAATAGAGAAGGAAATGTTCAGCAAAAATCAACCATTTCTGATCCTTCACAAAATGAAAAACATGCATTTTTCTTTAAAAGGTATTTTTTCGAAAAATACTTACCGATGACATGACAAATGGGAGTGTCTACTACGTGCTCAAATTCTAGCCTACGAACCCGTTGTGTGCACACACAACCCGGGAGGCACTCGGGGAACCCTCCAGAGGGGCCAAGAGTTGTCTCCCGGACCTGCCTATCCGGTTCCGAGTCACCTGACTCGCCAGTCAGATACTAGGCTCACCAGCGGCAAGCGGGGCAGGTGGGAGGGTCCTCCGTGTCATGTCATCGGTAAGTATTTTTCGAAAAAATACCTTTTAAAGAAAAATGCATTTATTTCATCAAAAACATTACCGATGACATGACAAATGGGAGAATCACGAATAGGAGGAGGGTGCCGCCCCGGTACTACCGGAGACCAAGACCGTCCTCCCATTGCTAATTCCCAGGTAACGAGCTAGGTGCGTACCTACGGCGCCTGCTGCGCCGGGAGGGAGTGCTGTGCCACCGTGAGGTCCCCCAACAAGGCGAGGTTGTCTCGCTGTCCCGCCAGATCCCGAAGGTAGAAACGAGCGAAGGTAGATTCTGCTCGCCAGCCCACCGCGGCCACGATGTCCTTGACAGCGCAGTTCCGATCGAATGCGACGCTCGTGGCCATGGCGCGTACTTCGTGTGCGCGGATCTTCAGTCTCTGTGCTACGCGTGGGGAGAGATCCATGTATGCCGATCGTATTACCCAGCGCAGCCAGGAGGAGATCGTCTGGGCTGTGATATCAGTCTTGCCCTGGCGTATGGGCATGAAGAGGCGGGAGCGCCCTCTACGGGTAACTTTGGTACGGCGCAGGTAGATGCGTAGGGCACGCACGGGATCCTGTCGCCGAGTCTCCGGAGAGCAGGCAGGCCCTCCCAGGGGCCGCAAGGTGATGATCTGTGGAGCAGTTAGGGGCGACCTTGTTTTGGCAATAAGCTGGGGTCCGTTAAGAGCTGCACGGAGCGATCTGCCCTGAACTGGAGGCAGTCTGGGCGGGTAGAAAGAGCGTGTAGCTCACTAACTCTGGACGCGGTGGCCAAGGCTAGAAGGAAGCAGGTCTTGCGTGTCACATTTGCCAGAGGGGCTAGAGCGAGTGGCTCGAACTGGGAAGAATTCAGCCACGTCAGGACCCAAGGTAGGTCCCAGCGAGGAATGAGAGAACGCTGAGTCGGACGTTGGAGGCTGAAGCTGGACATGAGGTCGGAAAGGTCCTTACAGGCGCCGGGGTCTGGAAGGCCGAGATGACGGTACGTGTCGGCGACCATGGATAAGTATCCCCTGATGGTGATGGGCGCCAAACCTTGGACCTCGAAGAGCCATAGGAGAAAGTCCGCTAGCTGTGGGTTAGTCAGGCCGGTGGGTAGGAGGCGACGGGCGTCGCACCAGGCACACAAGACGCGCCACTTCCCTTCGTAAACACGCCGGGTGGAAGGCTTGCGGGCTGCAGCGATTGCCTCCACTGCTGCACCAGAGAAGCCTCGAGCGGTGAGGGCGCGCTGCACAACCTCCAGGCGTGAAGAGACAGGCGTTCGGGACAAGGGTGGAAGAGAGCCTGCCTGGGCTGCTTGAGCATGGAACGGGGCGTGGGAAGGCGCAGGGGAGGAGAGGTGGCGAGGTTGAGTAAGTCGGTGGTCCAGGACCGGGTCCAAGCCAGCGGGGCGACCAGAAGCAGGACTGCGTTGCTCCCTCGAAGTTTGTGGAGGACCTTGGGAATGAGGACTGTTGGGGGGTACGCGTAAGCGATGAGGCCGTCCCAAGGAATCGAGAGGGCATCGACTGCCCAGGCCAGCGGGTCTGGAATCGGGGAGACGAAGAGGGGAAGCTGGCGATTCCACCTCGTAGCAAAGAGGTCGATTAAGGGAGTCTCCCAACGGGCGCAGATCATCTGGAAGATGTCCGGGCGCAACGTCCATTCTGTGTGGAGCAACTGGCCGCGGCGAGAGAGCGAGTCCGCCAACACATTCAAGTGGCCCGGAATGTGTCGTGCGAGGAGTGTAATGTCGCGTTCCTCGGCCCAGCGCATCAAACGGAAGAGGAGCATACAGAGGTCGGGAGATCGGGTGCCCCCCTGTCTCTGGATGTAGGCCACCACCGTCGAGTTGTCGGAGAGGACGAGAAGCCGTTGGTTCCTGAGCTGGTTCTCCCAAACGAAGAGGGCTTGCCAGACTGCCTGCAGCTCTAACCAATTGCTGTGCTTGTCCGCAAACTCCGGGGGCCAGAGGCCGGAAGCCGAGGAGAATTGAGGAAGCAGGTGGGCTCCCCACCCCGAGAGGCTCGCGTCGACACACAGGGAGAGGTGCGGGGGAGGGGAGGACAAAGGGACTCCCGAAGCCAACCAAGCCGTGTCGGTCCAGCGTAGAAGGTGAGGGCGAACCAGGGGGGAAACCGGGACCAGGTGGGCAAGGTCGCCAGAAGAGGGTCTCCAGAGAAGCAGGAGGTGCAGCTGAAGGGGGCGGGCGTAGAGGCGACCCAGGGGGAGAAGGTCCGCCGCTGCGTTGATCAGTCCGAGGAGTTGAAGCCAAACTCGGGCGGGAGCTGCTTCCTGCTGAGCTAGCTGGTTGGCGAAGGTGGCCAACTTCCGAATCCGGGGATCCGGGAGGCGAACAACGTTGAGATCGGTGGCAAAATCCATTCCGAGATGAATGAAGCGGCGCGAGGGCGTGAGATCTGACTTCCCGACGTTGAGGAGGAACCCCAGTCGCGACAGCAGACGCATCAGAGTATCCCTGTCCTCTTCCAAGACGGACTCGATGTGGTTTCTCAGGAAGAGATCGTCGAGGTAGTTGGACATAGGGCTGAGAGACGACTGCCGTGCCTTGGCCATAACTGCATCCATCAAGCGGGTGAAAACCCAGGGGCTGAGGTTGAGGCCGAAGGGTAGGGCTCGAAACTGGTAAACGGTTCCATCGAACGCGAAGCGCAGATACCTCTGGGCGGCCGGATGTATGGGTACGTGTAGGTAAGCATCGGAGAGATCCAGGCTGACGGCGTAATCCATGGGTCGCACCGCGGTACGCAGGGCTCGGGCCGTCTCCATGTGGAAGGAAGGAGCCACGATGAAGCGATTTAGGGCTGAGAGGTCGATCACTGGGCGCCACTTGCCGCCGGGCTTGGGGACGACGAAAAGTCTGCTGTAAAATCCCAGCGAGTCTGCGCGGCGCACAACCTCTGTGGCATCCTTCCTCAAGAGAGAGTCGACTTCCCCCCGTAGGGCGCACTCCTTGAGCGGGTCTGCGGGGATCTCGGTCCACAGCGGAGTCGTACGCAGAGGAGGAGGGGAACGAAAGGAGATCCGTAGGCCGCCGGAAACAGTGTCTAAAATCCACGGGTCTTCTGGAATCAGTAATCGCCACTCGTCGCTGAAGAGGGCGAGCCTGCCGCCGACTGGAGGACCCGAGACGGCCGGCGGAGGCGGAGGAGGGGAGGAGTCACTGAGCCCGCCCGCGCCCAGGGCGACGGGCGGGACGGGGCCAAGCGGGGGCGGGGGCGTTAGCTTGGCCGGGGCGACCGAAGGCGGGGCGACGGCGACGCAGGGACTGCAGCTGGGTTGTTGAGGTCGGGGCGACGGGTCTGGAGATCCGCAGGGGGCGACCCACGGCCTTGCGGGCTGACTGAAGCGCCGAGGAACAGACTTGGGAGGCCACCTGTCCGCATTGGAATCCTTGACGGCTTGCCAGGTGTCACCAAAGAGAAGGGGTCCCCCGAGGGGGGCCCGACGCAGCTGGGTCTTCAGGTCGGCAGGCATTCCCCGGCAGGCCTGCAGGACAGCGTCGCGGCGGAGTAAATCACAATTGGCGGCTGCAGCCATAGCGTTGACCGAAGAGTGATACGCGGCGCGGCTGGCCGCTTCAGCGAGGACGAGGAGGTCGCCAAGAAGGGGGGTCAGGGACGGGTGCCACGAGTCTTCCACGCGCCGGAGGAAGGCTTGCGTAAGGAGCTCCATGAAGCCGGCGCAGGCCAAGGAATTCCTGACAAGCGAAGCCGTCTTGTCCAAACCCGCGGGTAGCGCGCGTCTGAGTGCAGAGGCCCCACCCGCCTGAACCACGGCGGCTGGATCCGCCGGAGGGAGAGGGCAGAGGAAGGCCTGGGAATGGCCGGCGTACCACTGCTGGCGGAAGTACATATCGAGGTCCGGAGGCCATCTGTGGTCCGAGAAGAAATTACTGTCCCTTGAGTCAGACAACAGGTGGGCCGAGAACACATCCCGAAGCTCACGAAAGGAGGGGGGCTGAGGGAGAGTCTTGAACTTCTTTACCTGTCTACCCGCGTCGACGAAGGCAGAAGGCTTCCTCTTCAGGGGGGGGGATGGAGGGCAGTCCGCTGCCGGAAGCGTGGCGGAGATGAGGCGAGCGACCTCGTCGAGGGCCAGAAGAACCTCTGTGCGGGAGGAGGCCGGTAACCCGTGGGCTGTCGACGCATCCGAAGGAGAGAGCGGTGAAGGAGAGCGGCTGAGACCTCCGAGGAGAACTGAGATGGAATCATCAGGGAGAAGACTCAACGAATCGTCGTCCACGCCGCCGAGAGCCGTCGAAGAGGGACGGCGACCGTGACTCCGAGAGCGATCAGCTCGACGAGGACGAGGGGAGCCATAAGGCGCCGAAGCACGCAGGGGAGAGCGACGTCCGCGACGGCGACGCGACGCACTAGAGGAGCGGGAACGGCGGCGGCGACCAGACGAGCGACTACGAGCTGGAGACCGTGATCCTCGGGAACGAGGAGGAAGGAAAGAGGCTGGGCGAGGGGAAGGGGAACGGGCGGGACGAGGCAGACGGCGGGGAACGTGGGACGAACGCCGCGAAGAGGTAGAGCGCGAAGGTCCATGGTCCAGATGACGAGAAGAATCCCGAACTTTACGACGCTCACACGAAGGAGCGCGAGAGTGGTGGTCAGACTTTGATCGCAAGGAGGAACTGGACACAGGTAGAGGTGTGGTGAGTGTGCGCGAATGTCTCCGCGAGCTGGACTCTGTGGCGAGGCGGGCTCGCAGCGGCCGAGGGGGATCCAAGGCCTTCCTAGGAGACGAGTGGGGACCGGTTGACCATGGACGGCGCGAGGCACGTCTCTCCGAACTGACCTCTGTGTCGAGATGGGTTCTCTGCCTGTCGTAAGGCTTGGTCCAAGCGCGATCCCTCCTGGGAACCCGCGCCTCGAACTCCCGACTCCGCACACTACCTTGCTGTGTCCGCTGTGGAGATCTTTCCAGACTGGGGCCATCGGGGGCAAGAGCGGTCGGTGTGTCTGAGATGACAGCCGGCACTTCCGCAGGTCTTGCAACAGGCACAGGTGTCGGGCGTTCACGTCGGTAGAAGCTCCAAAGTTGGACCCAGCGGAGCTCCGGCCAGACGGCGCAAACGTCACAAGAACGCTCAGATGTACAGCCGACACACGGCAGGCAGACCTTGTGCGTATCCGAGGGCCACTGGAAACCTCCACACTGCGTGCAGGTCATCAGGAGGGCACTGCAACACACCAAACAAACAACGTGCCGGTACGTGGTCGAGACCAACAGGGCTCGTCCTACCAAGGGGAACCGTATCGAACGATATGGACAAACGGGCTGTGCCCCCAGGCTATACTGCTATAGCGCCCGAAGCTAAGCTTGCGTCTTTAGAACAAAGCCTACCCCAGCCAGGCTGGAGAGGAATGTGCGCCAAACGACAATAGGTTTAGTTTAGTTTAGTTATTTGGGTTCAACGTCGCGCAGGGGACTAAGGCCATCACACGGCGGGCCAAACGACAATAGGGACGAAAGGCCGTGTCCCCCGGCAATAATGCTGTAGCGCTCTAAGCTAAGAGTGCGCTCTCGAAACAAGCATACCCCAGCCAGGCCGGAGATGCAACATGAGCCACGCGCCGCAGCTGGTTTAAACAATGCTCCCCGAAGGCTACCAGGGGAAGCCAGTAATTTCACCCCAAAGGGGAAAGGCGAGGGCACCAGGGCCCCGCCGAGCTAAGAGTCCCCGCTCAACAAAACCCACACAACCCGAACAAGGTAGAGTCCAAAGGCACAGGCCGGTACCCCCGCCCGGGGACCGGCTCCGGGCCCAACTAACTATCCTACCTCTCTGCCGAAGCGGTAGCGGGAGAAGAGACGTCCATGTCGCCACCGGCGAAATGGCGGGAAGCAGCAGGTCCGCCAAGCGAAGCCAACCAAGGAGGACGCCAAGCGAAGAAGCGCAAGCGAAGCTGCAGCGAAGCAAGAAGCGAAGCAGAAGCGAAGCAACAGGCGAAGCCAAAGTCACGGTGAACTCGAGCACCAAGACCGACCGGTCGAAGGGAGCGCGAGGCTAGAACACGTCCGAAGGTCGTGAGCCTACGTAGCTGACTGGCGAGTCAGGTGACTCGGAACCGGATAGGCAGGTCCGGGAGACAACTCTTGGCCCCTCTGGAGGGTTCCCCGAGTGCCTCCCGGGTTGTGTGTGCACACAACGGGTTCGTAGGCTAGAATTTGAGCACGTAGTAGACACTCCCATTTGTCATGTCATCGGTAATGTTTTTGATGAAATAAATTTCTTTTTCCATGATGTTAACAGTGCAAGTAAGTGTTTCTGAGTGTACTCGGCTTTGAAAGAAAGAAAGAACGTGCAGGCGATAGGTAATGCCTGCGCACATGCCGCAATTTTCCTCGACCCCCCCCCCCCCCCCCCCCCCCCCCCCCCCGGTTCCCTTGGCCCGATATGTCGCAGACGGATATATCACGGTCCCATTTATATTCTCAAAATCATTACGGACGGCATTACTACTAGGAATGCTTCACTTAGCTTAACAATTTTAGCCAAAAAAACTTATGTACCTGACGACAGGGAAGGCAACCACCAAGGGGTGTCATTACCAGGATACCCTGAGTGGCCTCCCCTGCCTATCCGATGGCGTGCTCGCCGTTTCCCCGCAGTCTCTTCGCTTAGCTCAACCAGGACAGGCCGTGTGCATATCGGGCACCGGCTGTGGTTAGGTGGATTACCGTTATGTACTGTGGATACTTGGATTTATGTGCATTGTGTTGTGCTTGGATTACCTACGTGTTCTGTGGATTATGTGGTGTTGGGTTTTTCTGTGGGATTATCGGTTTGAGTCATGACAAGGTAAAGTAGCGGTTACTGCCTCTAACCAGTTTCGACCGGTCAGTGGCAGCGACCGGGTGGTGATGTATGCAAGCCGACCAGGAGTGTGGTCCCTCTGCGGAGGCTCCCCGCTTCTCGCCGGTCTTCTTCTGTCCTTTGTTACAGTGCTTAGGTACGGACCTGCACCAAGTGTGGCACCTTCAAGTGGCCTAGCGACGGCTATGATGTCTGCCTACCATGCGCGTGCTGCTCCTCCGATCAGACAGGCGACAGTGCGTGACGTGGGAGGAAGAGAGATGGTCGCAGCTGGGGGCGTTTACCGGAGGGATAAACTGGCGCCTTGCATACAGCTGACGAACAAAGCAGCATTGATGACAATGAAGGGAAAGGCAGAATCATACTGGTCGGTGCCCCGGGCAGCGCTGCCCCGCCTTGAGCGGATGAATGAGCCTATCAGCAGCAAAGGATCAGGACTTGCCCCCCATTCAGACCCGGCACCAAGAGCTCCACCCCGCCTCATAGAGGCCCTGGGACATGCTCGACCGCCAATGATGGGGTTCGCCCCTAGGCACGTGTCGGCATATGGAAGCTCGGTCCCCCCGCAATAAGGATGTTGGGCCAGATTACCACCCCCCCCACCCCCCATGTGAGAGAGAGAGCCCAAGCGGGGGATCCCCCCCACCACCCCCCCCCCCCCATCATCCCCCCCACCACCACCACTCCCCCACCACCCCCCCCCCCCACCCCCACCCCCTGAGAGGCAAGTGGGACCAGCGCCGTCACCAGGCCGCATCTACAACGCACCTCTCAGGGAGGGACAGGAAAGATAGCCACAGAACGCACACAAGAGCTCCACCCTGCCTCGTAGAGGCCCCGGATATGCAAGGATGCTCACTACGGGATTCGACCCCCAGGTATGGGTCTGCATGGAGCTCGGGCATCTCGCAGTAAACGGAGGGCGAGAGATTCAGTCATGTGAGACACAGAACGCACAGAAGAACTCCACCCCGCCTCGTAGAGGCCCGGGACATGCTCGTCCGCCAGTGATGGGGTTCGCCCCTAGGCATGTGTCGGCATATGGAGCGCAGTGCCTCCGCAGTAAAGGTGGAAGGCGAGATATGAGCCTCAGACAAGCAAGCTTTGGGACCGGAGCCCTCTCTCATAGGACGATCGTGCGGTCAACTGAACCAACTGTTGGGATGTGCTTCCCCATCGTGTTGGACTGAGAAATGTTTGGAGACCGAAGCTGTCCATAGAAGGACAGACATTCGGTCTTTAGAGTCATCCGACGGGAGGTGCTTCCCCATCGTGATTGAACCACCAGGATACCTCCCCCACGCCTTAGGAGCACGGAGAAGGACACAGGCTTCAGGGTCCCGAGTCGAAAGAGTGGAGCCACAGACGAGAACTAGCTCGCAGAGCGGATCCTCCATGTCCGAAGCCCCTTTGGGAGGAACTATCTCGGTCAGCAGCCAACGAGAGGTGGTGCCAACCACCCACCCACACTTCGCCCTAGGAGGTAGAGAGAGAATTACAGTGGCCATGGACCTGTATCACGCGGGGACGTAGTCTACATGTTCGGTTGGGCGACCGCAGCAGTTGGGTAAAGGGCGCTACAGATACCTAATGCCTGGGAACTTCATCTTCCCTCTTTGCCTCTCCGACCAGCGGACAAGTTTGGATACGGTGCAGCATGGGATCTCTCGGTGACACCGAGCATCAAAGGTGCCCGGCAAGAGCGGCCGTTCTTCTGACCAGAGCTTTAAGAGCCGATTTTCCTCGGGGAAACGATAGCCTCGACACCGGCGCCGGGACCACATAGGTGGCAGCGGCAGGACGGAATAGCCCTCCCTGTGGGCACTCGACCTTGGCCTGTTGGACTATGGAACGAGCATTAATGCATCAACACAGTGTGGCCCGCCCTCTTCCGAGTGGGAGCAGCGTCTCACTAGTCAGGATCCTCGTATTGGACGAGGGATCAAGCGGACAAACACATCAACAGGCTGGAGATGGAAGCAGTGTGCTTCGTGTTCTCTCCGAGTGGAAGCAGCGACGCACAGGTCAAGATATCCTCGCCGTTGGACGAGGGATCAAGCTGTCAACAGGTTTTGGATGAAAGCAGGGTGGCTCGCGCTCTCTCTGTGGGAAGCAGTGTCTCACGAGTCAGGATCCTCATAACGGACGAAGGATCAAGCAGACAAACACATCAACGGGCTGGAGATGAAAGCAGTGTGCCACGCATTCTCTCCCGAGTGGAAGCAGTGGCTCACAAGTCAGGATATCCTCGTACGTGGACGAGGGATCAAGCCGTCTGACACTTCAACAGGCTGGAGTGAAAGCAGTGTGGCTGGAGTGAAAGCAGTGTGGCTCGCGCTCTTTCTGGGTGGGAGCAGCGTATCATGGGTCAGGATTACGCATACTCTCCGACAGCTCGACAGTGGTGGCATACATCCAGAACCGGAGGTCGAGGAGGCGCTAAGTCTACACCCGGAGGACGTGGTTCGGAGTGGGGGTAGACAACGGACACGCCTAGCAGACGGTCGGTGCGCTCCAACACATCACAGATTCGCCGCTCTTTGGACGAAGCGTCCCGGTTCGTCACGTCATTCCGCCGGCCGTCTTCGCCCTGAGAGGAAGGCTGCAATGATGACCGACGCATCGGGTGGCCCAGTGTGTCATGTCGCTCCCTCGCAGACTTCGAGATCTAGCGGAGGCATTGGGCGACCAATCGGCAAGACGCCAGAGGATAACAAAGGTTCTTCTGAAGACTCCCAATGACCAGAGAGGATGAACATCTACTTCCGCCGGCAGTATGTGGAGTCTCTTCCGGGCGGTGCCGTGCTCATGGTGGATAAGGAGGTGTGGATGCAGGCGGCAGCTTCCCACAGAATACAGACGCGAGGAAGTGGAAACGAGGCTTAGACAGGACTGCTCCCTGGGTTCGCTTTCCCTTAGCTGGCGCGGGATTTCCTCGAGAGGGTGATGCCTTCCGTGAGCAAGTGTCTGCAGGACACCTGGGACCTTTCAGCCTCGGTCCATCGGAGTGGGACACGCATGGAGCTAGTGACAGCCTTTAGGATGGCGTACCACTCCTCAGCCTACTCCTTGGCAGAGATCGTCTTGGCAGAAGATAAGGCCACCTCGGCAGGATTGTCTCCACTCGCTTTAGTCAGCGGTGGAGAGATGGAAGCTTTGGTTACAGCGCTACTTGGTGATGCGGGAGCCATGCCTAGAAGGAGACCACGGAGCTGGACTGAGATCCTGACGCCCGACAGGGTATGGTAGGCTCTTAGGATCCTGGACCCGGAGACTAGGTGACGTCTAGTGTCGGCTTTGGCACTTACTAGTAACGGTCGGCCCTTTGGAACCAGATGGTGAAGCGTGGGAGGACCCGGACTCCTGGCTGACGCAACGCCGCCGACGTGGATTCCTGGGCATCGGAGGCAAGTGTGACGTGGGACCAGTACCCAGTTTGCCGCCTAGGCAGGGAGTGCCTGACCAATAACAGCAGGATAGCAACGGGGGAACAAGCAGGCAGTTACATCCGCTGGCTGGAGTTGAAGGTGGTACGGCTTGCGCGCGTCAGATGGAAACAATGGCTGATGCTACGGAAGGTACGGGTGCGCTCCAGCTACTAGAAGGTCGGGGTTTTTTCATGTAGCACTTCTGCTGGTGGTGCAGAGATCGGGACAGCACTCGTCGGACATGGCGCTTTAGAGGTCAGCTCAATGTACGCGCAGAGTCTCCTTGTGGCAGGGTCAGCGGCAGCGAAAAGAGAAAGAGTGTTACTACACCCGGCTGCCTTCCAACTACTCTACGCATGTGAGGAGACTCCGATAATAGGCCGGTCCTCCTGTAGTGGAACAGGAAGCTGCTTCCTCTGTCGCCTCCAGACCGGATCCACAAGCCTGGGCCGTGGATGGGCTCCTTCGAGGAACGGACTCCTTGCGTGTGAATTCCACGGTTGATTTGTTTACTGAAGTTAAGCTGTTTGGGGGCGGTTAATCCTTGGTTGGATAACCGCCTGGGAACAACAGGTATGGTGGAAGTCATCTTAACCCTTATCTTGTTCACCAGAGGGTGACATACGTTCGAATAAGAATAGTTAAAGGGTAACGCCGGAGTGGCTTGGCGCCGCTTGGCTTCACGCTATCCAGCCTAGCCTTCAAGTAAAGCCTTTGGGCTATATTCTTATTTCTATAGTATAACCTGTGTATGGCAGGGCACAGTTTGAAGCTGTTAGCCTCAGGCTGATATGGGTTAAGATGCGGCAGTGCGTTCCCTCCCTCAGGATGGGTACCTAGGGGCTCCACAAGCTCAGGGATGGCATGGTGATTAGGACTTTGATGACCGTTCAGCTGGATCACAGTCCTTTGGAGACGCACGTTGAACCCCTGCCTCAGCTCCGCGTCCGAGACGATCGCAACCCTGGCAGCAACTGTTGTACAGACACAGAGCGGTTGGCGCAGCACGCTGGGAGATGGACAGTCAGCACTCACACCAAGAGGCTTCTTGGGTGCGATGGTGGATGCGATTGCAGCGACTCCAGGAGTCTCTGACTGTAGTAGTACGAATACGAGGGAGAGTGGAGAGTACTACAGACCTGATGTGCAGCGGAGCAACTCTCCCCACTGACCGGACTACCCCCATATTGGCCAAGTTCGTCTAGGGGTTCCCAAGCAGAATCAAACCCCTCAGCATCATTCGAATTTACCAGGTGGCAGACACTTATCGACACCTAGCACGGACCAGCGCCGGTACAGACCTCTTGGATCGGATCAAGCACTGTCATCGGCAAGACGGCCAGCTTCCGCTGGCAATGCTGGGAGACCTAACAAAAAGACCTGCTGACTGTTCACCATCACTTCAGTTTCACAGTTAGCAAGACTGCGCCTTCTCGGGGCGTCCCTGTGGTCTCCAGTTCAGGGCCGATGACTAGGGCAGCACTCCACCGGCTGGACTTGGGCTAGGAACCTCCTTCCAGTGTCCACACCGCAAGTTCTAACGTCTGTCTGTTCAGGGATATGGACCAGTCCCGGGAGTGCCACCTACATGTCGCGGTCAGGGCGCCTTATAGTGGCAGGCGCAAGACTACGCCACTAAGACAAAGACACACGCCTATTCCTGCCCGTGGCTCCGGGCAGATGAGACACCTCGGCGCAAACGGTCCCTAGCTTGCTGGTTCGTTCGTTCGGAATACTCCCAGAGGGGGCCCAGATGTTGCGCATCCGAGCACACAAGTCAAGCAGGGGCTACTAGCAACGTCTCACCAGCTTGGCACAGGGCGGAAATTGTGGCAGCCGTAGGTGAGCGGGCCGAGTCTACCTTCGCCCGCAGAGACCTGTCAGACCTATCCGGCCATCGCGTCTACCTGGCACTAGTGGGGGTCATCTCGGTGGCACAGCACTCCCTCCCGGCGCCACAGGCGCCATGGGTAACGCCTAGCTAAAATTGTCAGGAGTGGCGCGTAGGGATGGAGCCTCGATAGTTCATGAGCAGAGCGCTCGGGCAGGGGACAGGTGTACCAAATTGTGGCACCCTCCTCCTATTCGCCATTCTTCCTAGTAGTGATGCCGTCAGTAATGATTTTGAGAAAATAAATGAATTTTTCTCTAAAATGTATTTTTTGGAAAAATACTTCTCGACGGCATTATTCAGAGGTCCTTCCCCGCTTGCCGCAGTCGAGCTAAGACTCGGAGACTGCCGGGAAACGGTGAGCTTGCCACCGGGTGGGGAGGCCACTTGGGGTATCCTGGTGATGACACCCCTCCCCTGTCGTCAGGTACACAATGAGTTTTTTGGGCTAAAATTGTTAAGCAAAGCATTCCTATTAGTAATGTCGTCGGTAAGTATTTTTCGAAAAAATACATTTTAGAGAAAAATTGATTTTGTGGACCCAGACGACCGCAATATATATCGAGTCACAGCTGTATATTGTAAGGACCTGTACATAATTTTTAGTGAAATAAGATTAACTGTTTGGCTGTTGGTATCGTGTTTGGTTCAGGTGATTCCTGCAGGAATCATGTCAACCAAACATGCTACCGACAGCCAGAAGGTTAAAATACATTGTATTGAATACTTAAGTGTTAAGGTCATAATTACATCTTTTGCACCTGTAGCTTTCATAACTGTATCAAATTTTTGATGATGTACGTTAACAGAAAAATTAACTGCTTGTCATACTAGCTTTTATTTAGTCAACCTACCACGAATTGCTTGGCTCAAATTTTGAACATTGTGCATATAATGCACATTTTTATTCTTGCAGTGCACACATGTATTCTTACAGGATAGTTAGACTGAGATGCATGTTTTTTTGTCTGATTTCAATGTTATTGTTTTTGGTTTTTGTACAGGTTTGGGCCGATTGACCAATCCTGATTATATGGTGTTCATTAACATTCTGGTACAAGCTATAAGATCTCCGACTGTCATGAACAGGGTAAGAACAGATTATAGAATGCAGGAAATAGAAACAAATAACAAACAGCCAGAGTTCAAAGACATTTAACCCATATCATACTGGGGTTTAAAAGCTTCAAATTTGTACACTGCCATATGCACGCTACATTACAGTACTTACAGATAAGATAATAGACCAATAGTTTTAGTTCAAGGGTTTTTGCCAGAATAGCTTGGTGCCTAGAGACAACAAGCTGTTCTGGCACTACACTTGGACTATTTTAGTCAAATTTATTTCACACACTGGTGTATTCCGAATGAAAGGGTTAATATAGTTATATCACGTACCTACTCGCACGGATTGTAAAAAAAAAAAAGGTTGGAAAAGTCCAAGCTAGGCAAGACAAGCCATTGTAGTATTAGATTTTAGCAGGCCATGGAGTAAATCACGTTAACCCTTTTAACCCCACGGCCGCTTTTCCCAAAATTTGCAGGTGTCATCTATGTACTGTGTACCAGTTGCAGGATATGGATCGACCATGATAATTGAAGGGCGTTGCCAGATTAGTGCCTGATGGCACCAAGCTAATCTGGCACTACCCTTGAATTATCATGGGCAGTCAATTTATGGCTATAGGGCATCGGGGTTCTGTGGGTTAAGGTACTGTCAATGCTTCTTATTCTTAGTTGCCTGCTCGGCATTAAACCCAAATTAACTAATTATTCTAGTGATCATGTTAGCTAGTTTTGTCTTTTATTATACGAACTTTCAACCCTTTGAGTGTCGGTAGCAGTTTTAGTCGCTACAGGAATCATCAAGATTTAAACTGCTACCGATGCCCAAGGGTTAAAAATAATTGGTGTGTTACTTTTTTCCAGCAACCTTTACAGCGGTATGACTTTGAGTTCTGGGCATGGCCAGTAGACTTCAGATGGAATGAAGCCTCAGAGAGGTGTGTGTCTATTCTTCTTTTGCAGTTAAAGTATACTTTAGAAGTAAACAGATGCCTAAATGTCAGTTTCAACCAGTTTATCTTGTTAACTTCAGTGTAAAATATGGAGAGAGATAAACATGCAAGCTCAAGATAGTTCCTTAGCAGTGTTGCACCAAGCAGCGGTTGCACTACCTGTTGTCATTTTGCATCAGTGTGCTTATAGTTCATACCATCGGCGGTTGGTGTGCAAAGGAAATGCTTTTTCAAAGCACACAGCCACTAGTGAGGGTCGCTTTGAAACGTGTTTGCGTACAGTTACAGGCAGATGCACGAAGCACCTTGTGATGTCAGTGCATAATTGTCCCCAAGGAAAGCTTTACAACCCTTTGGCTGTCGGTACCACTTATTGTTGTGGTGATTCCTTTAGGAATCACTCAAGAAAAAGCATTGCCGACGGCCAAAGAATTCATGCTTTTTTTTATGGCCCCTGACTAAGGACAATTTGAAGATGATCCCACCATTATTCCTCAAGGGTAGTGCCTGATTAGTGTGCCAGGTATCATTAATCAAGTATTGCCCTCAAGCTGTCTTGGTGGGACAGCCTTGTATTTGTACACACATGTAATGTTTAATTGAAGAATCTAAATGTGAGAGCCTATGTTTAATTCATTGTGCCCGAGGTACAAAATACCTACATTTTGGAATTATCCTCTGAGGACTGCATTACAATTCAGGAGACAGATTGATCAGGATAGTTCAAGGGGGGGTGGCAGAATAGCTTGGCGCATATAGACGCCAAGCTATTCTGCCACCACCCTTGAACGATAATGGTTGAGCCATATCTTGCTGTGGCGTGCAATGGCAGAATGAATTAATGCCTACTGAATACTTTTTCAGCAAATCAGATAGGGTTGGGCATACCAAGATTCAGGTGCATGAGTACCAAAACCAGAACTCTTCTGTGCTGTCTACTCTGCCGTGCAGAATTCTTTCGTGAGTCTCTCGTGAACTTTTTCTGTTGCTATTTTTTTTTCGTGGTGGTTATTGTTGCTCAAGAATTCAGATCTAAACAGTTGACTGCCAAGTGTGTGACGTAAATAAATTCCAACAAAAAACAAGCATTTTGAGAAAGTGTGTCGCGCAGTCAAGTGACTTTTTTTTCTTCTTTGGGAATTTATCTACTCAGGAATTGTTTACTTACTGTCAGGGGAGTCCGTAGCACCCATACAGCAAATGCAGTATGTCTGCAGGAGGCAAGGAGCCTCACAGCCCTTGCACAGGTGGGGGCTCATCAGAATTTGTGTCTCATGCTGACCTCAATCTTTTTAGTGACATCTTTACATATACAGTGTTTGTATGATTACCAAGTATCATTACAAAGTATCATTGCATACAGTGATGAATGATCTGAGTTGTTTGTCCAATTTTTGTTTCATCCTTAAGCATGTTGCCTTGAATTTGAATGGATTATGGATATAATTCATTGTGCAGTTACATTGCCATGCATACATTCGGTCGGCGCATGGTGTATCCGGGCGCCACATCTCTGATGCAGATGCTTGTTGGTAGGTTCCCCTTTTCTGCTTTGTAGTGCAGTCAGACGTTAAAAAAAAACCAACAAACTCTTTCAATTAACCCCTTCACTGCTGAGAAACATTGAGCACCACCCAGCTGCACGTGTAAAGAGGCATAGATCCTCATGAGCCCCTGCAGGTGCTTTGTAGTGCAGTCAAACATAAGAAAAAAAAACACTTTCAGTTAACCCCTTCACTGCTGAGAAAAATTGAGCACCACCCAGCTGCAAGGGTAAGAGGCATAGATGCTCATGGGCCCCCAGCAGTTGCAGGGGCTCTTGAGGATCTTGCCTCATGCGGAAACCACTTTGTATCCACTAAGGCATCTTTGACCTTGAATTTATGGTTTCAAAAATTTCAATCCGCATCTACTGGCAGCGAATGAGTTAAGTCACTCACGTCTTGCAACTTAACCCATTCAGCCCTGGCGCACTACAGCAGGAGATGGGTCGACCATGATAATTCAAGGGCAGTGCCAGATTAGCTTGGCGCCGACAGGCGCCAAGCTAATCTGGCACTGCCCTTGAATTATCATGGTCGATCCATTATCATGGTCGATCCATCTAATGCAACTGGTGCATAGTCCTTAGATGACGCCTCCAAAATTTGGGCAATACGTGTGCTGGGCTGAATGAGTTAACAGGAGCCATTTTGTGTGGACAGCATGGGTGACGGTCTCCAGTCCTAGAGGCTGACAAAACATCCCCTTCATCTAGCCTGTTCCACCTGCAAGAGCCATACATTCTCATGAGCCCTTGCATCCGCAGTACTGTACTGGTGCATCCGCAGTACTGCACTGGTGCATCCGCTGGGGCTCATGAGAAGTTATATTGTATGGCTCTTGCTTGCTGGCCCTGCCATGGACTGTTTTCAGTCAATTTCATTTTTTCACACTGTCACCCATGGGACAATGATGGATTGGCCATGATTATTTTTAGCTTGGCATCTTCTGGAGCTTAATTTTGGAATTCTCACATTCTTAGGTAACTTCAGCATCTGCGTGCAGATTATTTCACCTGCAAACTTCAAACTTGCCACAATGATAGTGTGATGTGATGGTGTTGTGTGTGCCATTGAACTGTAAGAATTGATTTTTGTCACGAACAGTTATTTAATCAGGAGATAAGCTAATATCATGCCTCATAAGTCAAAACATCGAATGCTTGGCGCTCTGTAAAATCAAGGACTTCAAGCCCAGTTGAACTTGGTATGAGCATGGGTGCTGCTGTGCTGGTTATGTGCTGGAATTCCGGTTTTGGAAAATTACCTGCCATAAGAAATTACATGCCCCGGAGGCCAGGGGTCTTTGGACCTCTGGACTTTTCAGGTTTTTGAAAATTCAACAGGGGCACCCATGTACAAGTGATTAACTCAGCTGGGGGTTTAGGGTACAGTCAGACCTACATATATTGACCGCCTAATGGACAGGATGGATATGTCCACTATAGACAGGTGGCCTTTTATACAGGGTGACTGTCATATAGTAAAAATGAAAGGGAGTTATATTTCTTAGGTAGCTGCTCTCGGCTGGTGATCATGATTTAAAGGTGATCGCTATGCAGATTTTGTTGTATCAGATGTGTCAGAAATGTGCAGAGTTGTCATGTACTTGAGCCTGGAGGATTTTGCCATTCTTGTTGGTGTTTGATTTCACAGTTTATCTCTCTTTTCGTTTTGTAGGCAACATGCTGGATCAGGGACGGGCTGCATTAGTGGAACAGGTAAACACTTGCTGTTTTCTTTCTTTGCCTTCCTCCTGTACTGAACCTGGCTGCTGATAAACCTGAGTGACTGTGTGAAAGGCTTCTCTTCTCTCCGTCCTTTCAAAATAATACTTTCAAAATAATACTTAAAGTACAGAACTTCTTTTCAGCTTTCTTTATTCTGGTTTACAGTCCTTCTCTGCCGGCCGCCAGCTCTCAACTAACTCATCCTTCCCCTTTCTCACACTCCACACCCTTCCTTTCTATCTTGATTAAAACTACCTGACCCTTGATCTATGACATCTGCCTCAGGAACGCTGAAGAAGAAGAAAACTGAAGAAGTTCCTGATAGCGTCTATTACACCGTGACCATGGCGGCATTAACACGACAGGCTACTCTGTCCACTTAACCACGATAGCATCTTTCACACCATGACCACGATGACACCACCACGGCAGGTTATTCTGTCCACTTAACCACGATAGCATCTTTCTGTATCCATTATGCAACACCCGACGCCTGTTGCGGAGTTAGCTAGCTGGCCGGTCTACCCAGTTTGTCCAAGAGGTTTTGGGTTCAAAATGTACTTGGTAGAAGTATCCTCTTCTTGTATAATCCTTTTCGCTGCCACCACTGTGAAAGTTTTCTCTTCTCTCCGTCCTTTCAAAATAATACTTAAAGTACAGAACTTCTTTTCAGCTTTCTTTATTCTGGTTTACAGTCCTTCTCTGCTGGCCGCCAGCTCTCAACTCGCTCATTCTTCCACTTTCTCACACGCTACACCCTTCCTTTCTATCTTGATTAAAACTACCCGCCCCTTGATCTATGACATCTGACAGTGGCCAGTAAACAGACCACTGCCCCCGCTATAACTAATTGCTAAGCCTTCACTACGTCCCAGCTGCACTAGTGTACACATTCTCACACTGCCATGGTCACACCCTAACTACTGGTTCCACCGGACCCTGAATATCTCTACATCTTGGCAGACTGATTCTATGTACACTGTTTCACTAGCATCAAATTTCTACGCACTCACTTTATCCCTTTAAATTGAAAGCTGTTGTTTTCTAGATTGCTTATAGTTGTGTGGCAGTTGGGAGAGTACTCGAGAGGTGGAGCCGCTAGGGGAGTACACAGGTACACTTCTATTCAAATGAGATGCTTTGCATCTCATTTGAATAAAAGTGTACTTGTGGTGTACTCCTAAGTGGGTCGGTCTGGGTGTAGCTTATGACACCAGTGTCAAATGGTATGGGTGATTGCAGTTGCAGGTGACTTTTCGACCATGATTGATCCGGGTGAAGACTTGCTAGCAATAAAACTACTCTTGTTTCATTTTAAAAATGCAAAATTCCTTAGAATCGTGTGTTTCTATCTCATCTACAGAAAGGCGGCGTGCGAGGGAAAGTTCTGACTGAAGACAACAATGAGATAGACACGATGTTTGTAGACCGACGAGGACCGGGAACCACAAACGGACACATTCTCGTCGTGTGCTTTGAGGGCAATGCCGGATTCTATGAGATGGGGTGCTCGGGGACGCCCATAGATTGTGGGTACTCGGTGCTGGGGTGGAACCACCCTGGTTTTGGTGGAAGTTCGGTTAGTGTTTTATCATGCACCATTATGAATAATAATGATGATAATACAGTGCGTTATATAGGCGCTCTATCCTAATTGAGAATCGGCTCAACGCACCAGTATGAGCTGAGCCAAGCACTTGCATTCAGATGAATCATTCATATTTACTCGCACACTGAACACAACCACTGTACATTGATGTGGTTTAAAGGCTTTTAGCATTTGTGTGCTGGTCTGTGATTTTGGACTTGTGGCCTCCACAAGTCCAAATCACAGATCAGAGGCCACAAGTCCAAATCACAGATCGGTACATTTTAAATTTTGCAGGCATTTTGGGGGTACCAGTATGTTGCCTTGATCACTGATTTAATGAAAAACACCCTGAACTTTGTCAAAGTATGTGCTGGTCTGTAATATTGGACCTTACGACTGAGCAGTGGTTTCAGCAAGAGGCTTAGATCCTCATGAGCCCCCACAATAGTGGGGGCTCATGAGGATCTATGTCTCTTTGCTGTTGTATGTTGTTCACTTTGCTCTGGCAGTGAAAGGGGTTAAGTTACAATGCATGCTATTTTTTCCCTGTCTGCCAGGGGGTCCCCTTGCCAGCCGCAGAGCAAAATGCAGTTGACGCAGTCATGCAGTACGCCATTCATCGTCTGGGGTTCCCCCTGGAAAGGATAGCACTGTTTGCCTGGTCCATCGGGGGCTACAGCGCGTCATGGGCTGCCATGAACTACCCTGACATCAAGTTTGTCGTAAGTCACATATATAGCTGAGCAACTCAACCCTTTTAGCCCCAAGGTCCCAGTTCTCAAATTTGGAGGTGTTGCCTAAATGACTATGTACCAGTTGCAGGAGATGGATTGACCGTGATAATTCAAAGGTAGTGCCAGATTAGCTTGGCGCCTGCAGGCGCCAAGCTAATCTGGCACTACCCTTGAATTATCACGGTCAATCCATCTCCTGCTGTAGGGACTCGGGGCTAAATGGGTTAAATGTCACCAAGCTTTCCAAAGGTTGAAGGTGTCCTTGATGGTACAGTAGAACCCAACCTGATTTGTGCAACCATCTTTCTTGCAACAACACAGAGACAGGTGCTCTTTTGAAGTCTTGAAGGGCAGTATGTGTCACCTGTCATTAAAGACAGGTTCTGCTGTGTGGACAAGTTGCAAGTTTCTAATGATTAAAGAGTAGCATCTGACTAGCTTTGTCCCTAGACAGGCGCCAAGATAATATGGTACTACCCTTTGAACTGTGTGCTTTCTGTGACTGTGAGTGGACTATCGATGATTTCAAGGATACTGCCAAATTTGCATTGCGCCAGACAGATGCAGAGCTAATCTGGTACTACCACCCAGTATACTGTGATAAACTGTTCGTCTTTCTCATTTGAGATTGCGTGTAATGCGTCACTGTTGCTGATGATATCACTCAAAACAGAAAAAAAAGTGAGACTCTGCATCTTTTCTGCTGAACTGTATCATCAGTAACAATGAAGGGGTTAATTAAGTTTGAATAATCATCTGGAATAAGAATTATTTTCAAAAGTATTTCCCAACTCAAAGAAAATAGTTTTCATCATGATGAAACCTTTCATTTAATGCCGCACTCATTCCGCTTGGCAGAGAAGATGCAGAGTTGCCTGTGTTTCCCACTGAACAGTATTGTAAGTGGCAGCAGAGAAGATGCAGAGTTGCCTGTGTTTCCCACTGGACAGTATTGTAAGTGGCAGCAGAGAAAATGCAGAGTTGCATGTGTTTCCCACTGAACAGTATTGTAAGTGGCAGCAGAGAAGATGCAGAGTTGCCTGTGTTTCCCACTGAACAGTATTGTAAGTGGCAGCAGAGAAGATGCAGAGTTGCCTGTGTTTCCCACTGAACAGTATTGTAAGTGGCAGCAGAGAAGACGCAGAGTTGCCTGTGTTTCCCACTGAACAGTATTGTAAGTGGCAGCAGAGAAGATGCAGAGTTGCATGTGTTTCCCACTGAACAGTATTGTAAGTGGCAGCAGAGAAGATGCAGAGTTGCCTGTTTCCCACTGACCAGTATTGTAAGTGGCAGCAGAGAAGATGCAGAGTTGCCTGTGTTTCCCACTGAACAGTATTGTAAGTGGCAGCAGAGAAGATGCAGAGTTGCATGTGTTTCCCACTGAACAGTATTGTAAGTGGCAGCAGAGAAGATGCAGAGTTGCCTGTGTTTCCCACTGGACAGTATTGTAAGTGGCAGCAGAGAAGATGCAGAGTTGCATGTGTTTCCCACTGAACAGTATTGTAAGTGGCAGCAGAGAAGATGCAGAGTTGCATGTGTTTCCCACTGAACAGTATTGTAAGTGGCAGCAGAGAAGATGCAGAGTTGCCTGTGTTTCCCACTGAACAGTATTGTAAGTGGCAGCAGAGAAGATGCAGAGT
Source organism: Semisulcospira habei (assembly GCA_036245525.1). NCBI lineage: Eukaryota > Metazoa > Mollusca > Gastropoda > Semisulcospiridae > Semisulcospira > Semisulcospira habei. The sequence continues at coordinate 225,045,235 of BTPG01000004.1, read as the reverse complement.
TGCATGTGTTTCCCACTGAACAGTATTGTAAGTGGCAGCAGAGAAGATGCAGAGTTGCCTGTGTTTCCCACTGGACAGTATTGTAAGTGGCAGCAGAGAAGATGCAGAGTTGCATGTGTTTCCCACTGAACAGTATTGTAAGTGGCAGCAGAGAAGATGCAGAGTTGCATGTGTTTCCCACTGAACAGTATTGTAAGTGGCAGCAGAGAAGATGCAGAGTTGCCTGTGTTTCCCACTGGACAGTATTGTAAGTGGCAGCAGAGAAGATGCAGAGTTGCATGTGTTTCCCACTGACCAGTATTGTAAGTGGCAGCAGAGAAGATGCAGAGTTGCATGTGTTTCCCACTGAACAGTATTGTAAGTGGCAGCAGAGAAGATGCAGAGTTGCCTGTGTTTCCCACTGGACAGTATTGTAAGTGGCAGCAGAGAAGATGCAGAGTTGCATGTGTTTCCCACTGAACAGTGTAAGAGGTTAACCCTTTGGCTGTCGGTAGTGTTTTTGTCGAGGTGATTCCTGCAGGAATCACCTCGACAAAAACACTACTGACAGCCAAAGGGTTAAAGAATTTTTTGCTTCCTTTTCAGATTCTCGATGCCACTTTTGACGACATTGTTCCGCTGGCCGTAACCAAGATGCCACAGTCCTGGGGTAAGTAGCTGCAGAGAGCTGCTCAATGTACGTGTGCCGCTTTGCGAGTTTACACCTTTCAACTCCCAAGCCCAAAAAGGTCAAAACTCACAGATCAACACACCCACAACCAAGGATTTGTTGCTTGATGGAATAACGTTTCCATTGCCGAAAAGGTTGCAAGGCGTGTGACTAGTTTGTAATGTGATACAACAGAAGTTATTTTGAGCGACCATCCTAAAATGTAAGAGGTCACCACTGTCATTCACCCCCTTAACTGCCCGGGCAAACGCCACGCAGCAGCAGGAGACATGAACCCTCATCAGGATGTATGTCTCTTGGTTTGTCCTGTGTTCTCTATGTCTATTGTTGGTCCCATTCACGTCTGTGTTTTTTTTCATGTGAATGTCAGTCCGTATGTAATTCAGGCGTTTAATTCGTGATCACTGGCAGAGAAGGGTTTTAATTTAACCCATCCAGCCCTGACGCACTACAGCAGGAGACGGGTCGACTATGATAATTCAAGGGTAGTGCCAGATTAGCTTGGTGCCTGTTGGCACCAAGCTAATCTGGCACTGCCCTTGAATTATCATGGTCGATCCATCTCCTGCAACCGGTGCATAGTCATTAGATGACGCCTCCCAAATTTGGGAAATACGGCCGTCGGGCTGAATGAGTTAAAGACCATCATTGATCATCAATCATTTTAGGTCAGTACAGATTGGCGGTGCCTTTTCACCTATGCACCAAGCTAGCCTGGTACGTCCCTTGAAGTATCAAAGCCGATACATCTCTTGCTGTCGTGCGCTAAGGGTGTATGCGTTACATGATATTTTATCCTCCTGTTCTCTCCTTTCTGTTCACAGGAAGCCTAGTCTCAATGAGCCTAAGGACCTACATGAACCTCAACATAGCTGAACAGCTATACAAGTGAGACAGCTTGCTTATGTGATTCAATTCAATTCAATTCAAAAATCTTTATTGTCCATTTGAATATTTATTTCCTCAAAAACATTACCGATGACATGACTACATGGGAATATCTACTTCTAGGCTCAATTTTAGCCTACTTGCCCGTTGTGTGCCCACACAACCCGAGAGGCCCTCGGGGAACCCCCCAGAGGGGCCGAGAGTTATCTCCCCATACCTGCCTTACCAGATCCGGTCACGAGACCATTCAGTCTTTCTACTTCGCTCGTGGAGAGAAGACGTGTCTGGCCCGCGCTCTCGCTGCCTCGACCGGTCTTCTGCCTACCGACGCTGGTTGCCGACTTCGTGTGCTCTGCGCCCGCTTCTACCCTGCCTTCTATCTGGCCTTCTCTTCCTGCTTCGTTGGGCCTCTTGCGGGGATTCTTCTGCTTCTGTGGACGGCGGTTTGACTGCCCTTCCCCCCCCCCCCCCCCCTTCCCTTCGTTGCAGAGGTAAGGTAGCGGTAGTTCCCTCGGCCGGCCCTCGGGCTGAGAGCCGGCTGCCTGTGGGTGCTTCCCTGCTTTTGCTTTGGGGTTCGTTTCAGTGCATAGTGCCTGATTAGCTCACGGTCGGCTGTTGCCGTGTCGCGCCCGTTTTGCACGTGGGCCTTGGGCTCCGTGTGTCTTAGCCCGTTTAAAGCCCCGTTAGCCCTCCGAGAGTGCCCCATTACGCTTTCACCGGGAGCCCGCCTACGCTTCGATAAGGTCGTTGTGCTCCCGGTGCGATGACTTAGGTGGCCGACGGACACTCACGCGGTCTCCCTACCGCGTTCGGTGGTTCCTCGGACCGCAGGTGTAATAATAATAATGATAATAATAATAAGCACATTAAATAGGCGCTTTTTCCCAATTGAAAATCGGCTCAAAGCGCTGCCCCGAACTGGGCCCAACAAGCGCGCTCACGCGAGTTACGCGCATTCACTCACACACGGAACGTAAACACAGAACTTTCACGTGGTGCTAAGGGCAAGCTCAAGCGAGCTGCTGTAATTTTGGAAGTTCAAAATCGTTTGTATTTGAAATTGGTTGGGTGGACTGACTCTGATACCAGAGTGTAAGCGGTGTGCGGCCTGGCCTGAGGTTATGTGGGCGGACCTTGGTCCTTTTACCGCCGAGAGCGTGCCCGCCCGGCTTAAGAGCGTTCAGCGCCCTTTGACACGTTGGCCGCCCTGGCTGTTTCCTCGGCCACTCCCGCACGGAACGGTCCCCGCTTCGGGGTTCGCGGTTTGTTCTGACCACAGGACCACCACTGCTGCCACGCCCGCTGACCCTTCCGGAGGGTCTGTTTGCCGGCTTAGCGCACGTCTCACTGAGAGTGACCAGCAGCAGTCGGCCTTGAGCCGTCCGTCGTTGACGAGCCGTCCTCACCACTCTCCCCGCACCAAGCCCGCTGATCCTTCCGGAGGATCGCCATGCCGGCATAGTGGCCTACTTCCGGAGTAGGGCCCGAAGAGACGTCAGCACCGTCCATCGCGACGCAGCTGCGACCCTGATCCTCACCGTTCCTCCTCCAGACGCCCGCGCTCTCGCTCGCCTTGCGAGCACCGTCAGCGGGATTCTCGACGCCCCCTGCAGGACGATGCGCTCAGCCTGCTACCCGAAGTCTCGGTCTCGGCTCTGTTGGACGAGGATCGCTCGACCTCGCACGCGGCAGCTTCCCCGGAGCTGAAGAGGAAGGTCGCCGCCTTCGTTGACACGGAGAGGCAGGTCAAGAAGTTTAGGTCGCTTCCCCAACCGCCCGGCTTGAGGGTCTTCGAGACATCTTTCGTCGCACCTACAGCTGGCCATGTCCCAGGAGCCGGTCTTCTTCTCCGACCGTCGCTGGCCCGCGGATTTAGACATCTTGTTTCGGCGGGACTGGTATGCTGGACTCTCCCAGGCCTTCTCCATCCCTCTGCCTACGCTGGACTCTTCGGCGGTGTCCCTAGCCGGCGGTCTGACTCTGCTGCGGCGGTCCCCGATGCGGGGCCTGGACAAGACAGCGACCTTGGTCCGTAACACCTTCGCCTGCTCGGGTATTATGGAGCTCCTCACTCAATCCTTGGTTCGTCGGGTGGAGGTATCCTAGCATCCTTCCATCTCTCCCCTCCTAGGAGACCTGCTGGTCCTCGCGGAGACCGCCAATTGCGCCGCCTACCATTCCTCGGTCAACGCGATGGTGGCTTCGGCCAACTGCGACCTCATGCGTCGAGATGCCCTGCTCCGCCCCTGCAGTACGTTGCCGCCGGACCTGCGAGCGCAACTTCACCGTGCCCCCTTGGGTGGACCCTTGCTGTTCGGCGACTCAGTCTCTACGGGTCGGCGGTTCGTTCCTCGTGATGTCTGTGCGACTTGGCCGGAGACGTTTCGTCGGACCTCTGGAGTTTTATCGGCGAGAGCGACCTCCGTCTACTATCTCTCGTCCGGATCCTGTGGACACTTCCGCCGCCCCTTCGGTAACGACCGCCCTTCCTCGCATCGGCCCCTCGGAACGGTCTGATCGTCGGGACCCGGCGTTGTGCGCTGACCAGAGGATCGCCACTGCTGCCACGCCCGCTGACCCTTCCGGAGGGTCTGTTTACCGGCACAGCGCCCGCCTCACTGAGCCCGGCCTGCAGCAGTCCGCCATGAGCCGTCCCACGTTGACTGGCCTTCATCCTCTCTCTCTCCCCGAGAAGCCCGCTGATCCTTCCGGAGGATCTAAACGCCGGCATAGAGCCCTTCTCGCTGAGTCCGGCCAGGAGAGACGTCAGCCTCAACCTGCGCGACACGGTCGCGCCCCCGACTCATCCCGTTCCACCGTCAGTTCGAGACACTCACGCTCGCCCCTCGAGCGTCGCTGGAGGGATCATTCACCTCGCCGGGATCGTCGCCGCTTCCCCCGGAGGATCTGAACGCCGGCATAGCGCCCTGCTCTCGGAGTCTGGCCAAGAGAGGCTTCAGCCTTAGCTTGCGCAACACGGTCGCGCTCCAACGCCCTCCGTTCCACCTTCAGGTCACTTGATGGCTGATCAGAGGACTGCCACTGCTGCCACGTCCGCTGACCCTTCCGGAGGGTCTGTTTGCCGGCTCAGCGCCCGCCTCACTGAGCCCGGCCTGCAGCAGTCCGCCATGTGCCGTCCCACGTGACTGGCCTTCCTCTCCCGTCTCTCCCAGTTAAGCCCGCTGATCCTTCCGGAGGATCTGTACGCTGGCGTAGCGCCCTACTCACTGAGTCTGGCCAGCAGAGACGTCAGCCCTAGCTTGCGCGACTCGGTCGCGCCCCCGACTCCTGCCGTTCCACTTCAGTTCAGGACACTGATGCGCACCGCTTGAGCGCCTTCGGTAGGATTGCCGTTCGGACTCAACCTCCGCCCCTGGGTCTTCACTCGGCTGATGGACGCCTTAGTCGCCTTAGCCCGACAGTCCTCCTCCTCCAGTCCACGTCGAACTACCTGGACGACCTCCGGTTGCGCAACCAATCGGAGACTGCGCTAGCCACGAACAGAGATGCTCTCCTGCACCTCCTGGCACACCTGGGCTTCCTAGTAGACGACGGCAAGTCGGATCTCTCTCCCTCCCGCCGGGTTGGGCATCTGGGTATGGAAGAAGCTACCAACCTCAACACGGTACGCCTTCCGGCGCCCCGGATCAAGAAGATGGCGGCTCTAGCCGACCAGTTAGCTCGGGAGGAGGCAGCCCCCGCCAGAGTCTGGCTTCAGTTGCCCGGTTTCATAACCGCCACAGCGGATCTTATCCCGCTAGGGCGTCTCTACTCCCGGCCAATTCAACTGCATCTTCTTCTCCATTGGCTCACGTCTTCTGGAGACTTGATGACCGCGGTCCCAGTGTCCCAGATGCTCCGCCTGCACCTTCGTTGGTGGACCGACCCTACGTGGCTAGCGTCGGGAGTTCCCTTAGCCTCTCCCCCTCCACAGGTCTCTCCTTGCGTCGATGCCAGCCTTCGGCGTGGGGGGGCCCACCTCCTACCCGGTTCCTCGCGACGGCGGGCTCCTGGCCCTCACACTTGGCGCACACCCACATCAACTAGCTGGAGATGCAGGCCGTCTGGCGAGCCCTTCAGGCTGGGGAGTACCTCCTCGGACACCAGGAGCTTCTCGTGCTTGCGGACGACACGACGGTGGTCGCTTACATCCAGAAGCAAGGTGGCACACGCTCCCCTGACCTGTGTATGCTCCTCTACAGGAAGATGTGTTGGTGCGAGGACCGGAGCAGTATCATTCAAGCCCGGCACGTTCCCGGATGCCTGAATGTCTTGGCCGACTCTTCGTCTCGCCGCGACCAACTCCTACACACGGAATGGACCCTGCGACAGGACATCTTTCGGATGATCTGCGCCCGCTGGGAGACTCCCCAGGTCGACTTGGTCGCCACGAGGTGGAACCACCAGCTCCCCCTCTTCGTCTCCCCGATTCCCGACCACCTTGCCTAGGCTGTCGATGCGCTCTCCATTCCCGGGGACGGACTTGTGGCCTACACCTGTCCCCCTACCGGCCTGGTTCCCTAAGTCCTCCTCTAACTTTGGGGCTGTTCGGCGTTCCTCCTGTTGGTCGCGCCGTTCGTCTGGAACCGCTCCTGGACTACCGACCTGCTCAGCCTCGCCACAGACCCGCCCCTGCTGCTGCCCACCCCGCGGGCCATGCTCAAGCAACCGCGCCAGCCGCTGTTCCACCCCTGCCCGGAGTGTCTCCTCCTTCACGCCTGGAGGTTGTGCGGCAAGCTCTCGGAGCTAGAGTCTACTCAGGTGCAGCAATGGAGGCGATCGCTGCGGCCCGGAGACTGTCGACCCTTCGAGTCTACGAGGGAAGTGGCGAGTCCTCTGTTCCTGGTGCACCGATCATGGCCTTAAGCCCACGGATCTGACGCATCCTCCGCTGGCGGACTTCTTTCTCTGGCTCTTCCGAGACCAAGGCCTAGCCCTCATCACGGTACGCGGTTACTTGTCCATGATTGCGGACACCTATCGTCACCTGGAACGACCCGATCCGGGCGCCTGCAAGGACCTAGCCGACCTTATGGGACACTTCGGCATCCAGCGCCCGACACTCCGCTCGTTCCTTCCTCGCTGGGACCTACCCTGGGTGCTCACGTGGTTGAACTCCGCCCGCTTCGTACCATTACCTTGGCCCAGCTCGCGGACTTGGCACGCACGACTTGCTTCCTGCTGGCACTTGCTACCGCTTCGCGCGGGAGCGAGCTACATGCGCCTTCAGCGCGCCCTGCCGGTCTGCAGTTCCGAACAGACGGCTCCGTCCGGCTGCTCACGGACCCGGCCTTCTGGCAAATAACAGGTCTCCTTTAACTCCGCCTCAAGGGATCACCATTAGGCCGCTGAGAGACTGACCCCGGTCCCAGGAGACCAGGCTACAGGATCCCGTGCGCGCCCTTCAAATCTATCTGCGGCGATCTAAGCTCGTCCGCAGGGGGCGGTCGCGCCTCTTCCTACCTCTAAGACCCAAACAGCGTGACATTATAGCCCAGATGATCTCTTCCTGGCTCCGCTGGGTCATACGCTCCGCTTATCAAGAGATAGCCCCTGAGGGAGCTAAGAGGCTGCACATTCTCGCACACGAGGTACGAGCTATGGCCACGAGCGTCGCGTTTGAGCGAAACGGCACTGTCAAGGACATCGTGGCAGCCGTGGGTTGAAACACCGAGTCGGTCTTGCCCGTTCTACCTCCGGGACCTGGCTAGCCAGCGAGAGAATCTCGCACTGGTGGGGGACATCGCCGCGACGCAACACTCCCTCCCGGTGCCACCGGCACCGTAGGTATGCACTTCGCTAAAATTGTCGGGAGTGTGCCACGGGGTGGACGGCGTTGTCCTGTTGGGGGAGTTGTGGGCGGCACCCGCCTCCTCTTCGCAATTCTCCCATGTAGTCATGTCATCGGTAATGTTTTTGAGGAAATAAATTCATTTTTCTCTAAAAGGTATTTTTTCGAAAAATACTTACCGATGACATGACTCGGATAACCCTCCCTCCTGCCCCGCTTGCCGCTTTCGAGCGAAGTATCAGACTGAATGGTCTCGTGACCGGATCTGGTAAGGCAGGTATGGGGAGATAACTCTCGGCCCCTCTGGGGGGTTCCCCAAGGGCCTCTCGGGTTGTGTGGGCACACAACGGGCAAGTAGGCTAAAATTGAGCCTAGAAGTAGATATTCCCATGTAGTCATGTCATCGGTAAGTATTTTTCGAAAAAATACCTTTTAGAGAAAAATGAATATTTGTATAAAATGGAAATTTGTCTTCGGCTCACAAACATGAACAAGCAATTAAACACATTTAAATAAAATCCCTCCCCACGCCTGTTAGAATCTATAATCCTTGCCGAATTGCATTATATTGATCATTTTGAATCACTCTATCACCACTCCCTCTATCATTAGGTGCTGCTCATGTAAAAAACTTCTTTGGTTTTGTCTACCATATTGAAAATACGGTAGACTCTGAAATGGGGCTGGTCAGAGCGCATTCCAGAGCATTTGATGTTGTTGGCATGTGGGGCAAAAATTCTGGCAAAGAAGTAACAAGATAAAAATGACGTCGCTTCTAGCGACGCAAACCTTGCAAGAGAATGTCTTTTTGGCGCCAAAGCACCGTGTGTATGTGTGACAGCAACTAGAGCCCGCATTTGAAGACGGACAAGCTTGAAATTTTAGGATATTGTTCTTAAAAAAATTATCTCGAGACCTTTTTTTCGATGTTTTGATTAAGATGCTCATTGGCAAGAAAAATAAATGGCCGTTTGATCCACACTGGAGTTCGCAATTTTTCTTATTTTTACTAGATATTTTGCACATGGCTAGATAGAAGGGAGATCAGATGTTGAATGAGTTCGTTAACCAGCATTGTAGCTCTAGAACCTTTTGAGTGATAATTAAATATTTTTTGAAAAATATATTTTCACGTTTTGGGGATTAATTTCCGTTTTCGCAAATTATATGGGTTAATCTTAAAACAATTGAATCTTTTTCACGAAAAAAAACCTATTCTTCTCATTGATAATCGCATGATTTTTCATATATGGTATTTACATAAGCCTACAGTTTGTCTCGGCGGTCGGGTATGATTTGGTCAATCTGACCTGTATGCCCTAGGTGTGAAAATCAGTTTTCTGCAGCACTTTTTCGGAGTACTTTGTAAAATATCTAACGTAACTTTTAATTTTCTTTTAAGAAAAAAAGTATCTTATTAATACCTGCATGATTTTTTATAAATAGTGTTTGCATAAGCCTGCAGTTTGTCTCGGCCATGGGGTAAGATTAGGTCGAAATTGTGACCTGTAATCCCTAGGCGTGAAAATCAGCAAGAAAATTGCAAAGTTGATCCTCTGATACTATAAATGTTACTACTGCGATGAGTGACGTATAATATCGAACACGGCGCCGTGGGACTAATGATGCCATGACGTAGAGGCTATGCTACGCCAGACCACAGAGCTTATGAATGGCAGGAATCGCCGTGTGTCCGTCTTTATTTCTGTGTGCCAGTGTGTGTGGATCAGAGGGTGGGTTAGAGTAGAAAAAGATGGATTCCCGTCGCTACACGAGCGCACAGAGCGTACTAATGGCGGGAAGCACCGTGTGTCTGTCTTTATTTGTGTGCGCCGACGTGTGTGTTGATCAGAGGTTGGAGCCTAAAGAGGAGGGAAATGATCACCATTATATGCCTAAAAATATGAACAACTCTGAATGTTCCTAGAAGATAAACGCATGTGAGCTCCAAACTATACGGTAGACTTTGGGATGAAATCCTCATCTTGTTTGCCCGTTGGCTGTCAGTATTGTGAGTGATCGTGACAAAAACCGCTACCGACAGCCACAGGGTTAACATGTAGGAAACCTCTGTAACCTGCTACTGCCACTTTGGCAGGCCATTTTAGCACCATGACTGTTACCGACTTCTGGTGAATGGTTCTGTCTGTAGCTGACTTTAACCCATTCAGCCCCAACACCCCACAGCAGGAGATGGATGGACCATGATAATGCAAGGGTAGTGCCAGATTAGCTTGGCGCCTATCGGCGCCAAGCTAATCTGGCACTACCCTTGCATTATCATGAAGCTAATCTGGCACTACCCTTGCATTATCATGGTCCATCCATCTCCTGCAGCTGGTATATAATTGTTATGTGACGCCCCCAAAATCAGGAAATGTGTCCGTGGGGTTATGTATGTTAACCTCGATTGCTACTGATGACAACGTTCAGCAGAAAGACACGTGCGTGGTACCATCAGTACCTGTTAAGAGATTAAACTTGAAGACTCTGCACCTGCTGTTGCAGTTGGTAGTTTGAGGGTCTTGCCAGATTAGCTTAGATTCTCCAAAGGTGCATGGTTTAATTTGGTATTTGAACCGTCATGGCTTACACACTTATCATATCCATTTCCTGCCACGTTGTCTTAAGGGCGACTGTGAATTAGATGGTAAAAATACTAACAAATTTGTGCATGCGAAATTAGTGTTTGTGTGCACATATCATTTGCAAAGAGTTGTCATGATTATTCTTGTGTTTCAGTTGGATGTTTCTATTAGTCTGCTGCATTGTTAAACCATCGTCATGCCTATATAAATATGCATGCATCCCCAATGAGTCTTGCGAATCCTAACCATCAGCATGAAAGAATAGCACCACCTACTCTGTGGTTAAACTGAAAATGTGCCTTCAGGGCCTGACCCTTTAAAGATTTGACTGCTAAAATAGTTATCTTGCCTCTGCTGAGACTTTTCAAGTCTTCGTTTTACAATTCATGTTAGTAGGCACATATACCGTTTTTTTTAACCCATTCAGCCCATAACGCATTACAGCAGGAGATGAGTCGACCATGATAATTCAAGGGTAGTGCCAGATTAGCTTGGCGCCTGTTGGCGCCAAGCTAATCTGGCACTGCCCTTGAATTATCATGGTCAATCCATCGCCAGTTAAGTGAACAGGACTGTGTGTGGGGTGTGGGGGTATTTTAATATAACGACTCATGGCGGATACCAGAATGATATTTATATGTTTTAAATAATGTTGACGGACTTTGTCGGAGCGGTGCCCTCTAAATACTGGCGCTGTACTATGGCGACGGGCCCCCAGGTGCAGCTTTGACTGCTGTTTTTATGTAGCCTAGATCTGAGATCATTTCTCTGTCAACGGTATTTTGTTTCTGTTGTTAAATTGTATTTTCATGTACTAGCAGTAGTCAAGTAGGAACGTTACAAAAGAACATATAATAGTGTGCTCAGGAGAGATAGGGCTGTCTTAGTATTCTGTTTTTGTCAGGGAGGTTCGGGTCTGGATGAGGCCACTGGTGCTAGGCTTTAGATGCCTTGGCGACGGGCTTCACCCGTCCCGAGTCATTGTGTATTTTGTATCTCTGTTATTGTAATTTGTGGAATGAGCGAGTGAGTGAATGTGAACAGAACCTGAGGTGGCAAAACTAATTGCCCATTAAGGGATAAATAAAGTTTTTTGAAAGAAAAACAGAAGATAGTGGTAGAAAACCCTTTAAAATAGAAACAAGGAACGACGTTTCAGATCAAAGATCCTTCCTCAGGTGACATGGAAACAAACACTTTTGTTTCCATGTCACCTGAAGAAGGATCTTTGATCCGTAACGTCGTTCCTTGTTTCTATTTTAAAGGGTTTTCTACCACTATCTTCTGGTTTTCTTTCACATGAAACCCTAGCGGCAACAGTTTTACTACATAAAGTTTTTTTAATTGAATTGAATTGAGTCTCCTGCAACAGGTGCATAGTCGTTAGATGACGCCTCCAAAATTTGGGAAATACGTGCGTCGGGCTGAATGAGTTAAAGCTAATGTGAGTACAGGCACACATACACTTTTAAAAAAAAAAAGCCCCTGGTATGCGTTGAGGGGGAGCACTTCCATATGCACAATAGAGAAGGAGAGCAGAAAAGTGTGCCTTTTTATGACGTTCAAAATCTGTAAGTTTAGTTAGCTGTTTTGTGCATTATTACTTTTCAGACATACTAAGGACATTTGCAAAAGAGATGGGGACTATTAACTCATTCAGCCTGACGGCCGTATTTCCCAAATTTTGGAGGCGTCATCTATTGACTATGCACCAGTTGCAGTAGATGGGTCGACCATGATAATTCAAGGGTAGTGCCAGATTAGCTTGGCGCCGACAGGCGCCAAGCTAATCTGGCACTACCCTTGAATTATCATGGTCGACCCTTCACTTGCTGTAGTGCGCCAGGGCTGAATGGGTTAACCTTTATTGTCAGTAGTAGGTCGCTTTCAGTTTAGACATGATAATTTTTACGTTAGTAGGACAGCAAGCCAGCTGGATATCCTTACCTGATTTTAAATGTGTTATTGCAGATATCCAGGGCCAGTGAAGCTTATTCGCAGAACAAAGGATGAAATCATCACTACAGAGTGAGTATGCATAATCTGAATTCTTCTTCTTTGAATTTTTTTTTATGCAGCATCACATTCACTGCCAGCTGTCAAAAGCATAGCCTCCTAGCGAGCAAAGACCTTTAGACTGATGTTGACATTAGTAATAGTTGGCTTGCGCACGCCTTTTAGCTTTACTTTCAGAGGCCAAGAATCATTCACATACTGCTTTGTACAGCAGAACCTGTTTTGAGAAACCAACCTTGTGAGAGACCACCTGTCATTAAAGACCATCATTTAGGCGGCTGTAGCCAGGGTTAGGGTTAGTGGCTGTAGCCACCTAAATGATGGTCTTTAATGACAGGGGACACTGTTTTCCCTTCAAGACTTCTTTTGAGAGAGCTCCTGTCTTTTTAAGTCCACTGTTTTCCTGGCAAGGTGTATTTTTCCCAAACTTCTTCTGCTGCGTAAGTCACTGTAGATAAACTGAGCATGATTGCCCAAGGGAGTGCCTGATTGTTTCTTTTAAATATGAAACCAAGGCTTTTAGTTCTTTTAACACTTTCACCACCAGTCACTGGCCAGCTGTTGCACTCCCAGCACAGCCGCATGCTGCAGCAGTCGGTGCCAGTGCAACTCATTTTTCAAACTGACAACTGTTTTAGCCGTAGGTGCTGAAAAATAGCTTTAACATGGTCATTTTCAGAGTATATTCGTTGAAACTACGCAGATGGGAAACAAGATTGTGCATTTAGGTGGTGGTCTTAGGTATCTTATCATTATAGTTATCCAAGCACAATACAGCACCTCATATAAGTTGAGTTGCAACAGTTCTGCGTATGAGTACATGTACATTGTGCAAAGCAAACGGTCACAGGAAAACTCGCAAAACAGTGCTGGGCATATGTGTATGGAACGTTTCAGTCAAGTGGTCTAAAAAAAAACTAAATTAGAAAACTGTGAACAAGAACACTACTTAGTAAATTTAGCAAAGATTGCAGTCACCCACGGTTTCACGAAGATGTGAACTTGGCAGAGAAAGAGTTAACCCATCCAGCCCTGATGCACTACTGCAGGAGATGGGTCGACCATGATAATTCAAGGGTAGTGCCAGATTAGCTTGGCGCCTGTTGGCGCCAAGCTTATCTGGCTCTGCCCTTGAATTATCATGGTCGACCCATCTCCTGCAACAGGTGCATGGTTGTTAGATGACGCCTCCAAAATTTAGGAAATACGGACGTCGGGCTGAATGAGTTAATAGCCTAAGTGATCAGTGAAGTTGTGAATTGACATGAGCAATTACGCTTTTACTGTTTCTGTTAGCCCCTTCCCTGCTGGTGGTCGCAATTTTTTTCTGAAATCCTTGTTAACTCCTCATCAGAGAGCCTCAAGGAACAGGGATTCAAAATAAGAACTGCAAGAGGCGTAGATCCTCATGAGCCCCCGCAACTGCGGGGGCTCATGAGGATCTATGCCTCTTGCATTTGTGTGTTTCTCTTTGCAGCAAAAGGGTTAATTTCGTGCTTAGACTGCCGCGCGTTTTTAGCTTTGCTGCAGTACTGCTTTTTCAGATTTTTTTCTCGCAAGGCAAACTGGCCGTGTGAACTTAATTTGTCTATGTGTCTGTCCATGTTTGCAGGCAGGGGGAGATAAAGATACGCGGCTCAAGGTACACTGGTGTAATAGTCAGGAAGCTTGTTTCTGTCGCTGAGCGTGCTTTGAGTTTGACCATGATTAACAGATGGAACTTATGATCTTATGAAGTCACACACATACTTGTACATGCATGCACACACAACGCACATGATACATATATGCACCAGCCCTGAAAGTCTAAAATTTTGCCCACCAGCCTTTGGCTAGTGACTTCCAAGTTTTATTAGCCAAACTGAAAATGTTACTAGCCAAACTGAGTACTTTCGGATTGAGGACTGAAAAAGTATGGTTCGTAAAAACGCATGTATCGATAGGGTTATTGTCAAATGTAAAAAAAAAATGTTTTAACACACTTGCCAAAAATGTTGTTATAGAACTTGTCTCATTTGCTTGCTTAGTATTACGAAAAGTGAAGGTTGAACATTCGGGCACTGTAGGATTTAGGACTGAAAAAGTAGGGATTGGAAAACGCACGAGCGCACTCGCATTTTGCGAGTGGATTTTTTTTTTTTACTCGCCCCCCCCCCCTCCCCCTCCCCCCCCCCCTAATATCACTCGCCTTGGCAAGTGAATTACTCGCCATTTTCAGGGTTGTGCACAAACACACAAACACATATTGCACACATACATGCAACTTAATAATCAAAGCACATTCTTTTGCATGATCTTGTACCATCTGCATGCAAAGTTTACGTTTGCGCTTCTTCTTTTTTTCAGATTTATATTCAGTTTTAAATGCTGTCAAAACGTTAACCCATTCTGCCCTAACACTACAGCAGGAGACTGATCAACCATTACAGTTCATGGCTGGGGCCATAATAGCTCAGCCCCCATCTTGTACTATCATAGTTGATATGTTGTATGGTACAAAGGTGGTGCCAACATAGTTTGGTGCCAAGCTTTCTGGCCTTGAACTATAATGGTCGATCAGTCTGCCAAACTACCAGTAGTATGTGTAGGAGTTGTACTCCACTGTTGGTGACTAAAAAGTGGAAAGGAGGTACAAATGAAAAAATTTCCTAATCTGTACAGAAATGTGTATACATGTACATCATGTTATGAAGTTGGCTTCTAAAGATACTTTTTATTAAAAGCAGTTTGACCAAGTGTTTTTTGTTTAAAATTGATTTTACAGAAATTCAAGCCTGCTTGTACAGTGCACAATCCATAATGTGCGTTACACTGTCACTTGTTATGTGTTTGACTGGCGATGAACCAATAAAAAACTTGAGAGATAAACTTATGTATTTATCATGTGTGACGCTAGTACTGTCTCCAGCAGAAAGTATTTTAACTGTCTTTGAATCATCTTCTTGTAATAAGTAGATGTTGCAGTGTGTGAGTGTGTGACACCATGCGTAACGCACATCATGCCATTTTGAGGGGCAGCATTTTTTTTTTAATTTTAGAGAAGGATCTTTGCTTTAACCCTTATCATTCGGAATACACCAGTGTGTGAAATAAGTTTGACTAAAATAGTTCAAGGGTAGTGCCAGAATTCTGGCACCACCCTTGAACCAAAGCCATTGGTCTATATCCTTATCTGTAAGTACTATAATGTAGCTTGCTTAGGGCAGTGTACACATTTTGAAGCTTTTAGCCTCCATGTGATATGGATTAACAGATGTATCTGTTGGGGTCTTCGGAAGCAGACTAAGACCAATCAGTCGACAATTTCTAGCCCTAATGGCCTCAACACAGACTCTAATTGGGGGACCCAATCCATTCCAGTTTATTGTGTCAACTTTTCACAAATTTTATCCCCTATCATACTGAGGCTAAAAGCTTCAAATTTGTACATTGCCGTATGCAAGCTACATTATAGTACATGCAGATAAGGATATAGACCAATGGCTTTCATTCAAGGGTGGTGCCAGAATAGCTTGGCGCCTAGAGGCGCCAAGCTATTCTGGCACTACCCTTGAACTATTTTAGTCAAACTTATTTCACACACTGGTGTATTCTGAATGATAGGGGTTAATGAGGCACACATACCACAAGAGTCAGATTTGTAATATTTCTGCTTCTGCTGTTTCTGTATCCATCCTGAGAGTCAATTCTGATAAGAGTTGAGACCAGGTCAAAGTCCGTGACTCTAGCTAGATCAAGACGAGCGCACCAGTCGCCAACAGTGGAGAATTACTCAGTCTTCAGAGGACTACTCCCAAATTTGGTGATTTTGACCTCTGTGCCCATTGTGATAACAGGAGTTTTTCCTAAATCAGAATCAGGTAGGCAAAGATAGGTTGCACCCCTGGGCTGAAGGGACTGTTTTGCCGAACGTCCTCGATCACTGTGGCATGCAGCCTTATGTCAATCATACTGTCAATATTTAATAAGTACCTTGGGCTCTGGGTGTCAATTTAGACAATTACTTGCAAGCAAGAGAGATGTGTTCTGATGAGCCATGAGAATATACGCCTCTTGCAGATGGAGTGGGCTGGATGACTCCACGGAATGTTTGAAGTCTGTGCAATGTTTGAACTTTCTGATTAAGGAAAACCTCTGTTACTGCTGCATGAACTTGTACCTTTTGCATGCAAAGTTTATTTCAACAGTTCTGTTTCAGATTATCGCTTGGTTCTATACGTGCACGTGATTGTATTCATGGTGAACTCATTTCACCCCACGGCCACATTTTGGAGGTGTTACCTAAGTTGTTTGTACCAGCTGCAAGAGCTGGATCGACCATGATAATTCAAGGGTAGTGCCAGATGAGCTTGGCGCCTTTAGGCGCCAAGCTCATCTGGCACTACCCTTGAATTATCATGGTCGATTCATCTCCTGCTGTAGGGCATTGGGGCTAAATGGGTTAATGCTAAGGATGTGTGGGAGCTGTCTCTAACGACAAATATTTGCTTCATGTGCAGAACTGTGCAGGGGTTGACGCCCATCTTGGCTTCCAATCGGGGCAATTTCCTGCTGACGAAGCTGCTTCAGTATAGGTATGTTGATATTTTGTATGGAGATTGGAAGAAACTACAAATCAAACATGCATGCACACACGCATGCACGCACACACACACACACACATACATATCCACATACACACTCGCACAAAGACGCCCATGTCTATCTTATGTTGCCACATTCCTTCTGGAATAATGAAGATAAATAGCAACTGATCTCTATATATTTGTTTTGTCTATTTTGAAAAAGGATATTTACCCGAAATATTAATAAATTGTGTTGTAACTGTCTTTTCTAAGCATGTTTCTTTCTCCGTGGGTTTTTTCTCTGCATTGTACTCGCTTGGCAGTCACCTTTTGGGTCTGGATTGCCTATATCTTATATATGCCCCAAGTCTGAATTGGCTTTGCAAGCAGGACTGATATGTCGTAATTTAACCCACTCGGCCCCGACGCCCTCCTGCAGGAGATGGATTGACCATGATAATTCAAAGGTAGTGCCAGATTAGCTTGGGGCCTTCAGGCGCCAAGCTAATCTGGCACTGCCTTTGAATTATCATGGTCGATCCATCGTCTGCAACTGGTGGATAGACAACAGGTAACACCTCCAAAATTTGGGAAATGTGCCTGTGTGTTGAATGGGTTAACGTCATGCTGACCAACTCATTAGACTTGACACAGCTGCCTGTGCCACGGGCAGTGCCAATGAAGAACGTGTGGGCATAAAGAATGTGCTGACTACAGACGTAAAGTGATCTGTGTATTCTGTTCAGTTAGCTGTCATCCGTGTTGTTTTAAAACAACAGGTACCCCAAGCTGGTGGACAGCAGCAGTACAGATCTTCTCATGGAGTGGCTCAGTGTGTCCAGAAGTCAACAAGGTAAGCC
The DNA here is from genome assembly GCA_036245525.1 of Semisulcospira habei. Taxonomy (NCBI): domain Eukaryota; kingdom Metazoa; phylum Mollusca; class Gastropoda; family Semisulcospiridae; genus Semisulcospira; species Semisulcospira habei. The sequence goes on along the minus strand of BTPG01000004.1, from coordinate 225,027,857 downwards.
TACAGCAGGTTACAGTGGAACCTGCTTTTGAGCGACCCACCTTTATGAGAGATCACCAGTCACCGTACCTCTTTGTTGATGGCTGGTGGTTCCGGCCGCCGAGAGACAATTTCCAGCAGCACACTGTGGGCGGCAAGATCTGCCCAGCGAAAGTGCCCGTTTATTGCGTGTGCTTGGCTATTTTTATTGCTGAACGTGTCATTGCAAGCTGTTACTTGGCATGTGCACTGGGTCCAGAAACAAACTCTTAACACATTCAGCCCGACGGCCATATTGCTGAAATTTTGGAGGCGTCATCTAGTGACTATGCACCAGTTGCTGGAGATGGGTCGAGCATGATAATTCAAGGGCAGTACCAGATTAGCTTGGCGCCAACAGGCGCCAAGCTAATCTGGCACTACCCTTGAATTATCATGCTCATCTCCTGCTATAGTGCGTCAGGGCTGAATGGGTTAACAGAATTACTTAGTGGTACATAAAACAGAAAAGTTACTTAGTAGGCAAAGAGTTAAAGAGCATCACTTAGGTGGTTATTGCCACCACAATGATGGTCTTTAGTGGCAGGTGACACTTTCTACCTTTCAAGACTTCTTTTGATAGGGCATCTGTCTTGTAACCCTATTAGCCCCAAGGTCCCATTTCTCAAATTTTGGAGGTGTTGCCTAATGACTGTACCATGTGCAGTAGATGGATTGATAATTCAAGGGTAGTGCCAGATTAGCTTGGCGCCTTCAGGCGCCAAGCTAATCGGGCACTACCCTTGAATTATCATGGTCAGTCCATCTCCTGCTGTAGGGACTCGGGGCTAAATGGGTTTAAGACCACTTTTGGTTCCTCAAAACAGGTTCTGCTGTATGGGATGTCATACAAACATATACAATTTTACAGATAGTGAAACTGAAAATGCCTTGTTTTCTCCTTGCAAGAAGAAGCACGCTTAAAAAAGACAGTTACAACACAGTTGGGTTGGCGTGCTTCTTTCTTCGCTGGGTTACTCTCTGCATTTTACACGCTTGGCAGTCGCCTTTTTGGGTCTGGACTGCTTAATGTTTTGTCCTTGTTATTCACTGCATGTTTCTTTCCATGGTTATTTCTTTGTGTTTGACACATTTGGCTCTTTGGTGTATGTTTTCAGACAACATGTTGATGGAGCACAGGGTCAACAGTGAGGATTGTGCGGAGAAATTTAACACCTACACAAGGGACGTTTCATCCACCTACCCCATGCATATAGGTAAGAGTTGCAGGAATATTCAGAATTGTGTGTCCTTAACTCATTTGGGGTGGTCCATCACGCAGTGGTTAAGGCGCCTGCCACCAATTTTAAAGGTGCGAGGTTTGATACCGGGTTCCAGCGTCAGACTTTTCTCCTCTAGTAAGTGTCACCGTTAATTCGGGCGAACCGTCGGGGGGGTTCTTTCTCTGGGTACTCCGGCTCTTCCTCCCCCTCCACTCTGGTACCGGTTTCAGGCCACTTTATAAATTTCAATTTCTGAAACCTCAGTAGCTGAGCTGACCCTTCGCACCACGTGAATGTCCTATCTTTGTCTTGTACAGTGTTTGTCTTCGGAGTGAATGTGTGTGTCGTGCATGTTGGGTGCAGTTCACGGCGCTTTGAGCCGATTCACAGAATTGGGAAAAAGCGCCTTTATAATAACCGGTATTATTATTATTATTATTTGGCCCCAACACTCCACAGCAAGACATGGATCGAGCATGATGGTTCAAGGGTGGTTCCAGAATAGCTTGGCGCCCATGGGCGCCAAGCTATTCTGGCACCACCCATGAACTATCATGCTTGATCTGCCTCTAGAATTGTAGTACAGAGGGCAACTTCAAAATTTGGGGATTTCGGTCCTGGGGCAGAATGTATTAAATGAACTATGCGTCCATGGTGACCGAACAAACCTATCACATTGATCTCCGGGCGTAACTGCATGTTTCTCTCGCAGACGGATTAATTAAGACACATGACTGTGATATAGCCCCACAAAGGCCATTAAATCACATTGCCAGCTACTTTCTGTTTTGCTCGAGGACCTGGAGTTTGGAGCTATAAATAGCTTTTACCTCGGCTCTGACGCTCAGGCGAGTTAAGTTGCGCATACGCTTTTTCGGTAAAAACGGACACAAAGTGATGTAATCACACAAGTTTATGAATGAAATAACTGTAGCCACTCGTGAAGAGGCATTATAACATGTTTTATATAATATATATCAGGTGTTGATATTCGTCAAACAGCTTTATGCAATGGTGAGAATGCGTCCAGAGCACTTGGGGCCTTTTACCCATTTAACCCCACGGCTGCATTTTTTTAAGTGCCAACTAATGACTACGCACCAGTTGGATGCTGCAGACTGTGATAATTCAAGGGTAGTGTCAGATTAGCTTGGCGTCTAAAGGCGCCAAGCTAATCTGGCACTACCCTTGAATTATCATGGTCAATCCACCTTTCTTTCACAAAAAAGGATTGTCTGTCTTTTATCGTCGCTGAACAGAGATGCCTAGTATCTCTTTCATGTAAAGCAGATCTCTTTTACTTTATCCCACCTAGTGCAAGAGCTATATGAGCCATGATAGTGAAAGGTAGTGCCCGATTACTTTAGCATAGCAGCTGAAATACACCACCTTTGAGCTGTTACGGTAAATCACAACATTGACAGTTTTACAGTGTCTTCACTCTGTTTTTGTCTATGTCATTGGTGTTGAAATCGTCAGTAAAATTGGCAATCTTTGTGACAGGTGAAGGTTACAGCCAGGCTTTGAAGAACCAGATGGTGTTGTTCCTGGTAAGCATTGCTGTCCCTTGCTTTTCCTGCCCTGTGAAGGTGAAAGATGGTATTACAATGAAAATCTTGCTTTTCGCAAAAATTGAATTGTTCTCTTTTGCCTTCGCAGGGCAGCATTGTGTCATACAAAATCTCTATCAGGACATAAAAACACTTCTGGACTTATTCATCACACTTCTTCACACAATTTCACTTTTAAAAAATCAAAGTAAACAAATTTATGGAACTAAACGACAGGAAACAACCTAGAATGATTACCGGTATCAAGTGAAACAAACTGAACACGGTGAACACCCCCTTCAAATTGGTACACTACCATATGCAAGCTAGTACATTGTAGTACTTGCAGATAAGGATATATAGACCAATGGCTTTAGTTAATGGTGGTGCCAAAATAGCTTGGTGTCTACAGGCGCCAAGCTATTCTGGCACTACCCTTCAACTATTTAGTCAAACTTATTTCACACACTTGTGTATTACGATTGATAAGGGTTAAGGCAGGGGGGGAGGGGGAAAACCACTGCAAAATTTGAACAAGTACATGTGTACCTACTATACAAGATATTGGAGAAAAACGCAAGAACATGTATTGGGTATGTGAAATGAAGTTCATTACATATTTGTCTGCACACACACACCCCCCCCCCCCCACCCCCACCCCCCCCCCAAAAAAAAAAATAAAATAAATAAATAAATAAATAAATAAATAAATAACAATAAATAAATAAAATAATTTATAATATTAATAATAATAAAATAAAATAATTTTTTGAAAATTAATAAATAAATAAAAAGAAAAGAAATAACCAAACAACAGGAAATAAACAAAACAGAAGAAGAAAAAAATCAGAAAACAAAAACCCACTCAAGTGTATTACCTGTCAAACTCAACCCAAGCATGTTTCAGTATGTTTGTTTTGAGAAACACATTGTTATCCTAGTACCATATTATTGTCTCCCTGGTTTATCCAAAACCTTTTGGCTTATGTACTGCCAACGTTAAAAACCTTTGCTGCCGTCTAAATGTTTCCTGTGTCTGTCAGATTTAATGATTTGTTTGTGTTTCAGGCTCAGAAATACCTGCAAGATTTTGACTCGACACACTGCACCCCGCTTCCGACCAGTTTCTTCACCCCAGCCTGGTCGCCTGAACAGTGATGGCGTGATCCTCCAACAAGACTTGTGATGTCAGGAATATTTATACTCACTAATAGAACAGTGTCGTCCACCACTTCCAGAGGTGTGTGAAGTGACTACATTTGGACGCTCTGGGTGATTGATCAGCCATGATAGTTGTACAGTAGTGCCAGATTAGTTTGGCGCCCACGCACCAAATAATCTGGCACTATTGCACAACTGTCGCGGCCGATTCATCACATCTGTAATGTTGTAAGGATGGATGTGTTCATTAACCCTTTCAGCGCCAACACTCTACAGCATGAGATTGATTGACAAATGATAATTCAAGGGTAGTGCCAGATTAAGGCGCCAAGCTAATCTGGCACTACCCTTGAATTATCATGATCAATCTACCCCCTGCATGTGGTACATAGTCATTAAGTAACACTTCCAAAATTTGGGAAATGCACCCGTGGCGCTAAAAGGGTTATACAAAAGGGTAATGTTAAGGATGGATGTGTTCATTAACCCTTTCAGTGCCAACACCCTACAGCAGGAGATTGATTGACAAATAATAATTCAAGCGTAGTGCCAGATTAGCTAATCTGGCACTACCCTTGAATTATCATGGTCAATCCACCTCCTGCAAGTGGTACATAGTCATTAAGTAACACTTCCAAACTTCAGGAAATGCGCCCAGGGCGCTAAAAGGGTTATACACACCAGTCAATGAAAGCTGAAAGAAGACGGTAAAAACTGTACGTCATTTTCTGCATGCCATGTGAATGATAGATGAACTTTGCACGACAACCATTGACTTTTTACATGAATTTACAGTGCTGTTGTTATGAGTTGGCACGAACACGTCGGAGTTGCTCTGTGACTCGTGGAGCACCACATTTGTTTTTCCTCAAAATTGTGTTCCTGTGTGCTGGACATTCCTTTGACTTGTTTTACCTCCTTGTGCATGCAGCCACCGGTACTGTTCACATCACCAGTGGCCCCATGCACACAGGGTTTAATTTAATTTAAATTGTGAAATGTGTGCTTTTGTTTTCCTTGTGTTTGCAATGTGATCTCAGCAAACTGTGTCTGACCGAGATGTATCAAAATTGCATCATCTCAGAATTGCATTGTCGTAAAGGAACATGTACCTTGTGTGGTGCAGAAATGTATTGTTGAAGAATGGTATAGTGTACATTGAAAGAAGGGGGACGAGAGTTTTTCTCTTCTTTTGCCGTTGTCCTTGTATGTGCAGTCCGACAGCCCAGATGAAATTGTGCGGTGAATTTCCTGCCACCAAAAGCGGGGGGGGGGGGGGGGGGGGGGGGGGGGGGGGGGGGGGGTTACTTTATCAGCATGCTTTTTTCTTTTTTTCTTTTAGTGGACATACAAATATGTGATGAACGTCATTTCACATACCCAATACATGTGCTTGCGTTTTTCTCCAGTATCTTTTATAGTAATTATGTGCTTGTGTGTACATGCTGTTGGCTGTGTTCAGTACACATGTACATGTTGAAATTTTGCTGTGTGGTTAAACACCCCCCCCTCCCCTCCTGCCTTAACACATTCTGCGCCAGGACCGAAATCCGCAAATTTTGAAGTTGCTCCCTGAAGACTGTATTACACTTCTGGAAACAGATCAAGCATGATAGTTCAAGGGTTGTGCCAGAATAGCTTGGCGCCTATGGGTGCCAAGCTATTCTGGCACCACCCTTTAACTATCACGCTTGATCCATGTCTTGCCGTGGCGTGTTGAAGGAGTTAAGAGGGAGGGGGATAGGGTGTTCATTGTGTTCTTCTGTATGTTATATGACAAGTTCACCTATCTGGTTTGTGAGTATGATAAGTTCAGTTTGTTTCACTTGATACCGGTAATCATACAGATGAATAAATTGTATGATTTTGAAAATTTCTTGAAAGGAATGACTCGGTTTTATTTTGGGATTTGTCTTGGGTGACATTTCCGCTCAGGAGACATAGATTGTGCATCCTTGAACTATCATGGTCAGTCTATTCTGGCACTGCCTTCAAACTATCATGGCTGGTCCTTGCCATGTATTGTGTCTTGGCTGAATGGTTTCACCATTGTTTGCTTACAAAGTTTCTCTCCCTGTGATGTATGTCTTGTAAGATTTTCTGATTCTTACTCTTACATGTAACTTATGTTCCAGAATGAAAGTGGTTTAATTTGTTAGCTTTTACGTCACTGGTGTATTTGTTCTTCTTCTTTTTTTAAAAGAACAAATTCTGTCCTTGTACATCCGTTTTGAGTTGTGAAACCAATTGTTGATATACATACGTGTAGTCAGTTATCATTACTAAGTGTGAAAAGTGATCAACTAGTAGCCCCGCAAGCAAAAGGTCCACAGGCTGATATCAGCCTAATTTGGCCCAGGCACGATTGTGTACAGGCGAGTTCTATCCTTTTTGCTTGAAATAAATTTGACTATGATAATTAAAGGGTGGTGCCAGAAAAGCTTGGCGCCTCGGGCCAATCAATCAGGCCATGATTGATCTAGCTCCTAATCTGTAATATAGTTTTCAATAAACAAGCTCAATATTTTTAAAAAAATAAGCCTCGGGGATGCAATGTGTTGAGATGATGTCAGCCTGAGGATCTTCTGCTCAATGAGGCAGGTAATAAATTGTAAATCTTATAATTAGTTGTGTTTGTGTGTGCTGTACTGTTTTGTGCACATGAAAAATCCATGCTTGCGAACATTTTTGTGGTGCAATGTCAGACAGCAGCGTACAGGGAAAAAAACAAGGGGAAAATATTTAAGTCATAGAGCTCCAAGGTTCCAGTTACCCAGATTGAAAGTTGTCCTTTACAGACTACATTACAGTCCAGGAAATAGTTTAACCAAGGTAGTTCAAGGGTGGTACCAGGATAGCTTGGCACCCTTAGCACCACCTTTGTACTATCATGGTCAATTCATGTCTGTCTTGTAGTGTCTTGGTGCTGGAAAAGTTCAAAATGCCATTTGTGTTTGGCAGATTATCTATTGTATGTTGGTCTGTGACTGTGGACCTTCTGGCTAAAGTCCAAAATCTCGGAACAGCACACTGTAAAATAGCCAGGATTTCTTTCAGCCTGACTGCACAAGCAAATACACGTGCACACACATGGGGGGTGGGGGGGGTGGGGGGGGGGGGGGGGGGGGCACATTTACAACTGATCAAAAGCTGTACACTTTAATAGTTAATAATAGTTAAATACTGAATTTCAATGTATTTAACCATTGTTCTGTATAAAAGACCTTGCAAAATGAGAGTTGTCATGCTGTTACATGTTGGAAAATGTTGATGACATTGGCTGCACAGTTGAAACTCACAAACTCGGCACTCAACATATCTTTGAAACACCAAAACGAACAAACCTGCTGAATACAGCAGAATCTGGTTTGAGCAAACCACGTTTTTGGGTGAGAATAAAATTGGTCACAAAAGACAGGTTCTCTAAAGAAGTTGTGACGAGCCAAAATCAGTGAGTACATCCACTCGTTCAACCCGCCGCACGTATTTCCCAAATTTTGGAGGCGTTGTCTAATGACTGGAGATGGATCGACCATGATAATTCAAGGACAGTGCCAGATTAGCTTGGCGCCTGTCGGCCTTGAATTATCATGGTCGACCCATCTCCTGCTGTAGTGCTTCTGGGCTGAATGGGTCAATGATGGTATTTAATGACAGGTACCATCATCTAAGCGTCTGTAGCCACCTAAACAATAGATGAACTAATGACAGGTCTCTCCTATGGGTGGTCGCTCAACAAAAAAAAATTAGATAAAGAGAACAAACTTCACAGCAGAACCATGATCAACTCGGAAAGATCACTGTACCAAGATGAGCGTACACAATACTGAAAAGTTGGCCAGTAATATACAGGCGATTCATATTACTGTAATTACAACCCTTCAGCCGTCGGTAGCGGCTTTGGTTGAGGTCATTCCTGCAGGAACCGCCTCAACCAGCCACTACCAACAGCCAACTGGTTAGTTGCCCCGTAACCTTTTCAGCCCCAAGGTCCCATTTCTCAAATTTTGGAAGTGTTGCCTATGTACTGGTTGCAGGAGATGGATTGACCATGATAATTCGTAACTGTCAAACGCTCTCATTTAAATCACTCCTCAAAACCCACTTCTACAGCGCTGCCTTTCACTAGTTCATTTCCCCAGCCATGCACAATTCATCACCACGGTCACGTATGTGTGTGTGTGTGCGCGCGCGCGTGCGTATGTTGTGTGTGTGTGTGTGTGTGCGTGTTAGTCGTTAGCCTTTTCATTGTATCAGCTCTTAGAGATACTTTTAGCATAAGCGCTTAACAAATCTCCTATATTATTATTATTATTATTATTATTAATTCAAGGGTAATGCCAGATGAGCTTGGCGCCTGAATTATCATGGTCGAGGCATGTCATGCTGTAGGGATCCGGGGCTAAAAGGGTTAACAGGGAAACAAATTGTACGAGTGATCATGGGGCACATGTGCTGTTACTTGCCTACATCCACTTGACATTACAGTGCAAGTACAGCTACACATTATCCATTCATGAACTCCATTCCAAGCCTGACTCGGATTTGATCAAGGGGCACACTGGTGGGAAGACTGGAGAACTTTATTCCAAAAGTCCAATACACCCAAAGAAGCCCGAGTTCTAATAACAAAATAATACAACATAATTCATATCACGGTACATTCGCATAAACGAAAAAAATACAACACCAAAATGAGTACAGTGCTAAATATGCACGGTAATATCGGCTGTAGTGAAAAGGAACACCAAAGAAAGTAATTATCAGCCGTAATTAAACCCTTGGCTGTCGGTAGAACTGTTTGCTGAGGTGATTCTTGCAGGAATCGCCTCAACAGAAAGCTCTACTGATAGCCAACAGGTTACAAAAAATAAAGGAACAGCATCAAATGTGCACGGAAATATCAGCTGAAAGGCATCAACACCAAAGAAAATATCAACGAGACGTAATTTTTTTATAAATGTCATCCACAGTGGGAACGATAACAAAAACAACTGTTGTTCATATCTTTAGAAAATATTGCCAGTTTTTGCTCTATTCAGATAATATCAGCTACATGTAATAAAATTTAAAGCACATTACTGAAACAAATTATCAGCTGTAAATTTTAATGTCTTTTAAACAAGTGGCAAAAATAACAACTGATGTGATGATCTTTGCAAAAACATTACCAGAGGTAGCTTTATCTTTGCAAAAACATTACCAGAGGTAGCATTATATTCAGAGATACATGTATTGCAAAGAAACATTTCTTTGGTGGGGGTTGCACTCTCAACAAAATTCAGCTGTGAAAATGTCATTAACACTATAAACATTAGTACAATACCTGCAGTCACCAGTACACAACTGTTAAGCTTGGCTTAGAATGAATTGTTCATCTTTTGAATGTCTGCAGCAGTTTTTGTCACGATGATTCCTACAGGAATTGTCACAACAAAATCTACTACTGACATGCAAAGGATTAATCAAACCTTAAAGTGTTTTAACCCTTTGGCTGTCAATTTTTTTTAGGTGATAGCTACAGGAATCACCATGAGAAGATGTGCTATCGACAGCCAAGCCGTTAACAAGTGTTTTAACGACGTTCAGCTGTTATCACAGAGAAAACAAGAAAGGCAAAGTAAGCCCTTATGGCTCACGTGTTTGACTGATCCACACGAGTGACAATATGTAAAGGGATGGCTTCTGCACCAACAAATTCCATGTTTTCTCAAAATTTAATCAGTTTCACACAACTGTGAAACCCCCGTGACCCTTGCAATGAGTCAAATAAATTGGTATACATAGGAAGGTCTTGTCATCAGCTACTTTTGTGCCAAATTTGATTGAAAAGTTGGCACAAATGTTGATAATGACCACAATTCTATCAAAAATTGGCATTTTATACACGTTGACCTTTTTTTCCTCGTGCTGGGACCATACGGCGTTGAGGCGCGTCCCCTGGGTGGTGGATAGGGGGTCCCTCGTGAGAGGGGTGCACCGAATGAAATAAGGTGCCGTGAACCAACATGGTCTAAGGGAAGGTGACCCCGACAGAAAACCCCTGGTCCTCCTAGTAAGGGGGTTGGGCGTGGGGGTAGCTTCCCCACCCTGCAAAAAAGGAAATAGCTACAAAAACGCCGACGAAAAGACTAACAGTAATTCCTTTCCTGGAGGAGGAAGGTTCTTCTACCAGAAGACTTATGACGTCCTGTGGTGAAAGCCGGAAGTCTTCGGAAGCCACAGGACCGAGCCGCCTCTCTCTATCCAGGGACACAACCATGGGCACATGGAACGTCAAGACCATGTACCAGAGCGGCAAGGCCGCCCAGATAGCAGCGGAAATGCAAAAGTACAACCTTTCCCTGCTAGGTATCAGTGAAGCCAGATGGACGCAGTCTGGCCAGAAAAGGCTGTTAAGTGGGGAGATGATTCTGTATTCAGGTCATGAAGAGGAGAATGCCCCCCATACAGAAGGAGTAGCATTCATGCTGTCACCAGTGGCACAGAGAGCGCTGATGGGCTGGGAACCTCTTGGGCCAAGAATTATCACAGCAGCCTTTAGAACCAAGAAAAAGCTCAAGCTGAACGTCATCCAGTGTTATGCGTCCACTAATGACAGTGACGAGGAAGAGAAACAAGAGTTCTACGACCGACTCCAGAGTGCCGTGGACAAATGTGCGGAGCGAGACATCACCATCGTCATGGGCGATTTTAATGCCAAAATAGGGGAGGACAACATCGGATACGAAGAGGTGATGGGGAGACAGGGACTAGGCTCGGAGATGAGTGAGAACGGGGAGAGGTTTGTAGACTTTTGTGCTCTAAACCGACTTGTCATTGGAGGCAGCATCTTCCCACACAGAAGAATACACAAAGCAACTTGGGTCTCACCTGACCATACAACAGAGAACCAAATAGACCATATCTGCATTAGCAAGAAATTTAGAAGATCCCTTCAAGATGTTCGAGTGAGGAGGGGAGCAGATGTCGCCTCAGACCACCATCTGCTTACCTTAAGAATGAAGCTCAAGGTAAAGAAAAGCCGCACAGAGACAACAAGAAGACAGCGCTATAATGTAGGTCTCCTGAGAGAAACTGAAGTTAGAGAAGAGTTTAAACTGGTGCTGTCCAACCGGTTTCAAGCGCTACAGGAGCTAGTAAATGAAGAGGAGGCGGTCACCACAGAGCAGCAGTGGAAGGCAGTTAGAGAGGCGCTGAACTCAACCTGCAAAGACACTGTAGGGTTCAGGAAACACCATCACAAGGACTGGCTGTCGGCACAGACCTTGAAGAAGATAGAAGTGAGGAAGCAGAAGAAAGCAGTTGTCAACAACAGTCACACGAGAGCAGCCAAAGTAAGGGCACAGGAGGAATACGCGGAAGCCAACCGCGAGGTGAAGAGGAGTATCAGGGCAGACAAGAGGGCCTACACAGACAGCCTGGCAGCAGAGGCAGAAAAGGCAGCAGGCAGCGGCAACATGAAACAGCTCTACGACACTACCAGAAGATTGTCGGGCAAGTATGGCCATACAGAAAGACCAGTAAAAGACAAAGAAGGCAAGCCTATTGCAGACAGAGCAGACCAACTCGACAGATGGGCTGAGTATTTTGAAGAGTTACTGAACAGACCTAGCCCACCCGACCCCCCAGACATCCAGCCGGCAGAGACCGACCTACCCATCAGCTGTGACAGACCCAGCCGGGAAGAGATCAGAAGAGCAGTGGCATTTTTGAAGAACGGCAAAGCAGCAGGGCCAGATGGCATCCCAGCGGAGTCTCTGAAAGCAGACCTAGAGACAACAGTGGAGATGCTGTACCCACTGTTTGGAAAGATCTGGGAAGAGGAGGTGATGCCGGCTGACTGGAAGGAGGGGTACCTAATCAAGCTTCCCAAGAAAGGCGACCTCAGCAAGTGTTCCAACTACAGAGGAATCACCTTGCTGTCAGTACCAGGAAAGGTCTTCAACAGGATCATCCTAGAGAGAATGAAGAGCTCCATTGACCCCCAGCTGAGAGACCAGCAAGCAGGATTCAGGAAGAACCGATCATGTACAGACCAGATCGCCACTCTCCGCATCATCGTGGAACAGTCTCTGGAGTGGAGCTCCCCGCTGTACGTCAACTTTGTGGATTATGAGAAAGCATTTGACAGCGTGGACCGAGAGACTCTGTGGAAACTCCTACGACACTACGGTGTACCCACAAAGCTCGTCCGCCTGATCAAGAGCAGCTACGATGGCATGACATGTCGCGTGATCCATGAAGGGCAGTTCACCAGGGAACTCCAGGTCAGAACTGGTGTCAGGCAGGGGTGTCTGCTGTCTCCATTCCTCTTCCTACTGGCCATAGACTGGGTCATGAAGATGACCACAGAGCACAGACGAAGTGGAATACAGTGGACACTGTGGACACAGCTTGATGACCTCGATTTTGCAGACGACTTGGCATTACTGTCCCACACTCATCAACAAATGCAGGACAAGACCACGAGGCTTGCTGACATCTCGTCCCTAGTGGGCCTCACCATCCACAAACAGAAAACAAAGACAATGAGGCTGAACGCAACCAGGGAAGAACCAGTCTTGCTTGCTGGCACCCCGTTGGAGGAGGTGGAGTCCTTCACCTATCTCGGGAGCATCATAGACAAAAAAGGCGGCACTGATGCAGATGTCAGAGCACGAATTGGTAAAGCCAGAGCAGCCTTTCTCCAGTTGAAAAAAGTGTGGAGTTCCAGAGAGCTGTCACAACACACCAAAGTCCGGATTTTCAACTCCAATGTAAAAGCAGTTCTCCTATATGGAGCAGAGACTTGGAGATTGACAAAAACCACAGTCAACAGAGTACAGACCTTCATGAACAGTTGCCTTAGAAGAATTTTGAAAATCCACTGGCCAGAGAAGATCAGCAACGTCAGACTCTGGGAGAGAACAGAACAGATAACAGCAGAGAATGAAATTGGACGAAGAAGATGGGGATGGATCGGTCACACTCTGAGAAAGCCAGCTTCCAGTATCACTAGGCAGGCATTGTCATGGAACCCCCAGGGAAAGAGGAAAAGAGGTAGGCCGAGAAACTCCTGGCGTCGAGACCTCCAAGCAGACATCAAGAGACTGGGAACCACCTGGAGTAGAATCGAAGGAGAAGCACAGGACAGGAGTTGCTGGAGGTCTCTCGTCGACGGCCTATACCCAGGTAGGGGTGACAGGCGTAAGTAAGTAAGTAAGACCTTTTTTCCCCCGCGGAGGGGTCATCCAAATTAGTATGCATAGATAGGTCTTACCATCAGGTATCTCCATACCAAGTTTGGATTTGAAGTTGTGAAAAGTAATTGAGAAAAAAACATTTCTTGTCAAAAATATGGCTAATTTTGATCTATTTCCTGAGCTCTTGTGACCCTTGACCTTTCCGAGTGGTCATCCAAATTAGTATGCATAGATAGGTCTTACCATCAGGCATCTCTGTAGCAAGTTTGGGTTCGAAGCTGTGAAAAATATTTGAGAAAAAACATCTTTTGTCAAAATATGGTGATTTTGGACCTATTTCCTGAGCTCTTGTGGCCCTTGACCTTTCTGAGGGATCAACCAAATTAGTAAGCATAGAAAGGTCTTACCATCAGGTATCTTTGTATGAAGTTTGGGTTTGAAGTTGTGATTAGTAATTGAGAAAAAAATATCTTTTGTCAAATTATGGCTGTTTATGACCTATTTCCTGAGCTCGTGACCCTAGACCTTTCCGATCGATCAACCAAATTAACATGCATAGAAAGGTCTTAATCAGGTACCTTTGCACCAAGTTTGGGTTTGAAGTTGTGAATAGTATTTGAGAAAAAATAAATGATGTCAAAATATAGCTATTTTTGATATATTTCCTGATCCCCTGTGACCTTGACTGTTGTGAGAGGTCACTGAAATTGGTATGCTTAGAAAGGTCTTAAAGTTTTTACCACAGACAATGGTGGACTGACGACAGACGGACGACCACTTGCCCAGAACATACTCACTTTTGCTTCGCATGTGAGCCAATAAAATAGCAAATACTGAATAATACAAACGGAAAATAGGGGCAGCCTGGGGCTTAACATGCTCTAACCACCACCAAAAATACTACTGAACAGCAGAACCTGTTCTAAGAGACCAACTTTCTTGCAAGAGAAAAGGTGGTCTTGAAAAGATACATACTCTCTCTCAAGAAATGGCAAAAACTGGTACCTGTCATTAGCCCTTATCATTCGGAATACACCAGTGTGTGAAATAGGTTTGACTAAAATAGTTCAAGGGTAGTGCCAGAATAGCTTGGCGCCTCTAGGCGCCAAGCTATTCTGGCACCACCCTTGAACTAAAGCCATTGGTCTATATCCTTAGCTGTAAGTACTATGATGTAGCTTGCATATGACAGTGTACAGATTTGAAGCTTTTAGCCTCAGTATGGTATGGGTTAAAGACCATCATTTAGGTGGCTACGGCCACAGTCACAGCTACAGCCCCCTAAATGATGGTCTTTAATGACAGGTGATCGCTCATAAGCATCGTCACTCAAAACAAGTTCTGCTGTAACTGAATACAAATGTAAAGAAAACTTGGCACTGTCATGTGCATGCGATTGCAAACTTGCAAAAATGTAACTTCCAAGGTATGAAATGTCCAGAAATGTCCTGAAAAAAAGAAATCACCAGTAAATATGATTCAAACGAAACAAACAGTAATAAACTTCTGTTATGTACATAAAACTGACGAGTGAAAGAAATGTAACTAACATGAACTGAACTAGTAGAAACATTTTGTGTGTGTGTGTGTGTGTGCCCTGAGCATGCTGCTAGAGTGCTGGAGTGGATGTGCATTACAAGTGGACATCATCATCATCATCATCAACAGTTCAGTGTCCCCGATGATTCCAACGACGTCACGTTTCTTTTGTTCATCAGTATATAAATTGCATCATAACCACAAACATCTCTGTGGCTCTCTGTCAATCCCTCCATTTCTCCTCTGTTTGCTCTCTGCCATCATAGAGTGCCTATTCTGCCCTAACTAGGCAAAAAGAGGACATTTACCCCTTAACAGCCAAGAAAGCTGAACACAGTTCAACTGAAAGAGACAATAGATCCTCATGAGCCCCTGCAGCTGATCTATACCTCTTGCTGTGTTCCTTGGACAGCTGGGGCTCGGTGGTGTTCAGTTAATAAAGACTTCAAAAACTGAATCGGCATCCACTGGCAGTGATGGGTCGACCCATTCAGCCCTGGCACACTACAGCCGGAGTTGGGTCGACCCATTCAGCCCTGGCACACTACAGCCGGAGATGGGTCGACCCATTCAGCCCTGGCACACTACAGCCGGAGATGGGTCGACCCATTCAGCCCTGGCACACTACTGCCAGAGTTGGGTCGACCCATTCAGCCCTGGCACACTACAGCTGGAGATGGGTCGACCCATTCAGCCCTGGCACACTACTGCCAGAGTTGGGTCGACCCATTCAGCCCTGGCACACTACAGCCAGAGATGGGTCGACCCATTCAGCCCTGGCACACTACTGCCAGAGTTGGGTCGACCCATTCAGCCCTGGCACACTACAGCCGGAGATGGGTCGACCCATTCAGCCCTGGCACACTACTGCCAGAGTTGGGTCGACCCATTCAGCCCTGGCACACTACAGCAGGAGATGGGTCGACCCATTCAGCCCTGGCACACTACTGCCAGAGATGGGTCAACCCATTCAGCCCTGGCACACTACAGCCGGAGATGGGTCGACCATGATAATTCAAGGGCAGTGCCAGATTAGCTTGGCGCCGAATTATCATGGTCGACCCATCTCCTGCAACTGGTGCATAGTCGTTGGATGACGCCTCCAAAATTTGGGAAATACGGCCGCCGGGCTGAATGAGTCAAGTCCATTTTGTTGAAAAGTGAGATTTTTATTGATGCATACACATACCAGTACACTCTTCATGACAATGGACCCGCTGTCTTTTGCAAGATTAGGGCAGTATTATTACTGTGCACTAGCACATGATTTTGGACCTAATGGCTAGATCCGTAGGGTCCCACAATCATGGATGAGCACATTCTCTTGCACACTCACACACCCTCTTTCTCTCTTTTTGAAAGACCGATTTACGACTTTTCTCACTTTTTACGACTTTTCTCAGATGGCACAGCTGACTCACTCTTTTAACCCATTTAGTCACAACACTCGACAGCACGAGATGAGTCGACCATTATAATTCAAGGGCAGTGCCAGATTAGCTTGGCGCCCGTCACTGCCCTTGAATTATCATGGTCGATCCATCTCCTGCAACTGGTACATAGTCAATAGGTGAGGCCTAAAACATTTGGCCATGGGATTAACCCATTTAACCCCACGGCCACATTTCCCAAATTTTGGAGGTGTTGTGCAAGGACCATGTACGGGTTGCATGACATGGACTGACCGTGATAATTTAAGGCTGGCGCCTCCCGGCGCAAAGCTAATCTTCCACTACCCTTGAATTATCATGGTCAATTCATCTCCTGCTGCAGGGTGTTGGGGCTAAATGGGTTAACCCTTCGGGTGTCGGTAGTGGGATTTAGTCACGATGATTCCTGCAGGATGCATCTCTATTCAAACTGCTACTGACACCCTAAGGGTTAGCCCTTATCATTCGGAATACACCAGTGTGTGAAACAAGTTTGACTAAAATAGTTCAAGGGTAGTGCCAGAATAGCTTGGCGCCTCTAGGCGCCAAGCTATTCTGGCACCACCCTTGAACTAAAGCCATTGGTCTGTATCTTTATCTGTAAGTCCTATAATTTAGCTTGCATATGGCTGTGTACAAATAATGTGAAGCTTTTAGCCTCAGTATGATATCGGTTAAATGGGTGAAACAGTTCTAAGCTCTGGTCCAAACAGGAGTTATTGCAAAATCAGACTCAGGTCAAAGACAGTAGGCTGTAACCCATCAAAGTAAGGGAAGACAGTAGGCTGCACCCCTTTACAGTAAGGACTAAAGAGAAGAAAGTTTGGTTGGACTGCCCCGATCACTGCAGCATCCGTCCTCATAGCAGTCACACGCTGTATTGCTAATACAGGATGAGTACCTCAAACTGTGGATGTCAATGAGGCAAATCCTTGTCAGCAAAAGGGCATACACTTTCACGCGCCCCTGCAGTTGTAGGGCATCATGAGCATAAATGCTTCTTGTAGATGGAGCAAAGGCTGGAGGAAGCCTTTGAAGTCCATGCAATATTTGACCTACTTCTGATTTACAGATAACCTCTGCTGTATGATTTCTCCTCTGTTCTCTCTCACTCTCTCTCTCTCTCAGACAAAACCACAGCTTCTCCTGAGACAATTCATTTCAGTCACGCTTGACTGGATCCACCCCCTCTTGTCTCGGCCATGCGTTGGTATTCCAGTCGCCGCTTATCACGTCGCAGCGAGCACACAGTCAGTAGGAACAAGAGACCTCCTCCAATGTACAGGCCCGGGTACAGAATGTACAGCGCATCTGTAAAGCAATAAAACAATGTCTATTACCATAAGTATGCAACACGTCGGCCGCACATGTAGTAACATGTTGTAACTTTAGTCGACGCATAATGTTCGATCGCCCTAATTCAAGGATAGTGCACTATCCTTGAATTATCATGGTGCTTGAAGGTTCTGTAGTGATGTAAAAACAAGTATGCAGGGGCTCGTGAGAATTTATGTCTCTTGCTGGCCATGGCTATAGGGGGAATAGTCATTCTGTGGACCCTTTTCAGTCATTTCAATGTCTCGTACTGTCACCCATGAATGTGAGTGAGGTATACATACAAAACACCTACGGTCAAACCTGTCAAGGTGACCACACTTGTCCTAGGTGACCAGCTTTAAGCAGACCACCCATTTTGGGTTCCATGGCCTTTGTATTACTTAGATGACCCTTGTAAGCTGAGCACTTTTTGAGAGTACCTTAAGTGGTCGCTTTACAAAATTGTGTGAGAAGCAAATACACACAGGGCATCTCTCAAGGAACAAAGCGAAAAAAAGATTATCTTAGAGAAGCGTGTAAATTGAGAAATCTGCTCTGACACTACAAGACATGTCAATCATGATAGTTGAAAGATGGTGCCTGTCTCCTAAACTTTAGTCTTTAGGGGGAAACACAAATCTGCATAAATCATGGGGCTCAAATGCTGGTCTTTAATGACAGGTGACACCTGTCTTTCAAATCCATTTTATTCTTGCAAAGAAATTGGTCATTCAAAACAGGTTCTACTGTTACAAACCAAGCATAACCCCCTGGTGCACGCAGCCATTGGTAGTATAAACAGTACAATGTGCTGTGGGGTTAACTCTTCGCGGCAAGCCGCATCCGGATGCAGCTGGCCACAAACGAGTTAACCAAACTCACCTCGTAAAGCCTGTGTGCTGACATAGCCAGCCCGTTCAAAAGCCTTCTGGATGGGTGGCACAAGAAGAGGGATGTTTCCCCCGATGTTGGTGATGATGAACAGATACACGGCGATGGCCGAGGTTTTGAACTCCGAGTCAACCAGCTCGACGAGGACGGCGAGTGCCACCCCCACCCACATCTCACCTGCAGAATGGAAAGAACAGGAGTTAAGACCCTATTCCTGAATCAGAAACAGGTCAATGGCAGTAAGCAGTGTCCTGTGACAGTGAGGACATCCAAGGAAGTTTGCAGGGAAGGCTTCCCTCGTTCACTACAGCATGCGTCCTTGTAGCAATTGTGCAACGAACCCATTACACACTGAAGCTGACTTTTTATTTTAATTTGCTTATTGTCCCATGAAAGCTACATGATGATGATGATGATGATGATAGAACTTTATTGCCATATGTAACAATACATTAGGAAATCATTGCGGTGCCGCGCAACATAAAAGGAAGAACATTAAACACATCAAAATCAAAATATAATTAAACTACTAACGTGTACACACACACACACACACACCGTATGCCTTAGTACTGAACTATTGTGGTCTAAGCATAAAGACAATAAACACGATTCACAGTAACACAAATTATATAGGACATCTATCTATCTATCTATCTATCTATCTATCTATCTATCTATCTATCTATCTATCTAATCTAATCTAATCTAATCTAATCTTATCTATCTATCTATCTATCTATCTATCTATCTATCTATCTATCTATCTATCTATCTATCTATCTATCTATCTATCTATCTATCTATCTATCTATCTATCTATCTATCTATCTAATCTAATCTAATCTAATCTAATCTATCTATCTATCTATCTATCTATCTATCTATATCCCGTAGTCTTGCCGACCGTTGGGGCACCACTGATGACTTAACAACAAGCTCCCTCCATTCCTCTCTGTTCTCTGCCATTCTCAGCCTATCGCCCAGCTTCAGTCCTGTCCACTCTGAGATATTGTCCTCCCATCTTTTCCTCTGTCTTCCTCTCCTTCGTCCTCCTTGCACAGTGCCTTGCAGGATTGTTTTGGCAAGTCCTGCTGAACGTGTGACATGCCCATACCACTTCAGTTTGCGTTTTCTCACAATGGCTAATAAGTCTTCATAGGGCCCAATGGCTTGCCTGATTCTGCTTCCCACTTCCTCGTTTGTGATGTGATCTCTGCAGCCTTCGAAAACATCTCATTTCAGTGGCTTGTATCCTCCTTTCAAGGTCTGCTGTGAGGGTCCATGACTCGCAGGCATACAAGAACACTGAGATGACTAAGGAGCGCATCAGTCTGATCATGGAGCAGAGTGTGATGTTTCTGTCCTTCCATATGATCTTCAATCTTGTCAGTGCTGTTGTTGTCTGCACAATCCTGGACAGTATTTCTGGTTTTGATCCCTCATCTGTCACAATGGCTCCTAAGTATTTGAATTTCTTAACTGTTTCCAGTTTTTGGCCTCCAACCATGATTTCAGAGCCAATGCCACTGGCGTTATTGGTCATCAGTTTGGTCTTCTCTGCACTGATTTCCATCCCATATGCAATGGCTGTACTATCCAGCTTTTCCACCAGCTGAGCTAGCTCCTTCTCTGTTCCTGCAAGGCCATCAATGTCGTCCGTAAAGCGCAAGTTCGTGATCGTTCTGCCTCCAACACTGACAGTTCCTTCATGATCTTTCGGAGCGTCCGTCATGATTCTTTCCAGGAAGATGTTGAAAAGAGTAGGTGAGAGCAAGCAGCCTTGTCTGACTCCAACTGTAGTCCTAAACCAGTTTCCTATTTTGCCGTTCAAGCAGACTGCGCTAGTGGCCTTGTTGTAAAGGTTTGCTATGACTTTGATCAGGTTGGCATTAATGTTGTGTAGCTTCATGGTGGACCAAAGGGCTGCATGCCACACCCTGTCAAACGCTTTCTTAAAATCCACAAAGACATGATAGAGGTCCTGCTGGTGCTGGAGGTATCTCTCACATAGAACTCTCAGGTTGAAGATCTGCTCAGTTGTGCTGCGCCCTGGTCTGAAGCTTGCCTGTTCCTCAGCTAAGATTTCCTCTG
Organism: Semisulcospira habei; assembly: GCA_036245525.1. Lineage (NCBI taxonomy): Eukaryota > Metazoa > Mollusca > Gastropoda > Semisulcospiridae > Semisulcospira > Semisulcospira habei. The sequence continues at coordinate 225,007,450 of BTPG01000004.1, read as the reverse complement.
CCTGTGGCTTCAGCCTGTTCAGTAGGATCTTTAACATGACTTTGCTTGGGTGGGATATAAGACTGATCATGCGATAGTTCTGGCATTGATGTAAGTTGCCTTTTTTGGGGAGAGTTATTATAAGTGATTGGGTCCATGGTGTGGGCCAATCCCCTGACTGCCAGATCTTATTGCAGATTGTTAGTAAGGCGCTTATCGTGTCTTCACCCCCTTCTTGGACTAGCTCTGCAGGGATATTGTCTGCTCCTGCTGCCTTCCCTTTTTTCAGCGACTTCACTGCAGCCTCTACTTCTTCTCGGAGGATGGGATAGTTGCCATTGTTGGTCACGGGTGGGTTGAAAAGTATGCCTGGGTCCCCTGCAACTCGGTGGTTGTACAAATCTGAGCAGTACTCTGTCCATCTCTTCAGTATGTCTTGGTCTTCCGTAAGACAGTTCCCTTCACTATCTTGAATGATCGAGGAGCGTCCTTGTTTTACACTGGTCAGGTCTTTCACCAGCTGGTATGCTTTTTTGCTATTATTTTTGTTCAGATTTTCTTCTACGTGTTTACACTGATCTTCAATCCACTTATTCTTTGCCTTTTTCATGTTTTTCTTGATATCCTGGTTAAGTTCCCTGTATTGATTAGCTCCTTCTACCTCTGATTTCTTTTTCTTTAATTCTTTAACATAGGACATATCGTAATATAAAACTGAACACGTCACTAGCATCATAGACACAGAAGTGTAGTTAGCCCTATTTCCAGGCCCGCACATTAGTTTGGCCAGCCACCTGCTGCTGTGGTATGCAGGCACTCCCCGCTGCCAGCAGGCTATTTAGGTCACTGTCGGCATCAACTATTCCTTCTATAATCTATGTCACGGTTGCGGCGGGACTAATGATGTGTGTGTTGTGCCCATGTGTAATGTTCTCTAACTCTGCTTCCTCAGTTTTCTACATACCCTGCGGGATGTTTGACAGCAGATACACTTAGTAGTAGGATACTGGAAGAGCATTCTCTTCCAGTATCATAAACAGTCCTTCCAGTCAGTATGACTAGCGCGCTAATGATTAATTGCCACCGATGGCTTATCGTGCACTCGAGTCAGTTACACCCGAAAGCACCGTAACTACAAGTGTGTTCCACACAGCCTTGTAGATGAAGTATTGTGCTGATAGCTGGGCAGTACTGTATGTATGGGCATATATGTGGGCAGTGGGCAGATGTTTACATCTGCACGGGACATAGACGACCCCGCCCTCCACGAGACCCCTGCTGCCTTGCAGGCCTGACCGCTTGGCTGCGGAAAGGCTAAGGGAGGAAAACCCTGACATCAAAGCCCCCGTGTCTCCGGGGAAGGCTTTTGAGCCAGAGACTAGGACAAGGACAGTCTGATATAAAACCTACGACCCGAGGACCTCGTTGCCACCGTCCCAGCTTGCTAGGCCATGGCAGATGAACCAAGGGTTTAAAGGGTGGGGCCAGTACTGCGCACACTGCACTCCACCAAAAAGCTCCACCGCGCAGGCTTTAGGAAACGCCCACGGACCATGACACTGACCTTTCCAAGTCCTGTAGCGATGGGCAAGGGGCAAAACGGCAGGTGAAAGATGTCACTGGAAGCCGCAGTCTCAAACCTGCATGCAGGCGGTTCAGGATATTGGTCTCCTGATGTTGACCTGTGGATGACAACATCACTCAGCACACCCTGAACGACCAAGCAGCCTTCTCTAGGGACAGCACTGCTTGCTCCACACAGAGAGGGGCCTAGAAAAGGCGGCCTAACCAAAGCTCATCCCCTCATAACCCCAGTTGGCTAGCCGCGGTCAACGGGCATCTTCTCCTGCGGTCAGAAAGCAAGAAAAAGCAACGGATCCACTCTCATGACGACCACGACCGGACTCAACGTAGCATGCTGGAACATCCGAACCATGCTCGACACAGCAGACAGCGGACGCCCTGAACGTCGTTCCGCCCTCATTGCTCATGAATTGCAGAGGTTAAACATCGACATCGCCGCGCTCAGCGAAGTACGTCTCCCGGAGGAAGGCAGCCTCCAAGAACTTGGCGCTGGCTACACCCTCTACTGGTCAGGCAGGCCTGCATCAGAAAGACGGCTCTCAGGCTTCATGGTCAAGACCCCCATTGCGACTAAGTTGGAAAACCTACCAACGGGTCACTCCGACCGCATCATGTCCATGCGCCTCCCACTGAGACACCAGCAATACGTCACCCTTCTCAGTGTGTACTCCCCAACCCTCCTGGCAGAGCCTGCAGAAAAAGACAAGTTTTACTCTGACCTGCGCAGCCTCCTGCAGAGCACCCCTGCAGACGACAAAGTCATCATCCTTGGCGACTTCAACGCCAGAGTGGGCCAGGACTCTGAAGCCTGGAAAGGAGTCCTCGGCAAGCTTGGCGTTGGGAACTGCAATGACAATGGCCGCCTACTGTTGGAGTTCTGTGCAGAGCCATTTCCCATTCTCAACGGCGTGAAGCAGGGCTGCGTGCTGGCACCGACCCTCTTCACCATCTTCTTTAGCATGATGTTGAAGCAGGCCACAGTGGACCTCGACGATGACGACGCAGTGTACATCAGGTATCGTCTCGATGGCAGCCTGTTCAACCTCAGACGACTGCAGGCCCACACCAAAACCCTAGACCGACTGATTCGTGAGCTGCTCTTTGCTGATGACGCTGCCCCCGCATCACCATCGGCAAGTCCGAACTGAAGTCCGTACACCAGTTCACCTACCTTGGCTGCATTGTCATCACCAACACTACTTTCCAGCAAAAGGACAGTCGAAAGACCACCTGGATGAATCCTCACTCCAAGCACTGGCACCTTATCGATATATGTGTGTGTGTGTGTGTGTGTGTGTGTGTGTGTGTGTGTGTGTGTGTGTGTGTGTGTGTGTGTGTGTGTGTGTGTGTGAAGTGGGCCAAAGGCAAATTTCCATTTTATGTGTAATGTTTAATGGAGAGTAAAGTTTTTAATTCAATTCAATTTTAATTTTTCCCCTGACCTTACTCTGAATGCTGAACAAGGGATTACCTCCTCCATTGGCCAGACGGATAAATGAACAGCCCAAACATACACTCATGTGCTGGTCTGTGATTTTGGACCTTACGGCTGCAAGCCGTAAGGTCCAAAATCACAGACCAGCACGCACACATTCACATTTTCCCTTACCAATGATGTAGGTAGGAATCTGCATGATGTAGGAGACAGGGGCCGCAAAAAAGAGCGTCGCCGCAGCAAATGGGGCAGCAACCAACTGCATGAAACCAAGCATTCAAACAAAATATCAATCAACGAATTCACAAATCCAGTAGTACCTTTAACCCATATCATACTGAGGCCAAAAGCTTCAAATTTGTACACTGCCATATGCAAGCTACATTATAGTACTTACAGATAAGGATAAAGACCAATGGCTTTAGTTCAAGGGTGGTGCCAGAATAGCTTGGTGCCTATAGGCGCCAAGCTATTCTGACACTACCCTTGAACTATTTTAGTCAAACTTATTTTACACACTGGTGTATTCCGAATGATATGGGTTAAGCTTACAAAGGTTCAGGCAGAAGGGGAAGAAAACTGATGACTACATTACACTGCAGCAGACATATCCATTATGATAGCTCAAGAGCACCTGGCACTCACTGTGAACTGCCATGACTGATCTGGGGTGGGGGTGGGGGTGGATTTTTGTTTTATTTTTGTAAGAAATGGAGAAAAAAACTTGCATCTTGGATGTAAGCTTAGATCAGTTGTAACTGGCTCTGACACCCAGGCATCCGTTTATTTGAGGCACCATCAAACTGCGTATAATTGTAGCCCCCAAAATAACCTACAGGATTTGGAAAAAATGAAACACAAACAGAAGAATGATGGTCCTTACCTGTGGCTTACTCCCCGAGTGGGTCTATCTAGGGAGCACTCCCGCGCACGGCACATGAACAATTAACCCATTCAGCCATGACGCACTGCAGCAGGAGATGGGTTGACCATGATAATTCAATTGTAGTGCCAGATTAGCTTGGCACCTGTCAGTGCCAAGCTAATCTGGCACTGCCCTTGAATTATCATGGTCAATCCATTTCTTGCAACTGGTGCATACTCGTTAGATGATGCCTCCCAAATTTGGGAAATATGGCCGTGGGGCTGAATGAGTCAATTATATTGAACGCAGAAGAAGAAGTTCCTCACCTGACTACTCGTGAGCACAATGACACGAGCCACAAGTCCCAGTCGTTTGACCAGGCGGTCAGAGATCATGCCCCCTAGAATGACCCCGATACTTCCACCCACCAGAGGCACCCATGACATGTATGATCCAATCTGTGTTGGCGTCTGTCCAGCAGCCTCAAAGTATGGTTGTGTGTTGTATGCCCAGACATATCCCGCTGAAGACAAATGAATGTGACATGCACAGAATGCAAAAATACAGAACCCATTCAACGAAAGCTGCACATGGATATGCAGCAAATGATGCTCATGTTTAAGACATGCTGCATACATGCCAGAGTATCCTACCCCCCCCCCCCCCCCCCACACACACACACACACAATAAAAAAATTATTGGGTTTGGTAGGGGTATATGTTATCCCCCCTCCCCTCCCCTCCCCCCCCCCACCCTCCCCTCCCCCCCCCCCACCCCCCCCCCCCAAACCCCCCAATATAATGTCAAATTTTTTAAAACTCATTCAGCCCGACGGCTGTATTTCCCAAATTTGGAGGCATCATCTAATGACTGTGCACCAGTTGCAGGAGATGGATCGACCATGATAATTCAAGGGCAGTGCCAGATTAGCTTGGCGTCGACAGACACCAAGCTAATCTGGCACTACCCTTGAATTATCATGGTCGACCCATCTCCTGTTGTAGTGCGTCAGGGCTGAATGGGTTAATAGATGATACTATCACATTGCCTTACTCTTCCGCGCATGGCAGCCAACCTCCAAGTGCATGCAGTCAAGTTTTCATGACTTCTAATGCAAGCATGCAGGCAGGAAAACTTGCCCAGTATCACACAGCCCCCTTCTCATACTATTTCTGTATCTTTCTCACGGTACCAGTGTTAAGAGTGTGTAGATGTTTATAAAGTTTTGTCAGGTGTGATAAATTGGGGGCAATTGGTTTAGACAGATACTGTCACTACTGGTGTGGGCGGTGATAAGTGATACTTGGGAAATGGAGAACTAAATGTTTGTTGTATTTAGTATGCTTAATGTCCCCTATGTAACTCTGTTCCTTTCATGTATTTTCATTCAAGGGTGAATGGAACCAGTTCAGCTTTAGTAGAAGAAGTACATTACAGCTGGAAAGATCCAGAAAGTAGTCTTGGGAAATGAAATTTTGAGTATTTTAGATCACGCCTGCTCCACAGATTGGCGTGCACTTACGGGGTACAATAGTGTGCGCTTCTTAGAGGTCACGTTTTCTTGACTGCGTGTGCGGAAGAGTTCCCATTTAACCCCAAAGCCGCATTTCTAAAAATTTAGAAGCATCACTTAACAACTACAGCTCCGACTCGATATATTGCGAATCGTTATATCGCAATTCCGGATATATCGCAGGGAGGGGGGGGGGGGCGGTACCTTAGATCCACAAAAATCGGACCGTCCACGGACAGCGGTGAACTGCAAAAAAAAATTGTCACCGGCCTTGGCTGTATCGTGCTCCACTGGGTGCTGCACACACGCCTGATGTGACAGCTGGGAGGGCATCCACACACTGAACACCCACAAACCTTCTCCAGATGAAGAACACATGTATGTACATAAAAAGGGTAGGAGACACTCAGTGTATAATGAGGGTCTAGGCTTCTGGCACATGGCAGATGTCTCCCCACTTGACTAGCTGCTGGGGGTGTGGGAACAGATTCACACAGACCACAACATGACCTCCTCCTAGATATGATCAAACACGTAAATGTGGTCACAGGAAACACTGATTCGATGTGCATCAAGGTCTATGCTTTTTACAGGTATCAAGTTTTGCCACGCTTGGCAGCCGGCGATTATGGTCCCCAACCTAGAGGGTGTGAAAACTGATGCTGAACCCTCGTTCGCCTCCTCTAACAAAGAACACAGGCAATGATAGGAAGACCTTAGGCACAGATGCGAGGGATAATGAATGTCTATGCTTGCTGAAGAGTTAGGCAATCCCCTGTTGAAGTTAAAGAGAGGTGTGCTACCCTACTGCTGGTGCTCACCGGTCATCATAATCGAATTTTCTCACCATGCGTGACGACTTCAAACAAAATACACTAGTGCGGTGATCAACCTATTCATTGACGAATAAAGGCTACCAAACTTGTCGTGGAAATAGTCTAAATGCGTAAATGTATTTTATGTCTGAATAGAGAAGGAAATGTTCAGCAAAAATGGACCACTTCCGATCCTTCACAAAATGAAAAACGTTCTTTTTCCATGATGTTAACAGTGCAAGTAAGTGTTTCTGACTGTACTTCGAAAGAAAGAACGCACAGGCGATAGGAAATGCCTAAGCACACGCCACGATTCACCTCAACCCTCCACCCCTATTGGCCCGATATATCGAGTCAGAGCTGTATGTACTAGTTTCAAGAGATGGATCGACCATGATAATTCAAGGGCAGTGCCAAAGTAAAAAAGTACCCAACGGAGAAAGAAACACGCTTAGAAAAGAGACGGGTACAACACAATTTATTAATATTTCAGGTAAATACCCTTTGTCAAAATAGACAAACAAACAGAGACATTAGCCGCTACTTATCTTCATTGGCAGAAGGAATGTGTCAGAGCTGTATGTACCAGTTTCAAGAGATGGATCGACCATGTTAATTCAAGGGCAGTGCCAAAGTAAAGAAGTACCCAACAGAGAAAGAAACACGCTTAGAAAAGACGGGTACAACACAGTTTAATCATACAGCTCTGACACATTCCTTCTGCATATGAAGATAAGTAGCGGCTAATGTCTCTGTTTGTCTATTTTGACAAAGGGTATTTACCCGAAATATTAATAAATTGTGTTGTACCCGTCTTTTCTAAGCGTGTTTCTTTCTCCGTTGGGTACTTCTTTGCATATTACACGCTTGGCAGTCACCTTTTTGGTCTGGAGTGCCAAAGTAGCTTGGCGCCATCAGGCACCAAGCTAATCTGGCACTACCCTTGAATTATCATGGTCAATTCATCATCTGCTGTGGAGTGTCGGGGCTTAACTTGCACCCCACCCCAAAAATTTTGATTTTTTTGGTCTCCAACCTGGTGCAACACCAGGCCCCCCAATGCAAACCATGCTCCACTGCACTAACCAGCATTTCTGATGGAGCCTCCCAAGCACAGCAACAAAACTGACGCTGTGGCAAATGGCTTGCAAGTCCGCTTCAACTTGTAACACGCTGACATTGTCGCTACGTCTTTCTCCATCTGTGATGCATCTCCAGCAGGATTTAGAGTTGCAGAGGGTTTAGCTGCCTGTCGACGCTGTGGTTCTCTCACTGTGGTCAGTATGAGAACGCCTATAATCACGCCAGGGATGCCGGATATGAAGAATGACCATCTCCAGCCCTGTAAGACACAACATCCAGATCCAATCTAACTCGTTCAGTGCCTGTTGATGTAAACTGTGTTTCTGCAGTCTTCCTCACTTGGACATCAATAAGCCCTAGCTGTCTTAGGAAGATGGATTCACAGTTGTGTCAGCAAGAGGCATAGATCCTCATGAGCCCCCGCGACTGCGGGGGCTCATGAGGATCTATACCTCTTGCAGTTGGGCATGTTCACGTTTTCTCGGCCCTGAGAAAAGCGTGCAAGCATATAAAATGCAAAAAAAAATGGCCAACATGTGTTAAAATGTGTTAAACGTCTTTGTTATTGTCATAAAACAACACACCAGGATCTTTTCTGGCACTATACCTTTGAAGAACCATGGTGATCACCCCTCCTGAACACCCCCCCCCCCTCCTCATCTCCTCCTTCTCTCCCCCTCCCCACACGTCCCCACACACAAACACACACCAAAATTAAAAAAGAAAAAAAAAAGAACGTATATATCATTTGTTAAAATGTGAACCCTTTGCGTGTTTGTAGCAATTTTTGTTGGGATGATTCATGTAGGAATCATCGTGACAAAAACCCTTACCAACACGCAAAGGGTTACATACTATTAAATCCTAACTGCCTCATGACAGGCACCGGTATCATACCTGATTGTTGATGTTGGCCAGCGTAATAAAGTTGCCGAGAGCATAAGAGAGACTGTAACCAGAATAGATGCCTAGATTGTAGATACCAACGACAGTGCCTCGGTGTTTCTGGGGAAAATAGTCTGTCAGCACACTGACTGCAAACGGTGTGCACCCCGCCTCTCTGATAAAAACAAAATTTGTTTGATAAACACTTAAATCATTCACCCCTGACACACTACTAAAAGATATGGACTGGCAAAGATACTTCAAGGGTGCTGCCAGAATAGCTTGGTGCCTCTGGCACCAAGCTATTCTGGCACCACCCTTGAACTATCATAGTCGATCTAACTCTTGAAGTGTAATGTAGCAGATGATGCCATGTCAACCTTAGGGCGACACGTGCTAAAATTTCTTCCCAATGAGCTAAAAAATTCAAAATCTCTGTTTGGGTGATTTCTTTTCAGAATCCTCCAGCGGTTTCATCCCCTTAACCCTTTCAACCCTTTCATTTCCCAAATTTTGGAAGTGTTACTTAATGACTATATCTTAATGACTATATACCAGTTGCAGGAGGTGGACTGACCATGATAATTCAAGGGTAGTGCCAGATTAGCTTGGCGCCTGAAGGCACTAAGCTAATCTGGCACTACCCTTAAATTATTATGGTCAATCAATCCCCCAGCTGTAGGGACTGGGGGCTAAATGGATTAATCTTATGTTTACAGTACAGCTTCCTGTATGCAGAAGGGGATTAACATGTGGGCTAATATGTAATTTCACAGAGGCACGCCGCATGCTCACTCACCCCAGTCCAAGAAGAAACCGCAGCACCACCAGATGCCAGTATTCCTTCACCAGCCCCGTCAGAATCGTCATTACCGACCAGAATATCAGCAACAGTGCCAGGAAATTCTTGCGGTTGTACATGTCTGCTGCGAAGCTAACGGGAATGCCAGCAAATGTGTAGATGAGGATAAAAACGGGCCCAGCAAGGAGCTGATATTCCAAGCCTTGTCCATTGTAATCCCAAGTGCAGGCAGTAAAACCTTCCGGACTAGTGGTAGCCTGACAGCTGAAAAAGAAAAGCGAGTTAACCCTTTGACTGTTGGGAAGACTTTTTGTCAGCACCAGGTAATTCCTGCCCTCGCGCTGGGACCATATGGCGTTGAAGCGCGTCCCCTGGGTGGTGGATAGGGGGTCCCTCGTGAGAGGGGTGCACCGAATGAAATAAGGTGCCGTGAACCAACATGGTCTAAGGTAAGGTGACCCCGACAGAAAACCCCTGGTCCTCCTAGTAAGGGGGTTGGGTGTGGGGGTAGCTTCTCCACCCTGCAAAAAAGGAAATAGCTACAAAAACGCCGACGAAAAGACTAACAGTAATTCCTTTCCTGGAGGAGGAAGGTTCTTCTACTAGAAGACTTATGACGTCCTGTGGTGAAAGCCGGAAGTCTTCGGAAGCCACAGGACCGAGCCGCCTCTCTCTATCCAGGGACACAACCATGGGCACATGGAATGTCAAGACCATGTACCAGAGCGGCAAGGCCGCCCAGATAGCAGCGGAAATGCAAAAGTACAACCTTTCCCTGCTAGGTATCAGTGAAGCCAGATGGATGCAGTCTGGCCAAAAAAGGCTGTTAAGTGGGGAGATGATTCTGTATTCAGGTCATGAAGAGGAGAATGCCCCCCATACAGAAGCATTCATGCTGTCACCAGTGGCACAGAGAGCGCTGATGGGCTGGGAACCTCTTGGGCCAAGAATTATCACAGCAGCCTTTAGAACCAAGAAAAGCTCAAGCTGAACGTCATCCAGTGTTATGCGCCCACCAATGACAGTGACGAGGAAGAGAAACAAGAGTTCTACGACCGACTCCAGAGTGCCTTGGACAAATGTGCGGAGCGAGACATCACCATCGTCATGGGCGATTTTAATGCCAAAATAGGGGAGGACAACACCGGATACAAAGAGGTGATGGGGAGACAGGGACTAGGCTCAGAGATGAGTGAGAACGGGGAGAGGTTTGTAGCTTTTGTGCTCTAAACCGACTTGTCATTGGAGGCAGCATCTTTCCACACAGAAGAATACACAAAGCAACTTGGGTCTCACCTGACCATACAACAGAGAACCAAATAGACCATATCTGCATTAGCAAGAAATTTAGAAGATCCCTTCAAGATGTTCGAGTGAGGAGGGGAGCAGATGTCGCCTCAGACCACCATCTGCTTACCTTAAGAATGAAGCTCAAGCTAAAGAAAAGCCGCACAGAGACAACAAGAAGACAGCGCTATAATGTAGGCCTCCTGAGAGAAACTGGAGTTAGAGAAGAGTTCAAACTGGTGCTGTCCAACCGGTTTCAAGCGCTACAGGAGCTAGTAAATGAAGAGGAGGCGGTCACCACAGAGCAGCAGTGGAAGGCAGTTAGAGAGGCGCTGAACTCAACCTGCAAAGACACTGTAGGGTTCAGGAAAGACCACCACAAGGACTGGCTGTCGGCACAGACCTTGAAGAAGATAGAAGCGAGGAAGCAGAAGAAAGCAGCGGTCAACAACAGTCGCACGAGAGCAGCCAAAGTAAGGGCACAGGAGGAATACTCGGAAGCCAACCGCGAGGTGAAGAGGAGTATCAGGGCAGACAAGAGGGCCTACACAGACAGCCTGGCAGCAGAGGCAGAAAAGGCAGCAGGCAGCAGCAACATGAAACGGCTCTACGACATTACCAGAAGATTGTCGGGTAAGTATGGCCATACAGAAAGACCAGTAAAAGACAAAGAAGGCAAGCCTATTGCAGACAGAGCAGACCAACTCGACAGATGGGCCGAGTATTTTGAAGAGTTACTGAACAGACCTAGCCCACCCGACCCCCCCGACATCCAGCCGGCAGAGACCGACCTACCCATCAGCTGTGACAGACCCAGCCGGGAAGAGATCAGAAGAGCAGTGGCATTTTTGAAGAATGGCAAAGCAGCAGGGCCAGATGGCATCCCAGCGGAGTCTCTGAAAGCAGACCTAGAGACAACAGTGGAGATGCTGTACCCACTGTTTGGAAAGATCTGGGAAGAGGAGGTGATGCCAGCTGACTGGAAGGAGGGGTACCTAATCAAGCTTCCCAAGAAAGGCGACCTCAGCAAGTGTTCCAACTACAGAGGAATCACCTTGCTGTCAGTACCAGGAAAGGTCTTCAACAGGATCATCCTAGAGAGAATGAAGAGCTCCGTTGACCCCCAGCTGAGAGACCAGCAAGCAGGATTCAGGAAGAACCGATCATGTACAGACCAGATCGCCACTCTCCGCATCATCGTGGAACAGTCTCTGGAGTGGAGCTCCCCGCTGTACGTCAACTTTGTGGATTATGAGAAAGCATTTGACAGCGTGGACCGAGAGACTCTGTGGAAACTCCTACGACACTACGGTGTACCCACAAAGCTCGTCCGCCTGATCAAGAGCAGCTACGATGGCATGACATGTCGCGTGATCCACGAAGGGCAGTTCACCAGGGAGCTCCAGGTCAGAACTGGTGTCAGGCAGGGGTGTCTGCTGTCTCCGTTCCTCTTCCTACTGGCCATAGACTGGGTCATGAAGATGACCACAGAGAAAAGACGAAGTGGAATACAGTGGACACTGTGGACACAGCTTGACGACCTCGATTTTGCAGACGACTTGGCATTACTGTCCCACACTCGTCAACAAATGCAGGACAAGACCACGAGGCTTGCTGACATCTCGTCCCAAGTGGGCCTCACCATTCACAAACAGAAAACACAGACAATGAGGCTGAACACAACCAGGGAAGAACCAATCTTGCTTGCTGGCACCCCGTTGGAGGAGGTGGAGTCCTTCACCTATCTCGGGAGCATCATAGACAAAAAAGGTGGCACTGATGCAGATGTCAGAGCACGAATCGGTAAAGCCAGAGCAGCCTTTCTCCAGTTAAAAAAAGTGTGGAGTTCCAGAGAGCTGTCACAACACACCAAAGTCCGGATTTTCAACTCAAATGTAAAAGCAGTTCTCCTATATGGAGCAGAGACTTGGAGATTGACAAAAACCACAGTCAACAGAGTACAGACCTTCATGAACAGTTGCCTTAGAAGAATTTTGAAAATCCACTGGCCAGAGAAGATCAGCAACGTCAGACTCTGGGACAGAACAGAGCAGATAACAGCAGAGAATGAAATTGGGCGAAGAAGATGGGGATGGATCGGTCACAGCCTGAGAAAGCCAGCTTCCAGTATCACTAGGCAGGCATTGTCATGGAACCCCCAGAGAAAGAGGAAAAGAGGTAGGCCGAGAAACTCCTGGCGTCAAGACCTCCAAGCAGACATCAAGAGACTGGGAACCACCTGGAGTAGAATCGAAGGAGAAGCACAGGACAGGAGTTGCTGGAGGTCTCTTGTCGACGGCCTATACCCGGGTAGGGGTGACAGGCGTAAGTAAGTAAGTAAGGTAATTCCTGCAGGAATCATCTTGACAACAAGAAAGGCAAAGCCCTTATGGCTCACGTGTATGACTGATCCACACATGTCTGACAATAAGTAAAGGGATGGCTTCTGCATTAACAAACTTCATGTTTTCTCAAAATTTAATCAGTTTTCACACCCCCTGACCCTTGACCTTTGCGATGAGTCGACTAAATTAGGATACATAGGAAGGTCTTATCATCAGCTATATTTGTCCAAATTTGATCGAAAAATTTACAAAAATGTTGATAATAACTACAATTATTGGCATTTTCTACACATTTGTCGACTTCTTGTGACCCTTGACCTTTCCAAGGGGTCATCCAAATTAGTATGAATAGATAGGTCTTACTATCAGGTATCTCTGTAGCAAATTTGGGTTTGACGTGAATAGTAATTGAGAAAAAAATTTTTTTGGTCAAAATATGGCTTTTTAAAAAAAAACTTATTTCCTGAGCTCTTGTGACCCTTGACCTTGCCAAGGGGTTAGCCAAATTAGTATGTATAGATAGGTCTTACCATCAGGTATCTCTGTAGCAAGTTTGGGTTAAAAGTTGAGAATAGTATTTGAGAAAAAACATCTTTTGTCAAAATATGGGCGATTTTTGACCTATTTCTTGAGCTCTTGTGACCCTTGACCTTTTCGAGGGATCAACCAAATTAGTATGCATAAAAAGGTCTTACCATCAGGTATCTTAGTACCAAGCTTGGGTTTGAAGTTGTGAATAGTATTTGAGAAAAAACATTTTTTTTGTAAAAATGTCGATTTTGGACCTATTCCTGAGCTCTTGTGACCCTTGACCTTTTCGAGGGATCAACCAAATTAGTGTGCATATAAAGGTCTTATCATCAGGTATCTTTGTACCAAGTTTGAGTTTGAAGTTGTGAATAGTATTTTTTAAAAAAATAAATTATGTCCAAAAATAAAACTTGTGAATAGTATTTAAGAAAAAAATTAATTATGTCCAAAAATAGCTATATCTGTTATATTTCCTTATGCCCTGTGACCTTGACCTTTGTTAGAGGTCACTGAAATTGGTATGTTTAGAAAGGTCTTGCCACAAAGTGTCCTTGGGCTAAGTTTGAAGACTGTAGCTTGAATAGTCTCCGAGAAAATGGCCAACGTGAAAGTTTACCACGGACGACAGATGACGGCGGACGGATGACAGACGGACAATGAACGTATGACCACTGGCCCAGAACAGTCTCACTTTTGCTTCTCATGTGAGCCAAAAAGTGCTACTGACAGCCCCCGGCTTATGATTTATTTTCAGAAGCAAAAGGCTTACATTTAACTTTTTTTTAACCCTTTGGCTGTTGGAAGAGCTTTTTGTCATGATGATTCCTGTAGGAATCATTGTGACAAAAAGTGCTACCGACAGGCAAAAGTTAAATCTACATTGGTTAAAATATGTCCAAAGAAACTAGAATAGTTATGTGACATTGCACAGTGCCGTGTAGCAACTTTCCCTGTGGGAGGCAGCCCAAATGTACCCTATGGAACCATCGTCAATAAAAAGTTCAGCTATGCAAACCACAGGACTGATGAACCATAATAACTGAAGGGTAGAGCCAGGATGGCAATGTGCCTCTAAAGGGCCAATTAACCCTTTGTCTGTCAGCAGCAGGTTTTGTTGAGGTGATTCCTGCAGGAATCGCCTCAACAAAACCCACCGCTGGCACCAGCTTTCAACTATGATGATCCATCTCTCCCCGAAACTGCACGGTACAGTCAAACCTGTCTAATCAGACCATCCATTTTTGGTCCCATGGTCAGCTACTTCCACGACCCTGTGTAAGAAGTCCATCTGTCTAAGGCCACCAATTTTTGATAGTCTCTTGGGTGGTCACTTTACACACTTTTGACTGCAGAGTGAACTCTGGATACACTATTTTGTTTTAACCCTTTCACCCTGACGCTACTGTTTCAAATTAACTTGACTATGGTGGTTCAAGGGTGGTGCTAGAATAGCTTGGCGCCTCAGGCGCCAAGCTATTCTGGCACCACCCTTGAACTAAAATGGTTGATCTACCTCCTAGTCTGTAATGCAGATTTCATAGGACAATAAGCAAAATTGTTAAAAATCAGCCAAAGGATGTAATGGGTTAAGATCATATTTTTTCCCCGGCCCAAAAAGGTTGCAGCTCAAAACAGGTTCCACTGTAAACCTAAACATTGAAATTCACAATTTGGGGAGTTATCCTCTAGAAACTACACAGGTCTTCTCGGCAAACTGAAAAAAACTGAAAACAGGAAGAAATTCCTCTAAACCCACCCCTTAACCGCCCATAAATACTCCCTCCCACCCCCTCCCTCATTCTTGGGTGTCAGGTCTGGTGCCATGAATGACAAACCCCGAACTAAACAATCAATTAATCAATCACCTCAATAAACTTGTGGGTCATTTCTTCACCCTTCAAGATCTTACCTTGCCTGTGTGGTGGCATTGCAAACAGCACCCTTGGTCTGCGCGGCAGAGAGACTGGCATTCACCATGCATGCCTGATCGCCAAAATGCACGTCGTGGGCCAGTGATTTTGAGGTGATGGCCAGCATGTAACGGTCGAGCTGGTTGAGTAAGTAGGTCAACAGCATCAGCAGCAGAACATAGCTGGCGTAGCTGAACACCCACCGGTACCAGGGTCGGCTGTCACCTTCCTCTGACGCTGATGCAGCAAACATAGACATGCAATTAGCTTCCTCAGCCTTTTGGGTGTCCATAGCGGGTTTTTGGTCGCGATAATTCCTACAGGAATCATCGTGAACAAAACCGCTACAGACATGCAAAGGGTAAATGCCAGGAAAATGCAAACGCCTCCCATGCACGAGGCAAAGAACCTTAGGGTTCATGAGGTTCTTTGCCTCGTGCATGGGAGGCGGTATGTGGGGGCTCATGAGGTTCTTTGCCTCATGCATGGGAGGCGGTATGTGGGGGCTCATGAGGTTCTTTGCCTCGTGCATGGGAGGCGGTATGTGGGGGCTCATGAGGTTCTTTGCCTCTTGCATGGGAGGTGGTATGTGGGGGCTCATGAGGTTCTTTGCCTCGTGCATGGGAGGCGGTATGTGGGGGTTCATGAGGTTCTTTGCCTCGTGCATGGGAGGCGGTATGTGGGGGCTCATGAGGTTCTTTGCCTCATCCATGGGAGGCGGTATGTGGGGGCTCATGAGGTTCTTTGCCTCATCCATGGGAGGCGGTATGTGGGGGCTCATGAGGTTCTTTGCCTCGTGCATGGGAGGCGGTATGTGGGGGCTCATGAGGTTCTTTGCCTCATCCATGGGAGGCGGTATGTGGGGGCTCATGAGGTCCTTTGCCTCTTGATGACCCCATTTAGTTTAACCTTTGGCTGTGGTAGTGCTTTTTATCATGATTACCTCAGGAATCATCACGACAGAAACTGCTGCTGACGGTGAATGGGTTAAAATGTCAGAAATTACACATTTTGCACTTCTTAATTGAAAACTTTCATGGTAGAAAAATATATGTAATACAATAAACCTTTTTGTAGATAAAGCCATTGGTACTGTAAACAGTACTGGTGGATGCGTGCATAAGTGGATCGGATAAGTGTATGACCGATTTGCATAATTATGTGTGACCTTTGTGACATGGGCTGGCTTCTGCAGCAGCAAAATCCATGTTTTCTGAAAATGTAAGCATTTTCCACACATCTGCCAACCTCCTGTGACCCTTGACCCTTGTGATGAGTTGACTAAATTAGTATGCATATGAAGGTCTTATCATCAGCTATCTTTCTGCCAAATTTGGATGAAAGATTTACAAAAATGTTGATAATACCTACAATTTTATCAAAAATTGGCATTTTACACACATTTGCCAGTCTCTTGTGACCCTTGACCTTTCCAAGGGATCATCCAAATTAGTATGCATAGATAGATCTTAACATCAAGTATCTCTGTACCAAATTTGGGTTTGAAGTTGTGAATAGTATTTGAGAAAAAACATCTCTTGTCAAAATATGGCTATTTTTTTTACCGATTTCCTGAGCTCTCATGACCCTTGACCTTTCTGAGGGATCAACCAAATTTGTGTGCATAGAAAGGTCTTACCATCAGGTATCTCTTTAGCAAGTTTGGGTTTAAAGTGGTGAATAGTATTTGAGAAAAAACATCTTTTGTCAAAATATGGATATTTCGGACCTATCTCCTGAGCTCTTGTGACCCTTGACCTCTCTGAGGGGTTCTCCAAATTAGTATACATAGATAGGTCTTACCATCAGGTATCTCTGTAGCAAGTTTGGATTTGAAGTTGTGAATGGTTATTTGAGAAAAAAAAACTTTTGTCAAAATATGGCTATTTTATACCTATTTCGTGAGCTCTTTTGACCCTTGACCTTTCCGAGGGATCAACCAAATTAGTATGTATAGAAAGGTATTACTATCAGGTATCTTTGTACCACGTTTGGGTATGAAGCTGTGAATAGTATTTGAGAAAAAATAAATTATGTCAAAATATAGCTATTTTGGAACTATTTCCTGATCTCCTGTGACCTTGACCTTTGTGAGAGGTCACTGAAAATGGTATGTTTAGAAAGGTCTTGCCACAAAGTATTCTTGGGCCAAGATTGAAGACTGTGGCTTGAATAGTCTCTGAGAAAATGCCAACGTGAAAGTTTCCCACGGGCGACGGGGGATGGACGCCGTACGACCACTGGCCCAAAACATACTCACTTTTGCTTCGCATGTGAGCAAAAAATGCATAATTTGACTTAAACGATCATTAAAAAAGAAAAAACAATGAATCCATTACGCAAATGGGCAACACATTCACCCTTCACCACCGAGAAAAAGTGAACACAATCTAAGTGCAAGTGGCATATATACAGATGAGCCCCCACAACTGCAGGGGCTCACGAGGATCTATGCCTCTTGCTGAAACCACTTTGTATCCTTGTTCTTTTGATGGCTAGGGCTCTTTGTGTTGAATTTGCAAAGTCTGCAGAAACACAATCTACGTGCACTGGCAGTGACAGGGTTAAGGGTGGGGGGACAGGTCAATCATGAACTGGTCAAGAACAGTGGCAGAGTACCCTGACAACATGACACGACACAAAAAAACAACTGTGTGCAAGAAATGTATATATATATATATATATATATATATATATATATATATATATATATATATATATATATATATATATATATATATATATATATATATATATATATATATATGCAGTCAAGCCCTGATAATATCTCCTGTGGATACTCACAAACCAGATAGGCGAGGCTAGCGCTGGCAGAATTGTACACAAACCAAGAGGAATCACTCAGCGCCGGACAGACAAACAGTTAGATCCCCTGCCCCCGCCTATCAGGCACCCAATCCCCAGCCCACAGAGAAATACGCAGGTATAGAAAAAGACGATCATTTGCATCTTCAAAAAAGATGCATCAGGTCTCTTATATAACCCATGTCTTTCTCCGGAACTTAGGACGTAGGCAGGGGAAACATACATACACAAATACGAAGGTGCACTACCATATGTGGTCAGGTAAATACCCTAATTTCCCACAGTAGATGCACAGAACATTACACAACAATGTAACGATATAGATGCCTGATAGGCGGGGGCAGGGGATCTAACTGTTTGTCTGTCCGGCGCTGAGTGATTCCTCTTGGTTTGTGACCAATTCTGCCAGCGCTAGCCTCACCTATCTGGTTTGTGAGTATTTATAACTCGAGGCAAATTTGTATCGCTATATCGTTACATTGTTGTGTAATGTTCTGTGCATCTACTGTGGGAAATTAGGGTATTTACCTGACCACATATGGTAGTGCACCTTCGTATTTGTGTATGTATGTTTTCCCTACCTACTTCCTAAGTTCCAGAGAAAGACATGGGTTATATAAGAGACCTGATGCATCTTTTTTGAAGATGCAAATGATCGTCTTATTCTATACCTGCGTATTTCTCTGTGGGCTGGGGATTGGGTGCCTGATAGGCGGGGGCAGGGGATCTAACTGTTTGTCTGTCCGGCGCTGAGTGATTCCTCTTGGTTTGTGTATATCTCCTGTGGATGTAAAAAATCACCACTTACTAACATGAGTTTTTATTAATCATTTGGTCGTTGGTGGCAGTTTTGTTGCAATGATTCCTACAAAAACTGCTACTGACAGCGAAAGAGTTAAGCAGACTGGAGAGTGATGGGAAATGGTTCCAGGGATACCTAGCACGTCTGTGTTAACCAGAATTCTGCATCATCAGGGTTTCTCTTTAACTGGACTTGATTGTAAAATGCACACTAATGTTGACATACATAATAACAAACGGCACGCAAATTACACTTACTTTTCAAAGGTATCATCCTGTACAACCCAGTATTACGCTGGTTCTGTTGTTGGTATTCAGTGTATTGTTCTACAGATTTTGACTGAACTATCACACCAGCACAATATATGTATGTGCAATGTCAATACATGTTGTAATATACCCTCAGCCAGTGACTGAGCCAAAACGTGGTGAACTGTCTCAGTGATGTCCCTTAGATAGCTTTGCAATCATAATCATGAAGGCACATAGATTTTTCTAGAGATAGATCGAGCTTGATATTTCAAAAGAGGGGGGGGGGGGGGGGGGGGAACGGAGGGGGTGCCAGAATAGCTTGGCGCCTATGGGCGCCAAGCTATTCTGGCACCCCTCTTGAACTATCATGCTGGATCCATGTCTTGCTGTGGTGTGTTGGGGCTGAATTAGTTAACAAAGGTTTCAGAAACACAATCAGCATCCACTGCCAGGGATGGGGTTAATGTAGCGTAAACTGCGGTGACAAAAATGTTTTGAAACATTTGTCATCAATCCACTGTAAAACTTATTAATACTGTATTATTGTGTCCTCCACATCTGTTGAAAACTCATACTCTGCAGAGAATCCACTAGTGGGGGCCCTTATATATTTCTTGCTCCACTGAATGTAACAAACATAAAATGCATACAGACTTAGTGTACACATATGTTACATTCATACTGGCGAGGGAAACACGTGTACAGACCCTTAATTATGGTAAATAATTAATTAAACTAATGACATTGCTGTATTCTGAGCACAATGGGTTTCCATACCCTGCACAGCGTTTTCCGTGACCGTCACCTGTCATCAGCCTAAATTGTTGTAAAAACCAGATGCCGACGCGAGGGCAAGCACGCGATCCATATGGCAACCGTGGCGCCTGTTATAATTGGACGGGTTTTAGTGCACATAAAGCAGACATTTTAAGAGGTATTTTAACTTATTTCAGGTAGTTCACAAATCAACTAAAACATAAGTTACATCGGTATCTCTTAAATGCAATATTCTGATGAGGTATTTGTTGTTCGCTGTGTAGTCCTACATTCTTCGCCTAGACAGGTTTACGTGTGCGCTGCGATGTCGGAAACTCGAATAGGCCGTCAAAATGCTCTCGTCAGTTTGTGAGAAACAGCTGTACATTAGGTCAGCGTAAAGCAAAGAGCCTCACAAGGCCCTGCGTACAACTGTTGCTTATGAATATCTGTGCCATTTTGCTGCCTTGCTGTGTCTGTGATTAGCGGTGGTAATGTATGGTAAACCAATGGTGTTAGAATAGATAGAATTTACTTTATAGTTTCTCGCGGCACCCAAGCTGTATGACTGCTGGTTTTCAGTATCGGTCCTATTAATGTTTAAATACTTCTATTTTCCACAATTGATTTGAGAAAATTGACTTAATTAATTACCTTGCCTAACAAATATTATAAAGTTAATGGCCGGACAAATCAGTACCGTGCAGGCTATTCCACCTGATGTCGATTCAACATCTGTGTAAATCCGTGTCCATGTAAGTGCACTTTTCCAGTAATGTAACACAACTGACACTTTTTTGGCTTGGGCCAAAGAAAGCGAAAGCTCTTGCATTTTTGCATGCATTCACTGGTTGTGATACCATGTCATGCTTTGCCGGAAAGGATAAGAAGAGTACCTGGGAAGTGTGGAGAACAAATCCACAAGTCATAGATGGCAGATGGTCCTCAAGCTTCATCAGAGACTTGGATGGAGACAATAGAACGCTTTGTTGTACTCATGAACGACAAAACAAGCCAGCTTGTAAAAGTCAATGCAGTAAGGCAGGCGCTTATTGCCAGACAGTGCAAATCTCTGGAGGCTATACCACCAATGGTGGATGCACTTAGGTTACACTTCTCCGGGCAACTTACCAAGGGGGACACATGTGGGGGCATTGCTTGAAGAAAGCACCACAAATGCCATGTCCAGCGGAATGGGGGTGGAAGAAGGATGCCCAAGGAAAACACTTCAAGCAACCTGGCACTGTAACACAAAACAGCGCGACGGAACCATGGGTGCGCGTATGGACAACGCTGCCACAAGCAGAACAGTCGTGCTATGAGCTGATCAGATGTTCCTGCAAACAAGGATGTCGTTCGGGAAGATGCAAATGCAGAAAAGACAGCCTAACATGTACTGCTCTGTGCAGTTGTGGAGGAGACTGCTGAAACACGTCACAACACAGCACTGTACACTTGGCTGAGACTAGGCTACCTGTTCAAACGAAAATCTTTCTGGTCGGTTCTGGTTTCTGGTCAGTTCTATTTGATTTCAACTATAAAATATAATGTTTACAATTATTGATGTATCAATAGGTATGTTGCCATTGGTATGTAAACTTTTGATGATTTTATCCAGTTGTTCAATATTGTTGCTAAAAAACATCATCAACAAACTCAAAGTTTATTAACTCATTTAGCCCTGGTGCACTGCAGCAGGAGATGGATTGACCATGATAATTGAAGGGTAGTGCTAGATTAGTTTGGCGCTATTAGGCACCAAGCTAATTTGGCACTACTCTTAAATTATCATGGTCAATCACTCTCTTGCAACTGGTACAGTCGTTAGGTGACACACATCATCTGGGAAATGCGGCTGTGGTGTGAAATGGGCTAAGCTGATTCGACAATGCGTGTATACTATGTATTTTAGTTGTAGCCGACACAAGCAGCTTTTTCATCAGGGCATCAGTTCCAACTTAGAAACATGCAGAATAATTGAATAATTGCATACATAAGACATAAGACGGGGAAGTGGCGCAGTGGTTAAGGCGTCTGCCTCCAATGCCAAAGGTGCGAGGTTCGATACCGGGTTCCGGCGTTGGATTTTTCTCCTCTGGTGTCACCGTCTGGGCAGTGGGCAGATGTTCACATCTGCACGGGACATAGACGACCCCGGCCCCCACGAGTCCCCTGCTGCCTTGCAGGCTTGGCCGCTTGGCTGCGGAAAGGCTAAGGGAGGAAACCCCTGAAATCAAAGCCCCCGTGTCTCCGGGGAAGGCTTTTGAGCCAGAGACTAAGACAAGGACAGTCTGATATAAAACCTACGACCCGAGGACCTCGATGCCACCGTCCCAGCTTGCTAGGCCATGGCAAACGAACCAAGGGTTTAAAGGGTGGGGCCAGTACTGCGCACACTGCACTCCACCAAAAAGCTCCACCGCGCAGGCTTTAGGAAACGCCCACGGACTATGACACTGAACTTTCCAAGTCCTGTAGCGATGGGCAAGGGGCAAAACGGCAGGTGAAAGATGTCACTGGAAGCCGCAGTCTCAAACCTGCATGCAGGCGGTTCAGGATATTGGTCGCCTGATGTTGACCTGGGGATGACAACGTCACTCGGCACACCCTGAACGACCAAGCAGCCTTCTCTAGGGACAGCACTGCTTGCTCCACACGGAGAGGGGCCTAGAAAAGGTGGCCTAACCAAAGCTTATCCCCTCGTAACCCAGTTGGCTAGCCGCGGTCAACGGGCATCTTCTCATGCGGTCAGAAAACAAGAAAAAACAATGGATCTACTCTCATGACGACCACGACCGGACTCAACGTAGCATGCTGGAACATCCGAACCATGCTCGACACAGCAGACAGCGGACGCCCTGAACGTCGCTCCGCCCTCATTGCCCATGAATTGCGGAGGTTAAACATCGACATCGCCGCGCTCAGCGAAGTACGCCTCCCGGAGGAAGGCAGCCTCCAAGAACTTGGCGCTGGCTACACCCTCTACTGGTCAGGCAGGCCTGCATCAGAAAGACGGCTCTCAGGCGTGGGCTTCATGGTGAAGACCCACATTGCGACTAAGTTGGAAAACCTACCAACGGGTCACTCCGACCGCATCATGTCCATGCGCCTCCCACTGAGACACCAGCAATACGTCACCCTTCTCAGTGTGTACTCCCCAACCCTCCTGGCAGAGCCTGCAGAGAAAGACAAGTTCTACTCTGACCTGCGCAGCCTCCTGCAGAGCACCCCTGCAGACGACAAAGTCATCATCCTTGGCGACTTCAACGCCAGAGTGGGCCAAGACTCAGAAGCCTGGAAAGGAGTCCTCGGCAAGCATGGCGTTGGGAACTGCAATGACAATGGTCGCCTACTGTTGGAGCTCTGTGCAGAGCAGCAACTTGTCATCACCAACACTACTTTCCAGCAAAAGGACAGTCGAAAGACCACCTGGATGCATCCTCGCTCCAAGCACTGGCACCTTATCGACTATGTCCTAGTGCGTCAGAGGGACCGCAGTGACGTCCTCCTCACCAGAGTGATGCCCAGCGCAGAGTGCCACACTGACCACCGCCTTGTTCGCTGCAAACTAAGGCTCCGCCTCAAGCTGAAACCCAAGAAATGGGGCCCCCCCAAGAAAAAGCTTGATGTTGCCAGCCTTCAGCGTGACGACAAGAAAGCTGCCCTTCAGGCCGATTTACAGCGCATGCTCAAAGACACAGTTGATCCAGCAGACTCCTCCCCTGAAACACTCTGGGAACAACTGAAAACTGCTATTGTAAAATCTTCTGTGGAAGTCTTGGGCTTTGCTAGAAAGAGGAACAAAGACTGGTTTGACGAAAACGACGTAGAGATCCAGGAACTTCTAGCAAAAAAAAGAGCCGCCCACCAGGCCCACCTAGCCCATCCTTCCTGCCCTGTGAAGAAGTCTGCCTTCCGCCTCATATGCAGCAGTCTCCAGCTCAAGCTTAGAGAGCTCCAGAACGAGTGGTGGTCCAGACTCGCACAGAGGACCCAGCTCTGCGCTGACAACGGTGACTACAGGGGCTTCTACGAAGCACTGAAAGCAGTGTATGGCCCTAGGCACCTGGTACAAAGTCCCCTGCGAAGCGCTGATGGACAGGCACTCCTCACAGATAATACCTCCATCTTGAACCGCTGGTCGGAATACTTTCAGGACCTCTTCGGCGCTGAGCGCACTGTTCAAGAAACAGTCATCCTCCAAATCCCACACCTTCCACTAAAGGTTGAATTGGATGAACCGCCCACCGCCGAAGAGACCCTCACAGCCATCCACCAGCTCAAGAGTGGCAAAGCAGCAGGCATTGACGGAATCCCGCCAGAGATCTGGAAACATGGAGGCCCAGCACTGCACAACAAGCTCCACGACCTCTTTCTCTGCTGCTGGGAAAAAGGAACACTACCAAAGGATCTCCGTGATGCAGTCATCATCACCCTGTACAAGAACAAAGGAGAGAAGTCTGCCTGCTCTAATTATCGTGGAATTACCCTGCTGTCCATTGCCGGGAAAATTCTCGCAAGGTTGCTCCTGAATCGGCTGGTACCTGCCATCGCTGAGGACCACCTCCCAGAGGGCCAGTGTGGCTTCAGAGCCAACAGGAGTACCACCGACATGGTCTTTGTGCTGAGACAGCTTCAGGAGAAGTGCCGCGAGCAGAACAAAGGGCTGTACGTAACGTTTGTCGACCTAACAAAAGCGTTTGACACTGTGAGCAGGCAAGGTATGTGGCAGATCCTGGAGCGACTAGGCTGTCCCCCAAAGTTCCTCAACATGATCGTCCAGCTCCACGAGGACCAGCAAGGCCAGGTCAGACTAAACAGTGACCTCTCAGAACCATTCCCCATTCGCAATGGCGTGAAGCAAGGCTGCGTGCTGGCACCGACCCTCTTCACCATCTTCTTCAGCATGATGTTGAAGCAGGCCACAGTGGACCTCGACGATAACGACGCACTGTACATCAGGTATCGTCTCGATGGCAGCCTGTTCAACCTCAGACGACTGCAGGCCCACACGAAAACCCTAGACCAACTGATTCGTGAGCTGCTCTTTGCTGATGACGCTGCCCTCGTTGCACACACAGAGAGAGCCTTGCAGCGCATTACGTCCTGCTTCGCAGATGCCGCCCAGCTCTTTGGACTTGAGGTCAGTCTGAAAAAGACAGAGGTCCTTCATCAGCCGGCACCCAAGGAAGAGCATCGCCCTCCCCACATCACCATCGGCGAGTCCGAACTGAAGTCTGTACACCAGTTTACCTACCTTGGCTGCATCATCACGTCAGACGCCAAGCTGGACAAGGAGCTGGACAACAGGCTGGCAAAAGCGAACAGTGCTTTCGGGCGACTATTCAAGCGGGTGTGGCACAATCAACAGCTGAAAAAAGGCACCAAGATCAGCGTGTACAGAGCTGTCGTCCTCACCACCCTGCTGTACGGTTCCGAGTCCTGGGCCCTCTACCGCAGCCAACTACGACTCCTCGAACGCTTTCACCAGCGCTGCCTGCGTACCATCCTCAGCATTCACTGGAGTGACTATGTCACCAACGTCGAGGTCCTTGAACAGGCGGAAACTGTGAGCATCGAGGCTTTGCTGCTGCGGACACAGCTTCGCTGGGCGGGGCACGTCTCCAGGATGGAGGATCATCGCCTACCCAAGATCACTCTGTTCGGCGAGCTCGCCACTGGACACCGAGACAGAGGGGCACCAAAGAAGAGATACAAAGACGGTCTCAAGAAGTCACTTAGTGCCTGCCAAATCGACCACCGCCAATGGTCTTTGCTTGCTGCGGACCGTGACACCTGGCGCTCCACCATTCACAAGGCAGCCGTCTCCTTTGAGGACTCTCGCAGAGCTAACCTTAAAGACAAGCGGCTCAGAAGAAAAAACAGAGCTGTCGTAACTCAGAACCCTGACCAGACCTTCCCCTGCAGCCACTGCGGTCGAACCTGCCTGTCCCGGATTGGCCTCCGCAGCCACGAAAATGCCTGCAGACGACGTGGGCAAGCCCTATAGAATCTTCGTTCGCGAAGTCAAGCCAAGAGAGAGAGAGCATACATAACCCCTTGTGCATGCAGCCACCACAACTGTTAACTGTTTTGTGGCTGCACGCTCAGTGGGGTTAACACATACAAGTCAAAGGTTTATCGTGACATCTAACGAAGATGATATTTAATTATCTTTTTGTTTCTAGCATCTACAGGATTAAATTGTACTACTAGACTAGTTTAATTTTCTTGCATGCATCGCATGGTGGTGACTTTTCTCCTTACATTGCTTGCAGCTCTGGTTCAAATTTAAAGCTTGATATTTGTTTGTATTTGATTAGACATTTTTTTAAATCCCCATTTGTTTGCATGTGGTCGGCATTGTGTGTGTGTTTGGTTAACAATTTTTCTTTTACATCGTTAGGATCCTGTAGATGTCTCAATAATGAGACAGTGCTGCTGGCATTTTTATTGTCATGTTCACGGATATTTCACTAGATACACGTATGATCCGTGTATCAATACTTGCCTTTGGAATTTATAACATGTATATTAACATTTGTTTTATTCTTCCTCTTCAAAGTTCTTTCAATATTTGTCAAGCATCATTTGTCTGTGCAACCCCCTTCAATGTGAGTGGGTGGAGATTGTGTTCGTGAAACCATTGTCATTGAAAGTCAAAGACCCTCAGCCGTCAAAGAAACATGGTTACAAAGTGGTTTTAGCAAGAGGCATAGATCCTCATGAACCCCCGCAGTTGCGGGGGCTCATGAGGATCTATACCTCTTGCAGTTGCCAGGTGGCGTTCGCTTTTTTTCTCGGCAGAAAACAGGAAACAGTTTTTGGATGGACCGCCCATCCACTCCAGTGCCAAAAGACCACCACTAAAAAAGCAAACCAGCATCTGTACCTTCTTAGGAAACTGAGAAGTTTTGATATCAGTTCCAAGGCTTTAGAATCCGTTTATACTTTATAGAAGCCTTATTGAAAGCATACTGACTTTTAACATCACTGCTTGGTATGGCAACCTCAGTATGAAAAACTGGGGCAGACTGTCACGTATCGTCAAAACAGTTGGGAAGATCATTGGCCTAGGACAGTACCCATTAGATGATCTGTACCATAGAGCTGTCCGAAAGATAGCTGCTAGCATTGTCAATGATCCTCATCACCCACTATCTGATCAGTTTCAAATGCTACCATCAGGCAGACGTTTCAACATGCCACTTGCCAAAAAAAATGTTTTTATGAAGTCTTTTATTCCAACTGCTGTCTCGATTTTGAACTCTTGCTTATAAAGCCGTGATATGTGTGATCTACTTAACATTACCTCCCATCTTGTGACAGATTGCTTGTGATAGATTGCTGCAATGACAATTTTCATGGAATGTTCTTGTAGTGTTTATTCGTGTCTTATATTGTTGTTTTAGGACGAGCCAAAAGGCAAATTTCTGTTGTGCTTTGACTCGAACAGACAATAAAGTTGTATTGTATTGTATTGTATTGTATGTGTGTTTTAACGCGAACAATGTCATTTTTGTGCAGCATGCAGAATTAGTATAATGCTACCTACGCTTTTTGAGTTAATTGGTTTGCTTACTTTGAAACGTCGACAGATTAGGATCATCGCAACAATAACTTTAAAGAGCTTAGCATATATATCCGAGATATGCTGCTTCATTCCATCTAGAAATATATCATAGATCCACATGAGCCCTAGTGAGTGGCTCATGAAGGTCTATGCTGCTTGAACTTGAAGTAGTTGATTGGTTTTTGTTGTGCTGCTCAGGCAGTGAAGGGGTTAATTAGATAAACACTAATTACAACTGTAATGGGTTTATGGCAAGGTACGTTCGACAAATTATTATTATTTTTTTTTTGTAACATGCATGCATCCCTTGAAAAGACTGTTCAGACAACCATATATGTGTAGTTTTCAAAAAAATGAAGCTGTTGTGAAATACTATGCACATAGTTGCAACATGAGACCCATGATCTGTGTCTGCCTTTCTCTACTTAAAAACAAACAACAACATATTCTAAGAGATATGCTTAATTGATTTAATTTGAGTGTAGAGATAAGTTTTATCATTAGCAGTGCTTCAAATATTCTAGAAGTATTGTCATAAATATGATACAGTGAAAATATATGACCAGATTTTGCCAGGCAACTGTGTTCTACCGATACCTAATGTGACTGGTATTTGATCCCATTCTGGATCTGCTTGTGCTTTACTTTCCATTACTTTTACATGTATTTTGTAATCATTTGATTAAACTCCATTTTAGTGAAATCAAGTGCCATTAAGTGCTTTCCTTGATCGTAACATCTGTACGCACACACAAACTCATAGAATTTTCACTTTTTCAACTTTGTTGCAAAGAGAACAGGACCCTCATCCGCATCCACTTCTTCCTCTACTTGGGTTTCATGAAGCAAATGTTCATTACAATAACAAAAGCACAGTATGTGCACAATAAAAAGGCATATTTCATGACATGGTGTGCGTATTAACTCATGCAGAAGCAACTGAATTTATGTGAAATTAGGTCATGGTGACCTAATTAGGTACAACGTGCTTACTAACACTTCCTGTTGAAGACTAACTATATCATTAGAAAAATAAAATATTTGGGAATGTGTACAATTCAACAGTTTCTATAATCTGATTTTGTCTCCACTGAAAAATAGTAATTTCCATGCACTGGCAAAATTATTGGAATATTACAGTGACCTACTTTAGGACCCAGCCACCCCCACTTCCAGTTGAGTGAGTGACAACGTGTTTCCTTCGCTCATATGAATCACTGATGTCCAAAGTAGAATATACAAAAGAGATTTTGCTTGTTACAAGATGTGCAGCGTAACCTCGAATATCCGAATATCCGCTATAAGGGCCCTAACTACATAACTGAATCGCAGTTTGGTAACTAACTGTGGGGGAAAAAGTAAAACTCTTTCAGTTCCAGTGACAACTGAAAGAGATATGGATCCACCATGATAGCTATAGGGTAGTGCTTGATCAAGTACCTGCAGAGGTGCCAAGCTTACCACTATTGGCCACTGCCCTGAGTTAATGGTCAATGTATTTCCCACTTTGCGCTCAGCATATGATCCTAAAATGCAAGGCGCTGGCCTTTAGAAGTGCAAGGGATACAGTGAGATAGTAGCATAACACTTGATTAGCCACTTAACTGTGAAAAAGTGAACAACAAGCAGCTGCAAGAGGCACAGATCCTCATGAGCCCCCACAAATGTAGGGGCTCATGAGGATCTATGCCTCTTGTTTAACACAATCACTCTCAGGGCACCAGTGCAGGCAGTACATCAGCCATAACAGTTCAAAGCGCTAGTGCTCAGTTCAAAAGTGGTGCCAGATTAGCCTGACAGATTGTGCCACGCTAATCTGGTACTACCCTTGGACTATCATGACCAACCTATTTCTCTTAGCTTCTCAAAGCTGCAAGATTCCTTTTGTTTTTTTGGGATTTGGACAAGTTAAACACTGTAACTGTTTTCCTTGTCACATGTAATGCATGACATGTTTTTTTGTTGCACTTATCTGCAATGATAATTTCTTGTCATGTTGTCACTAACTAGAGATACCATACGTGTGCCACATCTTCAAATTGCTTTGTATCAGATAAACCTCTTGAATTAAAAGCCAATAGTGATAAAATATTTTATAATTTGACACTTTTAAAACTGTATTTGAACAAGAACCACCCAAAAATGAGTGCTACGCTACTGTCAAACATTCTTAAATCAATTTATTTTTCACTGAAAATGTGAATACTGGAAAGGTGAAGTACTGCTTAGTTATTACAGTATTAGTATCAACAAATGAAATTAATAATAACGCATTAACCGGGTAGAACTAGGACTAGAAATGACAGTTTAACTCTCTGGCTGTCAGTAGTACTGTTTGTCAAAATGATTCCTACAGTGCAGGAATCACTTGGACTGCAAAATGCACTACGAACAGCCAAAGGTTTAATGAAACAAGTACAACTGTGTTGTGCTTCACTGCTGCAAATAAAACTAAGCAGTGTGTATAACAAACCAAGGGGAATTATTCAGCGCTGGACAGAACAGTTAGATCCCCTGCCAGGGGATCTAACTGTTCTGTCCAGCGCTGAGTAATTCCCCTTGGTTTGTTATACAATTCCGCCAGCGCCTATCTGGTTTGTGAGTAAGCAGTGTGAAAACTTGTAACACATTCTGCCCCAGAACCCAATACCCAAATTTGAAGCTGCACTCTGAAGGACTGTATTACAATTCTCCAGACAGATCGAGCATGATAGTTCAAGGGTCAGTGTTCCCCATTTGTTTCTAACCAAGGGTCCCTGGGACCTTCGGCCAGAAAATTCAAGGGTCTTTTTGTCAAAACTGAGGGTCCCTTCATTGAAAGTCTTCACAAAATTTGCTGGCATATGAAACTGTCTTTAACTTTCACCTCATCCTCAGTCAGCTACTTTCTCTGTTCAAGGGAAAGTACTCACTTTGCTCTCTGTCAGGGATCACTTTCAGCCAATCGCTGAAAAGAATACATCAGCTCATTGCTAATGGCCAATCAGATTTCAGAACTCCGAACCAGTTCGCCAACACGAGTTCGTCTGAAAAGTGTTTGTGCGGCAAGCCTAGCATTTTGACAGCAGCTTGTGCGCTATGATTTGCATGCGTCCTTCGGACTGAAAATCTGTGCGTCCTTTTCAGATTTATGTGCATAATAGATGCAGAGCTGTGCGTTTTGGGGAACACTGAGGGTGGTGCCAGAATAGCTTGGCGCCTAAGGGCGCCAAGCTACTCTGGCACCACCCTTGAATTATCATGCTCGATCCATGTTTTGCAATGATGTGTCAGGATTGAATGAGTTAATACAAGTACTGAAGTTGTCATGTTATAATACCCTTGTCAATCAATTATGCAAATGTGCCGGTATTACTATTATTGAATTCATGGAGGTCTTCCGTGAATAACCCCCCCCCTCACCCCCCCTTCCCCCCCCCCCCCTGCCCTCCTGGTCAGTGAGGGTTCAATTCTCTCACATGCTGTCACACTAACATTAGGCAGGAAAGACCAAATGCACTCACGATTCATCAAGAAATGCAAGATTACCTGCAGAAAGCAGTGGAGAGTCTTCGCCAGCACCTTCAAAATCCTCATCTGTTGCTGACTGGAGATCACCTGAGACTGGCACGTACCTCCCACTGTTCACACCATCACGGTTGTTTTTTGATTCTCTTTCCATTTTGGTCTGAAAATGCAATACAGAAAATTAAACGAAGCCACAATGGTTACCTTCCTGGATCTGCTACACGTTGGCGTTGCCAATCCATAGAGGTAACCAGCGTGACTATGCCTCCAGCTTTGTTTATTCTTTCTGTAAGTCACTGTGCTAAACGTCTGTGCTAAACGTCTGTGCTAATATTATTACTACTATGAGCTATGAGCTTTTTCAAATTTTACCATCAGGGCGCAGGTACAGGTCCATCAGTACCAGGACCAGCAGATTCCGCAACAGTTTTTTCCCTCTTGCTGTTCACGCTCTCTCTGATCAACTGGACTAATTGGAGAGAGCGCGAGTGGCGAGTGAGAATGATTGTGTACAGTCAGTTTTTAACTGTATCAGATCTCTCTCTCTCTCTCTCTCTCTCTCTCTCTCTCTCTCTGTGTGTGTGTGTGTGTGTGTGTGTGTGTGTGTGTGTGTGTGTGTGTGTGTGTGTGTGTGTGTGTGTGTGTTTAGTCTTAGTAACTGACATCAAGACAAATTCCAATGTTTTTATTGTTTTGTACATGGAAACATATGGCAATAAACCATCTTATCTTATCTTATCTATTATTTGCTCTTGCATATATATACACAACAAAACACACTAACCCTTTGGCTGTTGGTAGCACTTTCCACTGATGTGATTCCCACAAGAATCACCTCAACAAAAAGCACTACTGGTTAACTCATTCAGCCCAACACACCACAGCAAGACAAAGATCGAGCATGATAGTTCATGGGTGGTGCCAGAATAGCTTGGCGCCACAGGTGCCAAAGCTATTCTGGCACCACCATTAAACTACCATGCTCGATCTGTCTCTAGAATTGTAATACAGTCCCCCCAAAGGGCAACTTCAAAATTTGGGGATTTCGGTCATGGGGCTGAATGTGTTAAAAACACCACCACAGGGTCAATGACAACACCACAATCTTGTTCAACGCCAATAACAACACCACTACAGATATGATCACAGCTTTGAGAAACTGTAACAGCTATTGCAGTGAAGGCAATGAGGGAGGCACAAGTCGCCCGTCACCAAAGTTATGTTTTTGGAAGCCCAAAATTTAATAGTGAATGCAAATTTTAGTGCAAGCTTACAAAATTGTTTGGACTACCAGTGAAAAGTTTGGACTCTCATTTGGTGTCCAAAAAGCTATGAAGTATGAGGGTCTTAGAACATTTGATTCTCCATGGGAAATCTTTGCTGACACAGACATTAAATGTACCACATGAAGCAAACGGTCCGCTGATGGGAGTCAACTTTTCCCCAGCCTGCATCTAACCAGCAAAAATCCACCCAGCCTGAGTCCATCCAACCAGTGCAAATCTGAGCTGCCATATGGATGCAATGAGACATTTCCGCATGTGGATCAAATGTCCTAGGTCCACCAACATAAATAAGACATATATATTATATGTCTGCTTTATAAAAACTTAATACTGACAAGTAAAAGAAATGCTGCATCATTTAACACTTAACCCATTCAGCCCTGTCACACTACAGCAGGAGATGGGTCGACCATGATAATTCAAGGGTAGTGCCGGATTAGCTTGGCACTTGTTGGCACCAAGCTAATCTGGCACTGCCCTTGAATTATCATGGTCGATCCATCTCCTGCAACTGGTGCGTAGTCATTAGATGATGCCTCCAAAATTGGATATAGTGTTTCTTGAGTGGTCACTGCCTGCAATGCAGACTTGGACTGCTTATGTGCTATGTAAAATACGATGTCCATGACAACAGAAAAGTGACCCGATAAGTAGGCAGCTTTGAGGCGATTATAATTGGACATCTGACCTACTGGCACTTACAATAATTCGGACATTTTAGCTCTGCAATCGGACTATGACTGATGTCTGACCCCAAGTTGCATCCCTGCCATATCATCAGTAGATACCACTCATACTTACGCCGAAGTGGTCACTATAGTATGCACTGATAATGGGCCCGTACGATTGATTGTACATTGCTTAACGTCCCGACAGCAACAAGGCTTTCTCAGGACGTGCCTGCACTGCTTGTGAAAAAAAAATAAACAGAAAATTGAATGTATGTCGCCAGCCGGTCAAATACGTTAAATAAACCTAACACATGGGGCCTAAATAAAGCTAAGACCATTTAGCAACACACATCCAATATCAAGAGCTACAGGCAGTGCAGGCAGTAGGGAGAGTTTTAAAAAGGCAAATACAGGTGAATGGACAAAGGGTAGACAGAAACGCATGCCCCAGAATAGAGAGAAAAACCCACCCTGTGGGGCTGACCAGGGTGACCCTGGGAACTAAAAAATACCTAACCCCACCCAAGTCCGGTTTGATTGATTGTACATTGCTTAACGTCCCGACAGCAACAAGGCTTTCTCAGGACGTGCCTGCACTGCTTGTGAAAAAAAACTAAACAGAAAATTGAATGTATGTCGCCAGCCGGTCAAATACGTTAAATAAACCTACAACATGGGGCCTAAATAAAGCTAAGACCATTTAGCAACACACATCCAATATCAAGAGCTACAGGCAGTGCAGACAGTAGGGAGAGTTTTAAAAAGGCAAATACAGGTGAATGGACAAAGGGTAGACAGAAACACATGCCCCAGAATAGAGAGAAAAACCCACCCTGCGGGGCTGACCAGGGTGACCCTGGGAACTAAAAAATGCCTAACCCCACCCAAGTCCCCCAGGGCAGACCCGGGTGGGGTCCCAAGTCCGGGCCCGTACGAACCCAAGAACCTTGTGAGTCTGGTAAAGGTTGAATAGGCGAAGGAGGGTCTGTGACGCGATGGGGATCTTGTATGATAGCAACATGCTTACGTCAGCTAGAGGCATAAGCCCTCCTACGCCTATTCATCCTCATGTGCCAGCTCCACAGCCATGACAGGCCAAAAGATCAGGATCAGGATTTTATTTAACCCATATCATACTGAAGCTAAAAGCTTCAAATGTATACTCTGCCATACGCAAAGTACATTAGTACTTACAGATAAGGATATAGACCAGTGACTTTAGTTCAAGGGTGGTGCCAGAATAGCTTGGCGCCTATAGGCGCCAAGCTATTCTGGCACTACCCTTAAACTATTTAAATCAAACTTATTTTACACACTGGTGTATTCCGAATGATAAGGGTTAACGTCTTTTCACACATTGGTGATAGTAGATCCAAAAAAAAAAAAAAAAAAAAAAAAAAGAAAAAAGAATCAACAACAAAACATGCAACTTGTTAATATCAAAGAATAGTAATAATTAACATCCAAACCCACACACAAATTACTTATTATGATAGTTTACCCACTGGACTATGAATTATATTAACTATTTGAATTGCAATATTACTATGTAAGATGTCATACATATTTTCTGCTAATTTTTCAACTGTTATGTTATTTTGTGTCAACAGATTCGTTGCAATAGGACATTCACAGATGTTTAATAACAGAGATGGGTCTTAAGCACTCGCATTTGATGTCTTTTGAGAATTTAGTTTTCCAAGAATTTAGTTTTAACTTGTATATATGAATGAAGCTGGTATTCTTTAACAAGGGGGAACATGATAAGTATATATTTCATATCATCTTTGTGAAAAAAAACTGTTTAGCACAGAGTACATTTAGTATAGAGATAATTGCATATTATTACAAACTGCTGAGTTTTCTCTATTTATAGCTCCCTTTTTTGCTTGTCTATCACAAATTTTATTTGAATAAATTGCACAGTGTGAGGGTATCCCAAGAAAATATATCAATATTCCTCTGGACATAATACAGCTTATAATATGTTTTATTTCATATACTAAGTCTTTTCTTGTTTTACAATCCCAGCTTTTTAGACTATATAGGACAGATTTAGAATCGACACAAATCTATATTGCAGTTTTCTATAGCATCTTTGACATACTTTGCATATAGGTATAAGATGCGGGATTTCTGCGCTCTCTTTGGGAAATCCACATCTGCGTCTAAAATTGTCTTCTCGTACTGAATTTTGGATGGACAGGCTTCAGACAATGTATTTTGCAGTTGCTTATTTACGTTGGTCAGATAAAGACAGAATACCTGCTTCTTTGTAGGCTTTTACAGTATTAGTATGAACTGGCACTCCAAGGGCTAATTTAACTGCTTTATTATCAATGCTTTGCAGTTTCTTTAGAAGTGTAGCTGGGGCAGTAAAGTAGACTTCCTGACCATACATTAGTGTTGATCGAACTAAAGATGTACCAAGGTGTAAAAAGTTTTAATGTCCTGACTTCATGGTTGTGAGTTTATAATTTTTAACAAGTCCTTTTCTTGCTTTATTTAATGTCTTCAATATGAATTCTCCAAGATAATTTTGATGTAAAAATGTACGCCTAAAAACTTTACACTCTGTTGATATTTTAATTTAAAGGCGTCCCATTTAGGGATAATTTAGGTAATGTTTTAGCACTTCCCCCATTATTGAAAAGCATTAGACATGTTTTTTCCCCAGATAGTTCCAGGCCATTTTCTTTCATATAGTTTGATAATTTGTCCAATTCAATCTGATAAATGTTTTGAACATAATCTACGATTCTTTTTGGAGTACGTTTCCTGAGATTAGTGTTTATCCATAGAGCAATATCATCTGCATATTGTGCCACAGTTGTGTACTGTGATACTAGTGATAGAGATTTTGGGAAGTCGTAAATTAACACAATGAATAAAAAGGATGAAATTATCGATCCCTGAGGAATACCCATATCTATTTTCTTAAAGGTTGAATAACTTTTACCAACTTTGATGCAGACAAATCTTTCAGACAAAAAGCTTTTAATGAACTCATACATAATCCCGGTTATGCCAATCTGTTTTATTTTTTATAATAATCTAGCATCCCAAACACTATCATCAGCCTTTTTTTATGTAAAAAAATGTTGCATTAGACATGTTTTTTTCCCCAGATAGTTCCAGGCCATTTTCTTTCATATAGTTTGATAATTTATCCAATTCAATCTGATAAATGTTTTGAACATAATCTATGATTCTTTTTGGAGTACGTTTCCTGAGATTAGTGTTTATCCATAGAGCAATATACTGCATATTGTGCCACAGTTGTGTACTGTGATAGAGATTTTGGGAAGTCGTAAATTAACACAATGAATAAAAAGGATGAAATTATCGATCCCTGAGGAATACTCATATCTATTTTCTTAAAGGATGAATAACTTTTACCAACTTTGATGCAGACAAATCTTTCAGACAAAAAGCTTTTAATGTACTCATACATAATCCCGGTTATGCCAATCTGTTTTATTTTTTTATATAATAATCTAGCATCCCAAACACTATCAGTATCATCAGCCTTTTTTATGTCAAAAAAGGTTGCTAATATACTTTTTCTTCTTGAAATTTGTTTTTAATGTTATTTGTGAGTTTAACTAAATGGTTGTTGTACATCTACCTTTCTGAAAACCAGCTTGATTAACTGGAATTATATCTGTTTTCCACAGTAATGAAATAGCTGATTTAAAATAATCTTTTCCATTACTTTGCAAGCTTGTGATATAAGTGCAATAGGTCTATAACTACTAATCAATGTATATGTTTTACCTGATTTGAGTACTGGAACTACTACTGACTGCTTCCAGATAGTAGGATGAGATCCATTAAACCAACATTTTTGGTAAAATTTATTATGTAGTAATTTTTTCCACGGTTCAGGTAAATGATTAAGTAGTTTGTTAAGAAATTCCATCTATACCCACTACACTGGAGTTATTTGCAAAACATTTAGGAATTCATTATATTGAATTGGAGCATTTCTGTACTGAGAATGATTAGAAACTGGATCTTGATATTCTGCTTTGACTTCTTCTTGTTTTCTGAGGTTTATGTTTGGTAAACTAAGACTTGATGTAATACTGCTTTCTGCAAACATATTAACAAAGGAAAAGAAAAGGGGAGACTGCCAGTGCTAATATTTTAGGAAGGTTACAAAGTAAAGTAGGTTATAGCACTGTCAGGGGAGAGAAATGTGCATGATCGACCAGTGATCATAGATCTACTGTGGCCAAAGCACAAAAAAAAAAGATAGGAAAGAGAGGGGGCGCTAAGAAAGTGACCGAAAGCAATGCATATGCATTGCTTTCGGTCACTTTCTTAGCGCCCCCTCTCTTTCCTTTTTTTTTTGTGCTTTGGCCACAGTAGATCTATGATCACTGGTCGATCATGCACATTTCTCTCCCCTGACAGTGCTATAACCTACTTTACTTTGTAACCTTCCATATTAACAAAGGCCTCCGCTCTATCTACTGCACTAGGAAATGTGTTGCCTTCTACTGCTATCGCATACAATGGTAATTTATATCCATTTTTTAATTCTGATATTTTTTTCTAAACCTTATATGTATCTTTTGATTCAGACACTTCATTTTTACAGAACTCAGCCCAGTGATTCTTGGTTCTTGCCACTATTCAGTTACAGTGTTGTTTTTGTTTTTTTCTTCATTTCACTAAAGTTCTCTTCAGATTTATTTCTTATCCATTTTTAAAGTGTTCCTTCTTATTATTTACTGCTTGTTCACATTCTTTATTCCACAAAATATTACCTGAATATGTTCCTTTTGATTTTCCTTTGCATTTTGGTATAGACTTCTCTGCAGTAGAAAGTCTCTCTCTTAGCTTGACTTCGCGAACGAAGATTTTATAGGAGTTGCCCACGACGTCTGCAGGCTTGTTCGTGGCTGCGGAGGCCAATCCGAGACAGGCAGGTTCGACCGCAGTGGCTGCAGGGGAAAGTCTGGCCAGGGTTCTGAGCTGCGGCATCTCTGTTTTTTCTCCTGAGCCGCTTGTCCTTAAGGCTAGCTCTGCGAGAGTCCTCAAAGGAGACAGCTGCCTTGTAAATGGTGGAGCGCCAGGTGTCACGGTCCGCAGCAAGCGAAGACCACTGGTGGTGGTCGATTTGGCAGGCACTAAGTGACTTCTTGAGACAGTCTTTGTATCTCTTCTTTGGTGCCCCTCTGTCACGGTGTCCAGTAGCAAGCTCGCCGAACAGGGTGATCTTTGGTAGGCGATGATCCTCCATCCTGGAGACATGCCCTGCCCAGCGGAGCTGTGTCCGCAGCAGCAAAGCCTCGATGTTCACAGTTTCAGCCTGTTCAAGGACCTCGACGTTGGTGACATAGTCACTCCAGTGAATGCCCAGGATGGTACGCAGGCAGCGCTGGTGGAAGCGTTCGAGGAGTCGTAGTTGGCTGCGGTAGAGGGCCCAGGACTCGGAACCATACAGCAGGGTGGTGAGGACCACAGCTCTGTACACGCTGATCTTGGTGCCTGTTTTCAGCTGTTGATTGTGCCACACCCGCTTGAAAAGTCGCCCGAAAGCACTGTTCGCTTTTGCCAGCCTGCTGTCAAGCTCCTTGTCCAGCTTGGCGTCCGACGTGATAATGCAGCCAAGGTAAGTAAACTGGTGCACTGACTTTAGTTCAGACTCGCCAATGGTGATGTGAGGAGGGCGATACACTGTCTTGGGTGCCGGCTGATGGAGGACCTCTGTCTTTTTCAGACTGACCTCGAGTCCAAAGAGCTGGGCAGCATCTGCGAAGCAAGACGTGATGCGCTGCAGGGCTCTCTCTGTGTGTGCAACGAGGGCAGCATCATCAGCAAAAAGCAGCTCACGAATCAGTTGGTCTAGGGTTTTCGTGTGGGCCTGCAGTCGTCTGAGGTTGAACAGGCTGCCATCGAGACGATACCTGATGTACACTGCATCGTCATCATCGAGGTCCACTGTGGCCTGCTTCAACATCATGCTAAAAAAGATGGTGAAGAGGGTCGGTGCCAGCAAGCAGCCCTGCTTTACGCCGTTGAGAATAGGGAATGGTTCTGAGAGGTCATTGTTGAGTCTGACCTGGCCTTGCTGGTCCTCGTGTAGCTGGACAATCATGTTGAGGAACTTTGGGGGACAGCCAAGTCGCTCCAGGATCTGCCACATGCCTTGCCTGCTCACAGTGTCGAACGCTTTTGTTAGGTCGACAAATGTTACGTACAGCCCTTTGTTCTGCTCGCGGCACTTCTCCTGTAGCTGTCTCAGCACAAAGACCATATCGGTGGTGCTCCTGTTTGCTCTGAAGCCACACTGGCCCTCTGGGAGTTGGTCTTCAGCGATGGCAGGTACCAGCCGATTCAGGAGCAGCCTTGCAAGGATTTTCCCAGCAATGGACAGCAGGGTAATTCCCCGATAGTTGGAACAGTCAGACTTCTCGCCTTTGTTCTTGTACAGGGTGATAACGACTGCGTCACGGAGATCTTTTGGTAGTGTTCCTTCAGCTTTTGTAATATTTGGACCGTAAAATGTATCATAATTTCATGTTCTATACTTGCAATGTTATGAACAAGACTGTCTCATACAGTTCCCAATTAGCATTTTCAGAGTGAAACTTTGGTATTCTGTCCTCAATATTGCAATATTCATCTTTTTCTTTAATGTTTAATTGTATAATAATTGGGAGATGATCACTTCCCAAACAATCTTCCTCAGTGCTCCCAGTGCAAATTTGTTTCCATGGTTTACTAGTGATATATCAAGAGCAGATGCTTTATGGGTATGTACATCTGGGATTCTAGTGATTCTACCATCATTTAAAATAATTAACTTAAGAGTCTGAAATATTTTCTACTAGACGATTGCTTGTTACAAGCGTACATCTAGACTCCCAGAAGGTGCATGAGCATTGAAGTCTTTTAGGACCATCCATTGACTGGAAGTTGTCTGCTGAGAATCAATATCTTTTAGCCAGTGTTATCATCTTTTGGCCCTCTGGATAGGTATGAATATATCAAATTTAATGTATTTTGATTATTAATTTTTACCATGGTCCCAGTGATATAGATATCATTTATATCTTTGGTTATAGAGTACGTATTTAGTGACGAATATTCTAGCTCATCTCTAATGTGTAACGCAGTTTGGACTTTATTCATTATCGCGTCATAATAGTATAGAGGAGAATAATAATATCTTTCAAGTTTTGGGAGTTTTTTACCTTCTACATTCAGAGATTGTAACGCTAATATGCAATACTCTATTGTGAGATGTGATTCTCGAAGGATAGAAAATTTGTTGAAATTGATCTGCAATTCCACTGAAACACTTTCATATTGCTTGAGTTCAAAGTTCATGTCCTGAGAAAGTCTTAAGCAATGTACAACCAACCTTTTTCAAAGTCAGTGGTCTCTTTGCAAAGTAAGGTCAAGTGAAGGAAAAGGAAAGCAAAAAATACAAAATACAAATAAATAATACAAAACAAAATGAGCTCTTTCAAAACACCAAGAATTGAATTATCTCAAACAGTTCAGTACTATATCAATAACTAAAACTAAACTATCTGGATATCATTTCAAAGTTGCTTTTGAACCAGACTTGATAATGTTGTTAAATTTACCACATTTGAAATGATAATCAGTTAGCTTATTTATATTTGGTCAGAAACTTAGTGCGAACACCAGTGACCCCTCCAATCATAGTATCCACTGCGATGATTGGGATAGTTGTAGCTTAATGTTCGTTTTGGTTTTTCCCAGAATAAGTCAGATAAATGTCTGCTGGTGTTACGTGCAAAAGTTGAAGATCCCCTTGCATTTGGATGTATTGAGTCCCGCAGATGAAAGTTAGTGTTAATGTTTTCATGATGAATTACGGCAATGTTTGGTGATCAATAAGTTCTGACACCACTGTGGCATTGAAAATCTCTCGTTTTATGTTCAGTTGAATATCCCTGCATGGGGCGATCTTGCTGACTACTATATGGCCTGCCAGGAATTTTTCAGATCACCCACTGTTGTTGCAAATGATTTCCCAGCAGTGCATGGATTTGAATATTTAATGTTATTTACACCCGTATGTATCCCGACAGCATCGACGTCTTCCTTGATGCTGTCCATAGCTTTGGAAATGTCTTCAACGGTGAAGGCGCTTATCTTTGATATGGACAAACCGTACGAGATTCCAAGCTGGTTAGATCGCACGCCTTTCAAAGTGCAATCATGAAATATTGCTAATCTTGGCATTGTTACGGCCTTTGATTGTGATATTGACGCAGTTTGGCATTTGACGTCATCTCTAATGTTCTTTTTTCGTTGTTCGAAATTTTGATCTTCCTGTCTCTTTTGTTTATGTATTCCGCTTACCTTTGTTTAGGAAGCTGAGGTAGCGGAATGAGATAAAGAAAAAGTAGTAGCCTGAGTATGTGCCGGAGCAGCTGCAGTGGCTCCAGCAGGCTTGTCTGTCTTGACCCTGGCCGTGGAGGTGGACATGACCGCTGCCTCTTAGGTCAGTTCACGATGTCCGTTTGGGACGAAACGTTGACTATTCTGCTGAAGCCAGGATTTAGGCATTGCACCTGCTCCATCAAGAGAGCCACCTGTTGAGTTAGTAGGCTTACAGCAGCTTTCAGCTGGTCTACAACATATTGAAGGTTCTCCTCCCTGTTGTCCTTCAGGTAGTGGTGGTTATCCTGTTCTGGGATGTCAGCATGTTTTTCTTTTTTCTCTCTCTCTCTCTCTCTCTCATTGTCCTGGGGCGATCTTAGTTCGTTGTTTCCCTCAGGAATTTTTGTCCGGGTTTGACGCCTTGTTCTGGTCATTCTGATGTTTTAGTTTGTCCAGTTTTCAGCAACACTGTCGGAGCTCAGTTATGATTGGCTCTATCGGTCGCCATCTTTGCTGGAAGTCCACAGGCCAATAGAGTTACTCAGATAATTTGCATCCAGTCCAAGTAAAACAAAGCCAGCCGGCCGAAGTCTGCACACACAGCGAGGGGTGAATCGCACCAAAACAACTGAGGCATGAAATTTCTCTTTGAGCACTGCTTTGTCTACTTTGAACCCCACATGCCATTGAGTACAGATCCTCATACATATCTTATAGCCAGAGTGATTCTCATGAGCTCCTGCCGCAAACATCAGAGCATGAGGATCTGTGCATCTCATCAAGACTGAGAAGTTTCTTTTCGCCTTCAAAATTGTGCTCACGCAAGTTTGCAAATAGGTCATAGATCTACATGATATATTCGGACACCTGTGAAAGATACTCCAGATCTCAATAGCAAAGTTAGCGCATGAGCATCTATTCATCAGTCTTCTTGTGATAGTTTGATTTTCGTGCTTCACCCATTCAGCCAAAGCCAGTCGCCAGTGTAGGAGGCAATAGATTATCATAAGCATTTGTAGCCAAACAGTTCTGCGTGAACCCTGCTGAAAAACACTTATACTCTGAGTAGT
Source organism: Semisulcospira habei (assembly GCA_036245525.1). Classification (NCBI taxonomy): domain Eukaryota; kingdom Metazoa; phylum Mollusca; class Gastropoda; family Semisulcospiridae; genus Semisulcospira; species Semisulcospira habei. Next base: position 224,965,300 of record BTPG01000004.1, on the reverse strand, counting down.
TGTGTTTGTTTGCAATCATTAATCGAAATTCAGCATACACCATACAAATGTAAGAATACCCCTTTAAATACTTCTGGAGTCTCAATGATTGTCATGAGCCCTTCCACCATGTGTATGATAATGTGGATCTATGCCAATTCTCCACACGGCAGGGGGTTCCGCAGCACGTTGGAAGCGAGATTTGAATAGCTTGACCCGGATATAAATTGACACCGGACAGCGTACGCCGTGTACTGTTTAACACAAGGCAGTGTACCTCGGGTACAGTTTAACATCGGACAGTGTACACGGGTACGGTGACCACTTCAGCCATACAGTTTACGACACAAATTTACTCGTTTAAATCTTCACAGCATTAATCCAACCTACCAGCATAAACCCACCCAGAATAAAATCCACCCAACTTGAAAACCCTAATTCTACACTGGATGGTAGATTCCTGGATGGACTTACGTCAAAGTATTGCGAAGATCAGTGTTCCTGAAGTAGTCCTCTTACGATCTGCAATTCCAGAACCGACTCCTGAACTGTCCGTGGTACTTGAGTTCTGCTTTAGCTGTAGATAGTCACTAGGCCTAACTGGCCCACATTGATCTTCCTCGCATCTGACCCAATATTCTACGAATAACCAGCACTTGCAGTAGCTTTGTTATTGACCATTCTCAGTCAACCGTGGATCCGTGTTACACAAGTTTTAGTCAGTTTCGCGTCTGGCTCACGTGAGCAAATTTAGAGTTGCGCCCCTTAGACCACGAAGCGCATGTGGGTAGCCACGATTGCTCTGTTGATGATATGACCAACCTGCGTCATTCATCCGCTTCTATTTTGGTTTGTTTGTTTTGCTTTTTGTTTCTTTGGGTTTGTTTTTTGACATTGCGAAGCCAGGTTTCCACTGTCAAAACCGGCTATGAACCGGCGCCGTATCACGACTGACAGCCGAGCATTGCCAGGGACTGAACTGGCCGGTGACTGACCGTCGCGGCTGTCGGCCGCGGCATAGAGACGCCGGGACGGGCATATCAGTGTCAGGGTAAGCCAACTGCATAAAATGGGGGTGTGAGCAAAGATCCTATATAGTATTTCTATCAGTGTAGGATCTTTGGTGTGAGTGACTGTCTCTACTGGCCTTACTAATAGCTGTGGGACTAAAAACTACGCCAGTGTTCAAGGCCGGCTCAGTTAATGTCACCCGGGTGCCGGATCTCAGCCTGTGGGCAAACCGCGTCCGGCCCGACCAGCTCAGCCTTTGCGGATCGGCCGCTGGGAGCCGCCGGGACCTCAGTCCCGGCCCAACTGACTCAGTGAACAGTGATTAGGTTGAGTTTTGCAGTCAATAAGTCATATGACCGGAGGAACATAAAATCAATAGGTCATTTTGAAAATCCATAAGTCAAAAAATATATATATTTTTTCGGCATTTTCGATGTCAAACTTGTCAACACAGCTTGGTAACTTGGCCCGCAGACTCTGTTTACGTTTTCGCGGTGCTTGCCTGCCATTTGGTTACAGTCAGTCATGGCTGTTTTCAGTTGCACTCAATTTGAGAAACATGAGCATGAATGGAACCAGTCAGAGGCGTAGATTTTCATGAACCCGCGGGCAGAGGCGACTCATGAGGATCTGTGCCTCTTGCAGATGTGGATTACAATCGTTACTTAGTCCGCATCTACTTCCTCAGTTTGAGTAACACTATCAGATAAAATCTCGAGCAATATGCATAGACTCTCATAACGACCCTTAGGTCGTGAGGACTTTTGAACGTCTATTCCCCTTGCAGACTTTAGAAACTCAATCTTGCACTGGTTACATTCATCACTCCAACTATAGGTGTTATACTTGGTGTATAAAATACCAAACGCAAGTATATTTGGCAATTTCGGATTTTTATTTAGTTTTTGCTATTTTGCAATCTAATATAATCAGGTTTGCGTTTCAACGACTTCCATTACATATAATATGCTTTTTTCAGTAAACGTGTGCAAGCACTGAATTACTGTGCTACAGTGAAGAGCACAATGGTTCTCAGCAACAAGAGCCAGTTTTATGGCAGTACTGATTCAAGCTTTAGTATCAAGGACACCAACCACAACACATTTTTGTCAAATTGTCATAGACAGACACCCCCACCCTCCGCCCTCTCCTAGAAAACAACAAAGCAAGAACAGATTGTGGTTGTCATAGTCCATAAGCTAGCAGAGTTTACCGTGCACCCCCCCCCCCCCCCCCCCCCCCCAGTGCTCAATAAGATGGGTTTCAAAGTGTACCTTAGTATGTCCTGAGATGTTTAAGCCATGTTCCCTGAAAATCCTTAGGAACACACCAGAGATATAGCCGATGGCGCAAGGGTACCCCATTCATGCTCTTCGTGGATGCTAAAATGAGGTTGAGAAACATTTTCGTACTGCAGACCTCTTGACCGCTCACCCACTGGCAGCCAGAACAATATAAGATTTAAAGATGGCCATTAAGTAATTGAACGTTGCAAAAAAGAAGGCAAAAAATGGAGGTGGAAGTGATGATCTCGTGGTGGACATGTGGAAACTAAGTATTTTGATAACATTGTTTAGGCTGTTAGGAACCATGAAACTTATTATGCATATTCATATTTACACATTTCTAGATAAAATTAATGGAAAAGAAAAGGGGATACCTTACTAGACCCGCCTTATGCTAGGTAAATATCACCTAAAAGACCAGCCACTTAAAAATAGTTACAATTAAATTGAAGGGTCACATTGAAATTAATGAAATGATCACAAATTGTTATGCTCATTATGCATAATTTGTTATGAAAACTGGCACCAAAAATATTTAAACAGAGGAGTATGACATAAGCAATTGTTATGGTCATTTTGCGTTCTTTTGTGTACTGGTAAAATGGGGGTAGGGCAGCAGATTTAGCCACTGTGGCCCCTAAATGCATCACAGCATCATAAAATCAGGTTGGGAGTAACTGTGCTACTCTATCCTAACCAATAAAACCTAAGAAAGACCTATCAGTTGTATAAAGAATTTTTGAGGGCATCAGAAACGACGTATGTTCCCCAATTCAGCAATTTTAAATGGGAAAAGGCTATCATTCACCATGAATTTACTGTAAAGGATGCCGACTTTCCTTATTTTCTTGCACTTTACGCTCACATTAATGAAACTTAATAGGTAAGGAGAGGTCAAAATGAAATGGAATAAATTTAGTAATTTTTTCTAATTAATTTTGTTTATTTTTACAACTTTGGGGTAGGAATACAAAATCAACCACTGTGGCACTCACAGTGATAATAGAATCATCTAGTTAAGTTTATAATAATTGTGACATCCTGTTTTAATGATGTAAGCCTGAAAATAGACTGCCAGTGCTAAAAAAAAATAAATGTCTGAAGGCATCTGATACATTATTTTTGTCTTTTTTTGCGGAAATGGCCGTTTACTGGGTGCACACATACCTTCACTGTGAGCCAGAGATTCAATATTTTTTCTTTTTTCTTTTTTTTTTTGCAGAGGATGCAGAAGGTGTGCCTTAACATAATAGTGTCTGATTTGGGCTTTCAAATGAACTCTGATTTATTTAGAGGAAAATGTTTCGGCTCAACCTCATTTTAGCAACCGCAAAGAGCGTGAATGGGGGTACCCTTGCGCCATTGGCTATATCTCTGGTGTGTTCCTATAGATTTTCGGGGGAACATGGCTTAAACATCTCAGGATGACATACTAAGGTACACTTTGAAACCCATCTTATTGAGTACTGGGGGAGGGGGGGGGGGGTGCACAGTAGATCCTGCTAGCTTATGGACTATCAGTGTACAACTAATTGCATGATGTGGACTTCAACTACAAGACGCGAACAAAGCAAGATTGAGTTACTGATTGTGTAACCATGAAATAAGAACGAAGGTTATATGTGTGAGCACGAGAGACCACGGTACATCAATTGCAACATCTTACATTACAACATTTGGACATGTAAAAATACGCATATCTGTGCAAAAAATACGAACCGGCAGCACTGACAACAGTTAAGCCATTTCCTTTGCTTCTAGACGTCTATTATGAATACGTGAACTGCTGAACTGCGTGAAAAACAAAACCTGGCTACAGACATCTAGACCCAGTCCGCTGCCGCACCCTCATACTGACTCCGAGGATCAAAATCAGTGTCAATGAGACCAACAAAGGAGACTTTAGACTAGAGTTAATGCAGGCGTTGGGACTGATGAAGATGTTTGCCTCTTACAGGCGGAAGGCGTTTTGCATCATATTGGACCGTGTACCTAGTCAGGGCCAATGCTTGCAGTATTGTTTACATTTGCTCGACAGGGGGCAAGTCACCCATCACTGTTGGCAGCTGGCCTCCCTCCTCCCTAATCTAGGATGCACTCTGTTCATCGAGGACTGCGGGTCTCAGTGATTGTTTAAAAAATGAATAAGTCATATGACCGGCTCACTGACAGAGCAATGCGTCATTTCAAATTTGTATGCGTCAATGACCGATGACCGATGAGCATCCTATTCGCTGAGTGAATGCCGCGCAAAAGGCCATCGGGCCGCGGCCGTTGGCAGCGGCTGACGTCGGCCCGATGGCATTTCGCGCATTGGGTCCCTACCGTGACATAAAGGCCCACTACCGCCGTAACTGTTCAAAGCCATAACTTCTGTAACAGATGGTTACGAAACGCTGCTGCACAGCCTATGGTTCATTTAGAGTTGACGGGGACAACTGATCCAGTTCGGCACACTACGTCGCCTTTATATCAAGTCTCTTGGCTTGACTTCGCGAACGAAGATTTTATAGGAGTTGCCCACGACGTCTGCAGGCTTGTTCGTGGCTGCGGAGGCCAATCCGAGACAGGCAGGTTCGACCGCAGTGGCTGCAGGGGAAGGTATGGCCAGGGTTCTGAGCTGCAGGATCTCTGTTTTTTCTCCTGAGCCGCTTGTCCTTAAGGCTAGCTCTGTGAGAGTCCTCAAAGGAGACAGCTGCCTTGTAAATGGTGGAGCGCCAGGTGTCACGGTCCGCAGCAAGCCGGAAGACCACTGGTGGTGGTCGATTTGGCAGGCACTAAGTGACTTCTTGAGACAGTCTTTGTATCTCTTCTTTGGTGCCCCTCTGTCACGGTGTCCAGTAGCAAGCTCGCCGAACAGGGTGATCTTTGGTAGGCGATGATCCTCCATCCTGGAGACATGCCCCGCCCAGCGGAGCTGTGTCCGCAGCAGCAAAGCCTCGATGCTCACAGTTTCAGCCTGTTCAAGGACCTCGACGTTGGTGACATAGTCACTAGTGAATGCCCAGGATGGTACGCAGGCAGCGCTGGTGGAAGCGTTCGAGGAGTCGTAGTTGGCTGCGGTAGAGGGCCCAGGACTCGGAACCATACAGCAGGGTGGTGAGGACCACAGCTCTGTACACGCTGATCTTGGTGCCTGTTTTCAGCTGTTGATTGTGCCACACCCGCTTGAAAAGTCGCCCGAAAGCGCTGTTCGCTTTTGCCAGCCTGCTGTCAAGCTCCTTGTCCAGCTTGGCGTCCGACGTGATAATGCAGCCAAGGTAAGTAAACTGGTGCACTGACTTTAGTTCAGACTCGCCAATGGTGATGTGAGGAGGGCGATACACTGCCTTGGGTGCCGGCTGATAAAGGACCTCTGTCTTTTTCAGACTGACCTCGAGTCCAAAGAGCTGGGCAGCATCTGCGAAGCAAGACGTGATGCGCTGCAGGGCTCTCTCTGTGTGTGCAACGAGGGCAGCATCATCAGCAAAAAGCAGCTCACGAATCAGTTGGTCTAGGGTTTTCGTGTGGGCCTGCAGTCGTCTGAGGTTGAACAGGCTGCCATCGAGACGATACCTGATGTACACTGCATCGTCGTCATCGAGGTCCACTGTGGCCTGCTTCAACATCATGCTAAAAAAGATGGTGAAGAGGGTCGGTGCCAGCACGCAGCCCTGCTTTACGCCGTTGAGAATAGGGAATGTTCTGAGAGGTCATTGTTGAGTCTGACCTGGCCTTGCTGGTCCTCGTGTAGCTGGACAATCATGTTGAGGAACTTTGGGGGACAGCCAAGTCGCTCCAGGATCTGCCACATGCCTTGCCTGCTCACAGTGTCGAACGCTTTTGTTAGGTCGACAAATGTTACGTACAGCCCTTTGTTCTGCTCGCGGCACTTCTCCTGTAGCTGTCTCAGCACAAAGACCATATCGGTGGTGCTCCTGTTTGCTCTGAAGCCACACTGGCCCTCTGGGAGTTGGTCTTCAGCGATGGCAGGTACCAGCCGATTCAGGAGCAGCCTTGCAAGGATTTTCCCAGCAATGGACAGCAGGGTAATTCCCCGATAGTTGGAACAGTCAGACTTCTCGCCTTTGTTCTTGTACAGGGTGATAACGACTGCATCACGGGAGATCTTTTGGTAGTGTTCCTTCCTCCCAGCAGCAGAGAAAGAGGTCATGGAGCTTGTTGTGCAGTGCTGTGCCTCCATGTTTCCAGATCTCTGGCGGTATTCCATCAATGCCTGCTGCTTTGCCACTCTTGAGCTGGTGGATGGCTGTGAGGGTCTCTTCAGCGTTGGGCGGTTCGTCCAATTCAACCTTTACTGGGAGGTGTGGGATTTGTAGGACGACTGCTTCTTGAACAGTGCGCTCAGCGCTGAAGAGGCTCTGAAAGTATTCCGACCAGCGGTTCAAGATGGAGGTATTATCTGTGAGGAGTGCCTGGCCATTCGCGCTTCGCAGGGGACTTTGTACCAGGTGCCTGGGGCCATACACTGCTTTCAGTGCTTCGTAGAAGCCCCTGTAGTCACCATTGTCAGCACAAAGCTGGGTCCTCTGTGCAAGTCTGGTCCACCACTCATTCTGGAGATCTCTGAGCTTGCGCTGGAGACTGCTGCAGACGAGGCGGAAGGCAGACTTTTTCACAGGGCAGGAAGGCTGGGCTAGGTGGGCCTGATGGGCGGCTCTTTTTTTTGCTAGGTGTTCCTGGATCTCTACATCGTTTTCGTCAAACCAGTCTTTGTTCTTCTTTCTGGCGAAACCCAAGACTTCTGCAGAGGATTTTGCAATAGCAGTTTTCAGTTGTTCCCAAAGTGTTTCAGGGGAGGAGTCTACTGGGTCCGCTGTGTCTTTGAGCCTGCGCTGTAAATCTGTCTGAAAGGCAGCTTTCACATCGTCACGCTGAAGGCTGGCAACATCAAGCTTTTTCTTGGGGGGGCCCCATTTCTTGGGTTTTGGCTTGAAGTGGAGCCTGAGTTTGCAGCGGACAAGGCGGTGGTCAGTCTGGCACTCTGCGCTGGGCATCACTCTGGTGAGGAGGACGTCACTGCGGTCCCTCTGACGCACTAGGACATAGTCGATAAGGTGCCAGTGTTTGGAGCGAGGATGCATCCAGGTGGTCTTTCGACTGTCCTTTTGCTGAAAAGTAGTGTTGGTGATGATCAGTTGCTGCTCCGCACAGAACTCCAACAGTAGGCGGCCATTGTCATTGCAGTTCCCCACGCCATGCTTGCCGAGGACTCCTTTCCAGGCTTCAGAGTCCTGGCCCACTCTGGCGTTGAAGTCGCCAAGGATGATGACTTTGTCGTCTGCAGGGGTACTCTGTAGGAGGCTGCGCAGGTCAGTGTAAAACTTGTCCTTTTCAGCAGGCTCTGCCAGGAGGGTTGGGGAGTACACACTGAGAAGGGTGACGTGCTGCTGGTGTCTCAGTGGGAGGCGCATGGACATGATGCGGTCTGAGTGGCCCGTTGGTAGGTTTCCCAGCTTAGTCGCAATGGATGTCTTGACCATGAAACCCACGCCTGAAAGCCGTCTTTCTGATGCAGGCCTGCCTGACCAGTAGAGGGTGTACCCAGCACCAAGTTCTTGGAGGCTGCCTTCGTCCGGAAGGCGTACTTCGCTGAGCGCGGCGATGTTTAACCTCCGCAATTCATGGGCAATGAGGGCGGAGCGACGTTCAGGGCGTCCGCTGTCAAGTAAGCCGCTAACAATGACTCCACTCTGTTCTATGCCGCGAATAAATGCTTTCAGTATGAGAAACAGCTAAAAATACACTTTAACAGTTGCACCCAAAAGTGCGATTCGCATGCGTCGGTGTCCACTGACTAGTGAAACCCCAGTCAGTGCTGCTCAGTCGTTCATGGTGTGTCGACTTTTAGGCATAACACAAATCAGTGGTGCTGAAATGTGTCTTAAGGTTTATGCGTAATGGTACTTTAACTCAGTGATTGGCCGGTTCCGGCAGGCAGCTTGAGATGACCGTGAGGTTGCCGTTCAAGTCATCTCAGTCAGTCCGCACATATGCCGGACGGAATCCGGCGCGTCAGTCACAAGCCGTTCCGCAGTCAACCCCGGCCAGAGCTTTGGCGCTATCGGTAGCGCCGCTCCATCACTCAGTGATAGTTCAAGCGGCGAGCCGGACGGTGATTCAGTCTTGCAAGTTTGAATCACTGCCGACCACGACAGCTCAGTGAAAAGCCCTACCGATAGTCGTACTGACCAAAGTCTTATCCGCTCAGTGCCGGTTGTGCTTCAGTGGTGTGCTTCAGCAAGTGTTTTATTACCTTATTCGGGACATAGTGAAGCCGGCCGACGATGAAAAACGTTCATCATAGTGGACTGACGAGTGTGACCACACACTGGCACTTCAGCGTCGCACACCCATAAACTCAGATGGTACACACACACACACTCACACACAGGCGCACATAAGCCTCACAGTGGGTTACCTACCAGTTCATGTGAAAATGGGTTCCCATATTTCTATTTGTTCTAGGGCTCTGGAATTGATGCGAATGTTTAGAACTCACCTTATAACTAAGCTCTATAACTTAAAATAAAATAGACATTTTCTAGAAACAGAGGCACTAGATGCCGAAAAAATGGGTTTCTGCCAAAAAAGTGGGTGGGTGTCTCTCTCACACAAAACTGACTGGCATTACAGTCAAAATGGGTGTCTTCACAACAGTAGGCGTCTGTAATAAGGTCAAGTTCATGGAATACTTCTTTTTCACATTAATTTTTTTTTTCCCAACTTAATGTGTATGTGTGCTTTAACATTCTTTGCATTGTATGGTGCAAAATTCAATAAACACTGGCCCGAAACCTTTCGATTATGATTTTTACAGAGGAAATCTTTTAAACATTGCTGCGTTTTGTCCTTCTGAAGCAAAACAGTTTATCATGGCATTGATGTGAGAATCAACATAATGTATTCTGGAAATTAAAGGACTTTTTTTTGTGTTTTTGGGTACTCTGGAGTTTCAGACAAACAGCAACAGAGCATTTTGAATATTAACCCTTATCATTCGGAATACCCCAGTGTGTGCAACTAGTGTGACTGAAATAGTCCAAGGGTTAGTGCCAGAATAGCTTGGTGCCTCTAGGCGCCAAGCTATTGTGGCACCACCCTTGAACTAAAGCCATTGGTCTATGTCCTCATCTGTAAGTACTGTAATGTAGCTTGCAAAGAATTATGGCAGTGAACAAATTTGAAGCTATTAGCCTCAGTATGACTATGATGCGGGTCAAAAAGTGTGGAAAAATATGAAAGATAGAAAAAGACCCAGACGAAGAAACGAACACTTATTCTACCCCAGCAAAATTTAAGATCCACCACGATAGTTCAAGGGTGATGCCAGAATAGCTTGGCGCCTATAGGCGCCAAGCTATTCTGGCATCACCCTTGAACTATCATGGTGGATCCGTGTCCTGCACTGCAACGCAGTCTTCTGAAGACGACTTCAACATTTGGGCTTAACTTATTCTACCCCAGACACACCACAGCAAAATAAAGATCCACCATGATAGTTCAAGGGTGATGCCAGAATAGCTTGGCGCCTATGGGCGCCAAGCTATTCTGGCATCACCCTTGAACTATCATGGTGGATCCGTGTCCTGCACTGCAACGCAGTCTTCTGAAGACGACTTCAACATTTGGGGATTCCGGTCTTGGGGTAGAATGAGTTAAAATGACAGAACAGAACACTGACATTAATTAATTAACTGACAACATAAGAAATCACTTGAAACTTCAGCCTTTATTTAACGTCTTTCGTCTCCAACAAACAACCAACCATTCTTTCATTTGCAGAGTTTTTAAAATGGTATGCAGTACAACCAACCATTCTTTCATTTGCAGAGTTTTTAAAATGGCATGCAGTATATTACAAAATGATCCACCCCCCCCCCCCCCCCCATAACACTCTTGTAATCAATCTTTACATTGTCAATGGTTTTCTTATCTTATTATTGTCTGTTGTCCCCAGCCGGCTGTTTCGTTTTGCAAAGGTTATACAGTATACAAAATGTGACCCTTTCTCACGAAACCAGTCTTAACTCGCAGCGAGCCAATCAGCACTACACGCAATAATATGTGGTGGGGGTCAATCGGGGGCATTTTCACTTTTTTGGAGAAATGTATTCTACATACACCAAAGTATTGTATGGTTAAAATCTTTATCATGAAAAATGCCATTAAATAGGTAAAAAAATTATTTTAAAAGTCTGCCCTTGGCCCCAATTATGCTGCACACAGAAACTTCACAGGCTGTTTTCTCAAAATGGCCACCGGAGGCTTTAACAACTTTAAACACTAACAGCTTTTACAATTTTTGCACTACAGCCTACAGTCATATATCACAGTAATCAGCAAACACTGTAGTTTTCATAAATGTATATATGTCAAAACATCCAAAATGCGAGTTCTTAAGACTGATTTTGTGAGAGAGGGTCACAAATGATCCAGGCGTCCAGATAAAAAAAAAAAAAAAAAAAAAGCAGGCCATACATGCTGAAACCACCCCAATAATAACACTCATGTAATAAATCTGTATGAAATCGAAAATGCCGCGAGTGGCGGGGAACCTCAATTCATTTCTTTTGTAACTTTTTCAGTCTGTTGCGGACGTAATCCTTAATGTTTGTCCAGCGCCTATGTCTAAGTGCAGGCTCCTCTGCCATTGCGTACTGTATCTCGGCCTTTCCAGGAAGTTTGTTCATGACGAGGTGTGTCTTGAAACGAGTTTGAACAGCTTTCTCTTCAGCTTCCCCCCATGGTTTCCTTGTAAATCTAGCTTTCTTTCGAACAGGAGCTGACGCAGTACTGTCATCATCAAAACTATCTAGATTGTCATCAGGCTCTGGACGTCTTTTCTCCGTCATGCTCATCGATTCCTGTGTTGCTGACTTGCTACTTGCTTCATTCACAGGTGCTGTTCCCCCCGAGACCTCTCTGCCAGTTTCTGATGTGTCTTCATTGTCAAAGTCAATCTCTTCATCATCGCCCAGCTCAGCTCTAATGCAACTCTCAAAATCTGTCATCCCATTGTTAACCGACAGAAGAATCTTTGCCACTTTTGCCTTTTGAAGGACGTCTTGAGGTTGGCGGTAGATATGGCGATGTATCCGAATATCATGGCCAAGGAAATCTGCCAGCTGATCCTGGTCTAACTCCGAGATGGCCATTGACTGAGCCAAAGTTGCAACCTGCTTCCGCAACTGAGTAAATGTGAACATGGCTGGGTATGACACCCCTGCTTCTAGGGCATGGGCCTTCAGAACATCATGGCCTCTGTAAGGCCTCTGACCAGAAGGTGTGGCAAAGATGTACTGGGAATCAGCGAGAGCTGGCACTGATTGCCTCATTTGAAGGATTCTGTCCACAGTTGTCATCATCTTCTTCGTCAGCAAAACGGGAACACTCCTATTAAACTTGCCTCTGATTTCCACTCGCTGAAAATGATTCACCATTTTCTTCTCAACCTCTGTGAGACCTTTCAAGATATCTTGATTGGTGATCGATCCAATCTTAGCATTCTGGAAGTCTGACACCTTCATTCTCTGAACTTCTCCCCCTCGTTTTCGGTTGAAAAGTGATACAGCACAAAGAGTTGCTTTAACCACCGTCGGATAATCTTCCGAAACCATCCTTGTCTCAAGAAGCTGTTGGACCTTCCTCACATCTTCACATGATGGGATCAGCTTGGGTTTGTTCATGGTCATTTTCCCGACCGACTGGGCTGCTGTAGCGGACACACAATCATACCAGTCCCCGTTGAAGACAGAGTCAAACCGCTGCGCCTCAGAGAGCTCCTGTCGCCACCTGTCGTCTGAACCCTGCCCAAGCTGTTTGGATGCCTGTGACTGTTTGATCTGTGAACACTTTTTCAAAGCATGGCCTATGCGCATTGCGAGATTGCCTTTTTTGAACTGATGTGTGTCCTCATCAAAATCTGCTAGCTCTTTTACAGCCAGGACAACATGATCAAAGCTAGCTGAATTGATCACAGCATTTAAACTTGCGATTTTCATTTCTGACCTCACTCTGATAATCTTTAATAGTCTCCCTAACTCCCGCATCCTGGAGCTGATTTGTCCAGCCGTGTGTTCTTCAATGTCCCTGCGGTCAAATAATCTCTTTCCATACTCAAGAAGCAAGGGGTCAGTTCTGATGAGACGGCTTATTTCATCATCTCTCTGGCTGGCCAAGACCTTGTGATAGAATGAAAATTCAACGTCTAAGGGTATTGGAAGCATTAGGCGACCACGGCGCGCCGCGTCTCCTCGCCGAGTGATCTGAAACCCTCCTGGCTTCTGACAGCAACGTTTTGAGTGTACAGAGATCAGCTTTTTTTGATAGAGCCCTTTGCAATGGCTTCAGGCGAGAAGGTCGTCTACCTTACTAGTCGACCTTACTAGTCCGCCGTGAGATGGCCTTAGTCGCCTGCTCGGCGTTAAACCCAAATAACTAACTAACTAACTACCTTACTAGTTTTGGTGCGATACTTAGGAATCAAACATCCGGATTTGTTTTCAAGAACAGCAACGTTATGCATGTAATCACCCTCATCTTGTAGTCTGATCCATGCTAGACGTCTCTGCTTGGTCCCTTTTTTCATCGACAAAATTTTAGCAACGTCTGCCTCATCTGCATGGACATCTTGTAAGTGCGTGCTCATTTTCAAGACAAGCTTGCCACACAATTTGCATGCATGTTTCTTGTCCCATTTGTACTTTCCTTTCCCTCTCTGCGACACGTGCACACCTGTTTCTTCTGTAAGTGCTCTTTCCCCACTCTTTCCAGCATCATGTTCTTCCTGCCTATCCACATTCTCATTGCCACCCCCTTGTAATGGGGTTATTGAACGAATTCCTTTCATTGAAGAAGAAAGCTTTTGTTAAAATCGTGGGGTTCTATTATCATTTACTACAAGACTCAACGGTCAGAGCGGCCGAGAGGCCGAAGACACGTTTGAAGAAGACGCCTTATTTTTCTGGGCCAAACGGGTATCGGGGATTGGAGGCATCTCTCAGTTAAATAACTGCACTGAACAAGTACATTTGGGCGTGCTCTTAACTAAGAAATATTGCATAAAGTACCTCTGCAAGCGCGAAAGAATGGCCGGTGTGACCGTTGGAGACGAAAGACGTTTAAGCAAGGGAAACAACTCCGTTCATCGGTGTTGGCTTAACCAATCAGCGCCATCAGCAAATTGATCTGAAAACACTCCGGCCGCTTCCGTGTCCACACACAGGCCCAGGGCATCCCTGAAACACAACCATGAAGTAAATCTGTTAAAATGGGGACATCGTATTTTGATATTTTTTTTATGACTTTTGAATGAAAGATAATACAGAAACAACCCTCAGAAAAAATGGGTGTCTGATTTAGTCACCCAGAATTTCAGAGACACCCAGTTTGCATAAGGATGGTAAAGAAAGTAACCCATTTTAGTCATTTGGTGTCCGCACACACACACACACACACACACCGCACACCGCACTGTGTGCCACCCGCGTAACACACACACACACACACACACACTGACACACACCGTACACACACACACACACACACACACACACACACACACACACACACACTCGCACACACACGCCCTTCTACACTGGCACACATTCAGTCCCGGCACGCAATTTTAGTAGCCGCCTGAACCAAATAAAGATGAGGCAACCCTTCTGCGTTTTGCGGTGCCGCATCTCGTTTTAATTGTTTTTATTATACACGCCACAACAGAACCAAGAAACGCTATGCCTGAAATACATCAATACATGCATCTGTCCTTGCAGTCAAGGTAGAGAATAATACTGTTAAAACTTTGCTATCCGGCATTGGAATGCCGCTAGGTTAGCCGGGCTCGGGAAGCTGACGTCGTCACGTTAGTCGTGGCGGCCATCTTGAGAGCCGGATACGCGACTCGTACACTCATCGGAAATCGGCATCGCTGTCAGGACAATGCGGTCAGGACCTTGACTTCAAGTCACTCAGTTCTGACGTCGGTGCCCGGCATACATAGGCCGAATACGAACAGCGCAAGTCTTGCATCACCGTAGGAAACCGCTAACCAGAAAGTGTTTTTGTTTGTTTCCAAAGAGGAAGAAACATGAACAAAAACGTGTTGACGGAAACACTGACTTCGCTACTATCTGAAGTGTATCGTATCCTCAGTCTTAAGATGGCGGCTGCTGCGCCGACGCTCGGCTTAGGCCGCAACGCAGGGAACTTCACCGAGCCCTATACTGGGACACAATTGCAACTGAGACAATACACCCCAACGGCACAAGAACACTGCTTCTATTCAAATCATTTTGTTTCCCCAGTAGCTAAACGTCTTCGGGCCCACGCGGCGGCTGCAGTGGGCCAGCGGCACAGCCGTACCGTTGGTACGCCGGCTGGGGCGGGCGCCACTGCCGCCGTCGTGCGCCCGAGAACCTTTGCTTACTGGGTTAATACTCTCCACATAGACCCACTCGAGGAGTACACCACAAGTACACTCAGTCTACTGATTCAAATAGGATGCTTAGCACCTCATTTCAACTGAATAGAGAGTACCCCGAGTGAGGCGTCAGAACTCCCAGAGTGGGTCTATCTGTGGAGCACTCCCAAAAACGGTACAGCCGCTACATACAGCTGCAAGCACTGAGCCGTTTACCAACAGAACGGCTTCATGTATTCAGTAACCCATTCAGCGGCCTGACGCACTACAACAGGAGATGGGTCGACCATGATAATTCAAGAGTAGTGCCAGATTAGCTTGGCGCCTGTCGGCGCCAAGCTAACCTGGCACTGCCCTTGAATTATCACGGTCGATCCATCTCCTGCAACAGGTGGATAGTCGTTAGATGATGCCTCCACAATTTGGGAAATACGTGCGTCGGGCTGAATAAGTTAAAAAAAAATAATAATATGCTAGTACGAATGCGACATGCCCAAAGCCTACACCAACAAACGCCGCACAGTCACACACACATACACTGATACACAGACAGACAGACACGCAGGCACGCACGCGCGCGCGCACACACACACACACACACACGGTGAAAAGCATATGAGCGTGTTCTTACAACTGAAGACGTACGTAATTACCACCGCATGGATGGTAAAAAAGAACAACACACTGGCATTGCATCGCCTGATGACAATATAAATGTATCACATTATTATGACACGTACCCCTTCTCCTTCTCGGCCAATAGCCCTCCCCTTCCCACCCCCCCTTCCCCCCCCCCCCCCACCACCACCACCACCACAAAACTCGCCTTCGAAAACATTTGGTACAAAAGTACAAGTACAAAATTAACAAAATATCACAAATAAATGAAAGTCACATAGTCTCTCTTTTTAACCCCTTCATTGCCAATGGACGCGGATTATGTTTCTGAAATCTTTATTAATTCAACGCCAAAGAGCCGTCCAAGCAAAATGGACACAAAGTAATGTCAGCAAGAGGTATTGATTCTCATGAACCCCCGCTACTGTGGGGGCGATGAGGATCTATGTCTCTTGTTGCTGGACTGGGTGTTACGATATACAACACCCCTTTTATTTCTGACCCAGGCACTGAAACTAAGGGGGGGAAATCACATCACATGTATACTGTATTTGATTCCCATCTCTTGCTGCTGGACTGGGTGTTACGATATACAACACCCCTTTTATTTCTGACCCAGGCACTGAAACTAAGGGGAAATCACATCACATGTATACTGTATTTGATTCCCATCTCTTTAATTAGACCTTCATCTTTGTTTAAGAAATGGCCTGATCAATGACATCCCGTCTGTTCCTGACCCAAGTTTCAAAGTTCTGCATGTGAGGGTTCAGTTTCCGCGTGGCCATGACATTGTATCGCTGGTCCACGCGAACAAAGAAGTTGAACATTTGGGCCCAGTCCAAAATTCCTGGCATGTCAAGACGGCTGAACTCTTGGCACGTCAGCTGCAGAGAAAACGGGGAGGAAAAAAACATAAATATCAACGTTTTTTTCCATAGGCGCTCGTCACATGCAGTCATATTTTAACGATTTCTTTGAGTGAACCATTGTGCGATAAGTACGAACTCAACATTTGATTAAGTGTGACGAGTGCGGATGATGTGTGTGCAGGGTGTTCCAGGAGTTCCGCCCCCCCCCCCCCCCACACCCCCATCCCCCTACCCCCTCCCTCACGAAGAGTTTTTTTTTAAAAATGCTATAAGAAAGGTTTGGACCACCCCTCTCTCTCTCTCCCCCCCCCCACCCCCCACCCCCGCCCCCCAACCCCCACCGTACGACTTTTAGCCAAGAATACTTTTAAACTGCGCCGAAAAGAAAAGGGGAGACTGCCAGTGCTAATCATTTAGGAAGATTACATGGTAGTAAAAGCACTGTCAGGGGAGAGAATTGTGCATTATCAACTGATGATCATATATCTACTTTAGTCAAAGCACAAAATAATAAGGATAGGAAAGAAGGGTGCGCTAAGTAAGTGACTGGAAGCAATGAATATGGACCACCCCCTACCCTGAAAAGGGGGCGCATCGCATATTCACTGGATTTCCAGCCCTCGATGCATGGAAATTTAGATTTAGGTCCCCCAATGGGGAGTCCAGATTGTTTAGCCGGTGTGGACAGCTGTTTCGGTCAAGGCGACCTCGTCAGCACACTATTCGGCATACTGGTGGAAGGGCAGGAACTTCTGCCTACCTGCAAAGTCAACCACATTTTACTGTGGTGTCTGCAGGGGCAGAATGGTGTGCTGACTAGGTCGCCTAGACCGAAAAAGCTGTCCACACCGGCTAAACAATCTAAACCCCCCTTGGGGGACCTAGATCTAAATTTCCATGCATACTCAAGGGGCGGTCCGTGGCGCAGTGGTTAAGGCGCCTGCCACCAATGCCAAAGGTGCGAGGTTCGATACCGGGTTCCGGCGTTGGACTTTTCTCCTCTGGTAAGTGTCACCGTTAATTCGGGCGGACCGTCGGGGGTTCTTTCTCCGGGTACTCCGGTTCTTCCACCCCCCCCCCCCACCTCCCACACTTTGGTACCGGTCTCAGGCCACTTTACAAATTTCAAATACAAGCGATCAAAAATCTCTGTAACTTCAGTAGCTGACTGGCCCTTCGTTTGTCTTGTACTGTGTGTGTACTGTGTTTGTCTTAAATGGCGTAAATCCGTGTCTGTTTCGTGAGTGTGTGTGTTGGGTTTCAGGCGCGGCGCTTTGAGTCGATTTCCCCAAAATTGAGAAAAAGCGCCTATATAATAACGGTATTATTATTATAAGGGGCTGGAAATCCAGTGAATATGCAATATGCCCCCGCAACCCCCCCCCCCCCCCTCCTCTTTGGCCGGGGGGGGGGGAGGGTGGGTGGGGGGGGGGTGGTTCATATTCATTGCTTCCAATCACTTACTTGGCGCAACCTTCTTTCCTATCCTTATTTGTGCTTTGACCAAACTAGATCATTGGTCGATAATGCACAATTCTCTCCCCTGACAGTGCTTTTGCCTACTTTACTTTGTAATCCTCCACATTTAAACTGTATTTACATCATGTTTGAAGACCTTTCTCTTAGTCTGGCTGACCATACTTTTTACCCTTCCCGCCGTGAGATGGTTTTAGTTGCCTGCTCGGCGTTAAACCCCAATAACTATCTTAGTACTAACCAACTAACCACCCCCGTTGGCCGCTGGAAGCAATTTTGTGTCAGGTTGAAGGTCCCAAACAAAACGTAGCCCACTTATGATTTCCGGAAGTCGTCTATTGTTCGAAGCTCGACCCGTCCATACCTGTTTGTCCTTGAAGACCTTCCTCGGGCCGAGGTAGGAACTGAGTACAGCGGCCACTTCCCTCATGGTCAGCTTGTCACCGCTAACACTCAGTGTCTTGTTCAAGTAGGCCGCTCGGTTCTGCAGCACGTGAATCACAACAGGGCCCAGGTCCTCAACACTCATCATGTCCAGCGGTGTGAACCCCATCGGCAGCACTGAAACACAAGTGTTTTTCGTTATAGATCATGTAGATAGGCCATGCAACGCGGTCGTAGTGGCTCACGAGGATCTAATACGCGTACATAGGCCCACTCGGGGAGTACGCCACGGATACGCTTGTGGCGTACTCCCCGTTTGGGTCTGTCTGGGGATTAGCCTCGTCTCATTAGACTAGAAGAGCCTACTCGGGGAGAACTTGACGTCACAAATACACATCTATTCATTGAGATGCCAAACACCTCGTTTGAATAGAAGCCTATACTTGTGGCGTAATGCTTGAGGGGATCTATCACTACCGCAAATGGCAAGACTCGTCCAAATGTATAGTCGCCATGGTGTGACAATAATAAGGCTGAAATATGAACTGGAAAGGAACCAAAGAAGAAACTAACAGAATGGTAAACTGACTGGGACAACTTGAAGAAGACCTACCAAAAAAAAAAAAAAAAAAAAAAAAAAAACCCAGTGAGCAAGAGATCTTCGGGCGTCCCCAATACTTGCAAAAATCCTCGGGCCACGAGGGTCGCAGAAGGCCCGCGCACGGCTGGCGAGGACCCACTGCGGCCGTGCTTGAACCAACTATGCGTGAACCGGCAACTGTGGACAACGATCGGCCCGAGGACTCAGTTTTGCGTTCGGAGAACATAGTGTGTGTGTGGGGGGGGGGGGGGGGGGGGGGGAAGGGAGGGGGAGGGGGCCGGTCATGCGACTTACAGAGTTCATACATGTAACCATCAGAAGTTTTGGGCTTGAATAGACCACAAAAGTCCTCGAAGTAGATGGGCATAATGAGGCACGTGACCGGAAGTTGGATGTCGCGCATGTAATCCTCAATTTCCGCTTTGGCTACCATGTGTCGAACGAGCACGCCCTTGACTCTTGTGGTGTGTAGCTGAGAGCTGAACACGACATGCTGTACACCAGCGCTTTTACACGCGTCAGCGATCAACTGTCCCTGCAGCTTCTCGTTCTCAAAACAGTTTGGGTCGTTGTAATCGGTGATAGTGTTAACAAAACAAGCGTAGGCGCCCGTCAGAGCAGACTCAATGGAACCACGGTCGGAAGGGTCGTAACTGACAAGGTCAGCGCCATCTTGCTTCAGTTGCTGTGCATGCTGGGAGTAGACGTCACGTGTGAGGGCTCTGACCATGAACTCTGGGTGGTGGACAAGTTCGCGCGCTACAGATGCGCCCTGACCGCCAGTCGCACCAAACACTGCCACGACCTTTCGAGACATCGCGGTCTGCACAGAATAAAAACGCCATAATGTCAATTGGTCCCGTAAATACAGCAAATTTATATAGGATCTTTGCTTTATGAAATCTTATTTTGGCCGCCCTAGTAACCCCTTTAGCCCCTGCCACTGTACTTATGCTGTACGTACATTTTCAGTGTCACGTTTCAGTCTGACTAAATCCGTGTTCATTCAATGACCGACCAAAAGCCAACACCGTCCAAGGAACATGGATACACATTGGTTTCAGCAAGAGGCATAGATCCTCATGAGCCCCCGCAGTCAGGAGGGCTCATGAGGATCTATGTCTCTTGCAGTTGGATCGTGGTCACTTTTTTCCTTAGTGTGAAGGGGTCAGTAACAGACACATATTCAGTATAACTCATCTGGTATAATCATACTGAAATGGTGCGCTGGAATTTCCAGCATTGCAGTGCGCAAAAGATCATCGGACCGTGGCCAACGTCGGCCCAATTGTCTTTGCTCACTGGGATGTACTCTCTCCTGAACCAGCGACTGACGTGTCTGGTGCCGGCTTGTGGCATGTTCGGCGCATCAACGGCCTAATACCTCAAAGACATCCTGTGCGGTCAACTTGTACCTGGTATCCGGCCTAACGAACGCCCGGCCCGAGGGACGTCGCGCGGGCAAGACAGACAGGAAAGCCTCATGTGCACAGGCATCGTTGCGCGACTGACTATCTCAGAGACACGGATAACATGTTATTTATGTTTCTGATTATTTCTATAACATGGTCAGTAGAGAAATCGCACACTCGTGCTATTTCAGTCGTGTGTTACTGACAGAGGTGGTCAGTCGATAGTAACGCAGCTGACGTTCATCCCATGCCTGTGCTCAGGTGGCTTCAGTCTCGACGCCTAGGAGAGAGACTGAGAGGATTGGTCCACCTCAAGCCGTGCTACAGCTCATCGAGTTGAGCAGGCTGACTGACGAGAGCAGGCACCGCGGGTCAGTTGCGCGAGTGAGCTTAGTCCTGCACCAGCCACTAAGCAAGGGGCTCCGCTGTAGCGGAGCACCGTGCTTAGTGGCTGGTGCAGGACTGAATTCACTCATACAACTTGCTCCGGAGACGAGTGGTGCTTTGACTAAACTATGCAAATCCGCTGCGCCACTGCGTCCACTAGCTCTATTCAGTATTATGAATTGAGCTAGTGGACGCGGTGGCTCAGCGGATTTGATTTAGTCAAAGCACCACTCGTCAGGCCCCTACAGACGATGGCTTTTGGCTATACACCCATCGAACTCCCGTCTTTTCGACTTTTTAGTCCGCGACAATGCAAGCAACACGCAGATAGTGTATGATGTGTTCGGCGCCCTATATCGATTATCGATGTGTGCTTTCACATTAAGTGACAAGTTTGAGTGAATGTCAGATATTCTCTCATTTTGTTTCCGCCAACCGTGACGGATGTATCGGCTACGTTAACTCAAGTGTATTGCCTGATTAGCTCAGGGCAAGGCGACAAACAAACCCGGCACCACCCGCCTTAAAGTGATCTGCTCCATGGCAGGCTTTGATTTGTACAAGTCAGTGCCGAGAAAATTTGAACACACCCAAATGCAAGAGGTATAGATCCTCATGAGCCCCCGCAGAGGCGGGGGCTCATGAGGATCTATGCCTCTTGATGACGCCACTTTGAATCCACGTTCCTAGGACAGCCAGGGCTTGTAGATGTTGAACTGACGAGGACTGCAGAAACACACGTTCCGTCAGCGGGCAGTGAACGCGGCTCAATGTTGTCTTGCCTCCACTAAGATTTTTCTACCCTTCTTGAACCAATCCATGTGAGTAGGCATGTGTAGTAACAGAGGTTTTCTGCTGTCCCTAATGCGTAACGATGGAACTCTCCTTCCTACAAAGGGAGTAGGATGGAGAGCATAAAACATTTTCATTTTTCGACATTTAAACCTCATAACCTAACTGTTAGCCCTTTCGTGCAGCAACACCGTAAGACGTACTGAAAACATCAGTTTATAATGAGATATTGTGAACTATTAATAATAATAATAATAATACCGTTATTATATAGGCGCTTTTTTAAATTTTTGGGCAAATCGACTCAAAGCGCCGCGAACTGAAACCCAACACGCACACTCACGTAACAGACACGGATTTACGCCATTTAAGACAAACACAGTACAAGACAGACGAAGGGCCAGTTCAGCTACTGAAGTTACGGAGATTTTTGATCGCTTGTATTTGAAATTTGTAAAGTGGCCTGAAACCGGTACCAAAGTGTGTGGTTGATTGATTGATTGTACATTGCTTAACGTCCCGACAGCAACAAGGCTTTCTCAGGACGTGCCTGCACTGCTTGTGAAAAAAAAAATAAACAGAACATTGAATGTATGTCGCCAGCCGGTCAAATACATTAAATAAACCTAACACATGGGGCCTAAATAAAGCTAAGACCATTTAGCAACACACATCCAATATCAAGAGCTACAGGCAGTGCAGACAGTAGGGAGAGTTTTAAAAAGGCAAATACAGGTGAATGGACCAAGGGTAGACAGAAACACATGCCCCAGAATAGAGAGAAAAACCCACCCTGTGGGGCTGACCAGGGTGACCCTGGGAACTAAAAAGTACCTAACCCCACCCAAGTCCCCCAGGGCAGACCCGGGTGGGGGCCAAAGTGTGTGGGGGGTGGGGGTGCTTTATCGTGTGGAGCAGGTCGTTTTTAATCCCTTAAAGTACCATTACGCAAAAATCTGAAGACCCATTGTGTTTGTTATGCCTTGTCGACACACCTAATGAACTTTAGCAGCAGTTTGGACACGCAGCAAAAGCACACGCTTAATCGCACTTATTTATTCTGCGCTGCCGTTAGCGTGTCAGTCTATTTATAGGCGTTTCACGTACTGAAAGCGTTGTATTTATAGAACGGAGTGGAGTCGTTGTCAGGTTACTTGATATAAGGACGTCTTGTGCTGAACTGGATTGCCCTGTGTCAAAATGAACCATAGCTAGACCTGTATGTAGAGTTTCGTAACCATCTGGTACACTGAGAAGTGTATCTTTGAACAGGTACGGCGGTAGCGGCCCTTTAACTGCCTTGAAATACTGAAGACGATCCAAGTGCAAGAGACACAGATCCTCATGAGCCCCCGCAGTCGCGGGGGCTCATGAGGATCTCTGTTTCTTGCTGGCACCACTTTGTATCCATGGTCTTTGGACCGTGACAACTGTATCGCTCAGTCTTTGGTGACCGGAGTTATCACAACAACGTCCACTGTGTCCACCGGCAGTAAAGCGGTTAAGCTGTCATAGTCGATCCGTCTCTCGCGATATAACCACAGTGATTGACAGGCGATATTAGAAAGGTTGTCCCCCCCACCCCACCCCCACCCCCCCGGGTGTGGTAGTGAAAAACATCGGTTCACGTCAGTCAAGATAAGGTTTCAGTACAAACTTTACTTCATAACATTGCCATTTGCTTTAGAGTGGCGAAGCCTTTGCTGGTCAAATCCTTGAGTAAACGCAATGCAGACCAACGCACACAACCAGGTTATTACTGATTAATATTCGCCTCCCACGTGGCTTGAACTCATAATTATGAACGTGCTGGTCTGTGATTTTGGACCTTACGGCTACGAGCCGTAAGTAAAAAAACAGTCACAGATCAACAGGCAAACAGTAAAATCATGGAAATAAATAATTTTGTCATGTACAAAACAAAACAAGTCGATTTGAGTCATTTTGTCATGTATTATTTCTGTAAGGTTTTTGGTAGTTTCTTTATAAAATTGTAGCCCTAGCCTGTCGGTAACGCTTTTAGTCGAGATGATTCCTGCAGGAATCATCGCGACAAAAAGCGCTACCGACAGCCAGAGGGTTAAAATAAAATCATGTAACTGCTTCAGAGTCAGTACCCAATATCCTGTCATTCGTCAGTTTTCACTATTTTCGTGTCATGTCAGGGGCGGATCAGTTACCTCGAGGGGGATCCAACTTTTTGTTTGGAACCTTCAACTTTATACAAAAGGCCTCCGCGACGCTAGCCCTTGCTTCCAGGAGCCGAAAAGCGGGGGTGGGGGTGGGGGTGGGGGGGGGGGGTGAGGGGGAGGGGATGGGGGGATGGTAGGGAGAAGGCGCGTGCGTGTGTTTTGACTCTCACCATTCGCCAAAAGATCAAACAGAGGTTGGGGGGGGGGGGGGGAGGGGGGTTCCGAACATCCCAAAAAGGGACTTTGTTACAGCATTTTAAAGAATTTTTTTTGGGGGGGAGGGGTCGGAACTCTATGACCCCCCCAAAAAAATCCGCCCCTGCATGTATTAATTCCTTTCCGTCACTGTACGTAAAACAAAAGAATTAAAAATGGTCTTTTGTTTTACTGTGACTAGAGGAAATAAAAACTGTACATTGATAGACATCGTGAAAAAACATTTTTCTACCGCAGCCTGTGGCGGCCTGCGTCCGGGAGAATCATGCCAATGAAGCGCTTGTATAATGTGTGTGTGTGTGCGTGTGTGCGCGCGCGACCGTGCCTGCTTATAAGTCATCAGCTGGTCGAAATTACATACTATTACATACCATACCATTGTATGTGTTCTGCCGCCATATGTCAAAGGCCAGTATGTCCACGTTTTGAGAAAAGTGATTCATTGTATAACAATGGAAATCTCGCTTTTCTAAAAATGGTCATATTGGCTTTTGCCATACCAACGCAGTGTTGTGCCTTACATCGTCTCTCCGGCTAATTTATTTCGGTTCAAGAGTCTTCAATCCCCCTGCAGGTGTAAATGTATACATATTGATCTGGCTTATTGATTCGCCACGAGCACATTTACAGCCCTTATTGATCACATTCACTGCTGGCATAACTTGGGCCAAACGCCTAACAAGGCCTGAACGGCATGATAGGGGAATTTTAATGCACTCAACTTGTCAGCGGAATTTTTTTTAACCCTTTGCGTGTTGGTAGCGGTTTTAGTCGCGATGATTCCTGTAGGAATCATCGCGACTAAAAGGCGATGATTCCTGTAGGACTGAATCATCGCGACTAAAACCGCTACCGACAGCCAAAGGATTAACACATTCTGCTCCAGGACCGAAATCCGCAAATTTTGTCGAAGTTGCCCCCTGAAGTCTGTATGTTACACTTTTGGAAACAGATCGAGCTTGACAGTTCAAGGGTTGTGCAAGAATAGCTTGGCGCCTATGGGCGCCAAGCTATTCTGGCACAACCCTTGAACTATCACGCTCGATCCATGTCTTGCCGTGGCGTGTCGGAGTTGAATGAGTTAAACGGCATTTGTATACTATTCTACATGCGCTAGCTTCACCTGTCTGGTTTGTGAGAACACATGCTGCATACCGATTGTCTGGTTTTCGTGTAGTGTGAAACTTTTGTCATGTTGGGGGGGGGGGGGGGGGGGGGGGAAGAATCAACAAAAAAGCAAAACATGCAGCAGCACTGAAGTTACCTTTTGGAGCAATGTATACCACTTTGGTTATTCATGCTGCATGCAATCCCTCGGGGTTTGTTATGAAACTCATTTAGCATAGAAAGTTTAAAGAACCTTGCATCAGAATAACACGTGATTGACTGGGCAGTTTTAGTAATTAGAGATTTTATGGTCAGATAAAGAATGTTGATGAATACAAATAAATGAAGAGAAGCCCCATATACTGCAACTGCCTTGCTGTGATTTTTTATGTGATAACTGAATACACTTCTGTTAACCCATATCATACTGAGGCAAAAAGCTTCAAATGTGTACACTGCCATATGCAAGCTACATTATAGTACTTACAGATAAGGATATAGACCAATGGGTTTAGTTCAAGGGTGGTGCCAAAATAGCTTGGCGCCTATAGGCGCCAAGCTATTCTGGCACTACCCTTGAACTATATTAGTCAAACTTATTTCACACACTGGTGTATTCCGAATGATAAATGCGATGCCTCCACTAAGACTTTTCTACTCTACTTTTCACAGTCTATGTGACGTAACGCAGGGCCGTAATTTTACTGCCTCTTGTGCGCATCGGGATAACTCTCCTACGTACAAAAGAGAAGCCGGAAGAGCAGAAAAGTCTCGCAGTTAACAACAGTCAAGCCCTGCTATATTTTAAGATGGCCCTTTGTGCAGCATAGTTGTAGGACTGACACCCAAAGACCATTAACCCATTTAGCCCCAACGCCCAACAGCAGGAGATGGATCGACCATGATAATTCAAGGGTAGTCTCAGATTAGCTTGGCGCCTGATGGCGCCAAGCTAATCTGGCACTACCCTTGAAATATCATGGCCGATCCATCTCCTGGTGCTGGTGCATAGTCGTTAGATCACACCTTCAAAATTTAGGAAATGGGGCAGCACGATTAACCCTTATCATTCGAAATACACACGTGTGTGAAATAAGTTTGACTAAAATAGTTCAAGGGTAGTGCCAGAATAGCTTGGCGCCTCTAGGCGCCAAGCTATTCTGGCACCACCCTTGAACTAAAGCCATTGGTCTATATCCTTATCTCTAAGTACTATAATGCAGCTTGAATATGGCAGTGTACAAATTTGAAGTTTTTAGCCTCAGTGTGATATGGGTTAAATATGGGTTAATAGAGGAAATATTGCGAATTGTTAACCCTTTATTGCCTGAGGTACTAAATAAAAGCCAAGTATGTTGGACCTTGGACACGTGAGAACTATTTTGCCCTTACATACTCCAAAGAAAGGCTCCACATAGGACTAGGATTGTATACATTAATAGACCTTTGGGCACATTTGGCCGGCCCGTAAGTTGTAGAGAGTCAAAACCTGGTTTGATTGATTGATTAGTTCGGGGGATAAGGTCCATGGTACCTTAGTCATAATGGACGACCACCTCAGGGGCGGACTATGAGAGAAAGGGACCGCTATTATATGGAGTACGACCTGAACACTGATCAATTCGGGCGCATTGTCACTGTGCCTCTTTGATTTACCAGGACCTATTTGGCATGTATTAACTCATTCAAAGCCCACCCGCCCCCTATCAATAGCTGCGGAAGTGTATAGGCGTCGCCGCTGGCAACGTTATACGAAACTTTCGCAGCTATTGATGCGGAACGCCTAGAGTGATCCAACGCCAAAACAGGCCGAACGTCTTATCCTGAGTGAAACACGTATATATCTGGACCTCAATTGCCGCGCAATAACGCCAAACCAAGTCAGTCGAAAATTTAATGATAGCTGGGACACGTATATATTTGAGTTAATGGAGTTCCAGAAAATCCCTGAGTAAATTCAAACAGAGGCGTCGCTGTGATCTGTGGCACTCATAGAATAAAAAACACTCTACTGATTTTAAAGCGTTCGTTTAATACTGAGAACCGATCACCCTACGACCCCCTGAAACTGAGGAACGCAGGCTTGAATGAGTATCATTGGGGTAAGCAAGCAAGAAGTATAGATCCTCATGAACCCCTGAAAGTTTGTGAAGGCTTATGAGGATTTATTCCTCTTGCAGATGGATGTTTTCAGTCACGTCAATCTCTGCAGGTGGCCAAATACAGCCAGCCGTGGTGTGATAGTTAGCGCGGACCATAACCGGTTCATAGTACGATGTATATTGAGTCAATCACTCCTTGCCCAATTCACCTACATGTATTTGTTCACTGCCAACAGACGCAGATTGCGTTTTTGAAATCTTTGTAAATTCAGCTTTAAAGATCTCCAATGCCAGCAAGAGGAATAGATCCGCATGAGCCCACGCAGTCGAAGGGGCTCATAAGGATCTATACCGTTTGCATTTGGGTGGTGTACAAGGTTTCTCCACAGTGAAGTGGCTAAGAGCAACCTCACACGCCTTTAGGTCATCCCATACTTCTTTTTAAAACACCATAAATTATTGTATCAACTGTACACTTCAAAGTAAATTTAACTGAAACAAACACCTGGATTTATTTGTTTTCTTTTTCATTAACAGGTTTCACAAACATTCACAAACAGAATTTCTCTGGTAACATGAAAACACCGACGCACTCGACACAGAATGTTCGTATATACGCCTCTGCCTGCTAAAGGTCTTGGTTGTGCGCCGGGGTTAGGTGCAGAAAGCTCCCTAAGAGTGTACCGGTAGTAACCAGGGCATACAACTGGAATGAGATCAGTCGTGACAAATTGTAGAAACTCATGAAGCCTAAACGGCTATGTCTATTGTCTGTCTGTCTGTCTGTGTCTGTCTGTCTCTCTCTCTCTCTCATCAGTAGAAACGCGCGCGCGCGAGATAGTACCACTGACACCACTCATGAGCACGCCGGACTTTAGTCGTTGGCTGCACATGTACAGTAGTGCCTGGTTTGAGCAACCACATTGTTTTGCAAGAAAAAGTGCTCTTATAAAAGACAGGTGCTCTTTTAAAGGGCAAAAGGTGTCCAGGGCCGTTTTCAAGGGGAGGGAGGGGGGGGGGTGTGGGTGGGGGTGGTGCTCAACTTGTCTTTTTTTCTATTGTCAAAAAACACCACAACCGAAACTGTTCTAGGGGGTGCTGCAATAACATTAAAGCACCCCCCCCCCCCTCCTTCTCGGACCATGTTGTGGACTGGCAGTGAATGATTTTTTTTTAAGCCGGGGGGGGGGGGGGGGGGGGGGGAGCTGTAGTACCAAAGCACCCCTCACCCCTGGATCCGGCCCTGGTGTCACCTGTCATTAAAGACAATCATTTAGGTGGCCACGGCCACCTAAATGATGTTCTTTAATGAAGGTTGCCTCAAATAAGGTTGGTCGCTCAAACTGAACAGTTTCTGTTGTATTCAAATATGGATGTCGTGCGCTGTAATATTTGCAAGTCCGTACCTGAAAGAGCTTACCAGTAGGTTTTTGTTGTTGTTGTTTGTTTTAGACAGCTTCTAGACCCTGTAGGAACGTCTACATCATACCTAAAGGGTTGATTTCCGTATGCATTCGTAAGTGATATCCGCTTTTGGAAACGGTGCATAAAATGAACCGAAATTAAAATCATTATTAGAATTTCGTAATATCAAACAGAAAAAAACAGCCCCCCCCCAAAAAAAAAATCCAAAAACCTACACTGTAACAAAGTCCCATTCAGATGTCACCTGCTATAAACTTAACACAATGTCAGAGCTGTCACGAAAAGCCCTTGAGGTTCTATTACCCTGGATTATCGCTAATCAGTTTTGTCAACACACCACGCAAGATCAACAATAAGCCGACCACACCGTACACAAAACAGAAAGCACAGCATATATACATGTACTGTCTTACATCATAATTTGCTAGTTTTATGTACTATCTTTATCAAGTTTCTATTTGCAAGAGACACAGATCCTTATGAGCCCCTGCAGTCGCAGGGGCTCATGTGAATCTATGCTTCTTGCTGAACAATATTGAGTCATTTCTTAGTTTTCTTCATATTGAGGCCGTGCCATACGAAGTTAAAGTCTTCAGTTCAGCCGTAGCGCACGAAACGACTAACTCTTTCAGTCGACTCTTAGCACTATTAGAACTACCAAGTAAGCGGTAAATGATACTAAGCATCAGTCGTTCTGTCCGCAAATATGTGAGCAAACTGAGAAAGAAAACAAGTTGTTCTCACCTATTAGCTGTCACTTCCGAGCGCAAACCGGCTGCAAGTAAACCACCGACGCACAAACTGTCACTGGGCCAGCGGAAGAAAAAGCCGATATCAATAGACCCGTAAACGGCGGTTTAATTGTTGTCACTGGTATATAGCAACGCTCAAGAGCGCATGCGTCGTGGCCCGAGACAGTGTCAAAGTGCACAGAGTTAACGTAGTGAGGACATACAGTTGGAACCAGCGGTACACCGAGGTTCAGTTGTGCAACCTGACACCAACATGGTAAGCAGGCCCGTGAACACCTTAACATGTGCAGTTCTGTGATTTGGGCCCTTAAAACCGTAATGTCCAAAAACACAGACTAGCACACCGTAAGAAGCAAATCACACACTAACCCCTTTACTGCGCAGTGGACGCAGATCGTGTTTGTAAAATCATTATACATTCAGTTCAGCCTTTCAAAGAACCAAGGACAAAAAGTGATTGAATTTAATTGAATTGAATAAACTTTATTGTCCATTAACACATTCGAGACGTGCCGCATCCGGATTCGCGGCTTTATGCACGTCTCGAAAGAGTTAACCGGCAAGCATAAAATGGAAAATTTTGTTTGGCTCACAGAAACATAAAACTCACAAGTAAGACATAATGACGTAAAATAAAATAATACAAACACATATTGTATTATTATTATGTCATCGAGAGCCATAGATCCCCATGAGCCCCCGCAACTGCGGGGGCTCATGAGGATCAATGCCTCTTGCAGTTGGGTGGTGTTGAATTTTTCTCGTCATTGAAGGGGCTAACACACATTTCAACACTTGTATGGAAATCAGGAATCTAATTTGTAAGAGGTGGTCACAGGTAGAATGATAGAAACAACTAATTTAAAATGAATGAGTGGCACTGGTTTGGGCTGGTTTTGTTCCACGGTATTGCCATTGAGTATTGTCACATCATACAGTCGGAGACACAGGGCAAGCCGGAGAGAACAAAATCTGAAAGGCCTTGTAACACGTTTTTCTTTCTTTTGGACCTGCAATCGTAATATGACCTGATACACCGCTAAAAAGAATGTCACTGTGATCTATGCTGAAATTCGCAGAGATTATAGTAGTATGTGTCGCTTGAAGTTAACGGGCCATTAAACCCCAACGCATTACAGCAGGCGGCGATGGATTGACCGTGATAATTCAAGGGTAGTGCCAGATGAGCTTGGCGCCTGAAGGCGCCAAGCTCATCTGGCACTACCCTTGAATTATTATGGTCGATCCATCTCCTGCAGCTGGTACATAATTGTTTGGTAACACCTCTAAATTTGGGAAAATGCGACCGTGGGGTTAATGTTCAAACAAACAAAAAAATGCGAACCAGTGAAGACAGACTTACCTATGCATGTATGTATGCTTGTATGTAAGCAACAAAAACTTAATATACATGTGTGTTTGACTGGAACCCTACTGCACCATGCGGAACCATGTCACTCACTTTAAAAACGTGTGTAACGCGTTCAAACGAAACCCTGCTCGCCGGATGTTAATCACGTTCATGTAATCAATTCGGGTGTCTAGACTGGCGTGCAGCTAGCTGTTTAAACCCGGCACTGACAGCCCTGTGCTTGTGATAATAGAATTAAAAGTACTCGACCATGTTGACGCAAGCACAGACTGAAGACGCTATTGAAATTTCAGACAAGCACTCACTTCTTTTTTTTTTCCAGTCCGGCGTCAGAAATCGAACGCTTGATCTATCCTCCGATAGAGGAACACGGGTTCAAATAGGTCGACAAGAGACTTATATCCACTTGAGGATCTATGTCTCTTGCAGATGGGGTAGCGTTCTAAATGATTACAGGACGTAATTTGAGATAGCACACTCAGTGCACAATGTTCCTTCTAACGTGTCTAAGAGTCGTGTTCAAGGTGAAAAAACGGGTTAGGTGTGGCTCCGTCTTTTGTACCCAGCACCGGATTAATCAGTTTTCAAGACGGGATGCGCAACTTTTATTTTTTTTATTGCCAGGGTCTAGTACATATCAAAACACCACAACCGAAACTGTTCTTCTGACGTTTTTGAAAGTTTCTAACTGGTGTTACGTACGGCACTGAAACACGAGCGTTACAACTCAATTTTAAACACACTTATTTATAGTTTGATGCCAGCCGAGGGGGCGGGGGAGTGGGGGGGGGGGAGGGTGCTGTAGTACCAAAGCACCCCCCTGGATCCGGCCCTGAGTACCTAAGACAGCTTAACCCCTTCACTGCCAAGAAAAAATAAACACCATCCAAATGCAAGATGCATAGATCCTCATGAGCCCCCGCAGTTGCGGGGGCTCATGAGGATCTATGCCTCTTGCTGAAACCACTTTGTATACATGTTATTTTGACTGCTGGCGATCTTTTTAACGAATTTACAATCGTTTCCAAAACACAGTGATCGAGTTAAAACAGTGACCAAATTCATGATCACGAAGTTTATGATGACTCCTGGTGGGACGTGCCTTGGTATTCTGTAGTAGATTAAGTACAATGTATTTAAAGCAGCCACTGACAAGCTGGCCTTGTAACTAATCCTCATAAAATTTCATTAGGTTTGATGTAAGAACGTACAGTTCAATGGTCCGATAAACCTAAATGACAATTTAACACAATTTTTGGTTTACGTGCCATTTAGGGTTTTTTTATGATATAACTTACAGCTTATGCACAAACTAACTTGATATTGTAATATAATATTACTCAGGGTTTATGTACGGTGTTACCTGAGGTTATATGTGATATGCTTGGTGGTTTAATGAAAGATATTATATTATGGGACGGCACTTAGCATTATGTTTGATATATCATACGCCTGATAATTTTTTTATTCTCTTGCAAGGGACGTTTGAATCTTGCCAAAATTATTAAGTACGTATTGAGTTCGAGTCGGTAGAAATATCAAAATTAAAGGTAGGCCCCACTGTTTGTTGTATGCTTCAAAATGTATAATGATATCCCATATGCAAATATACAAGTGTAGAGTTTCCAAGAGCAGGCATTACAGCATAGTCTGTTCTGAGTGACCATCCTTATGAGAGATCACCTGTCATTAAAGACCATCATTTAGGTGGCTATCGCCACCTAAATGATGGTCTTTAATGACAGGTGACACTTTCTGCCCTTCAAAACTTCTCTTCAGAGAGCGTGTCTTTTAAAGATCACTTTTCTCTTGCCAGAGACTCGGTTGCTCAAAACAGGTTCTGCTGTATAGTGTGATGTTAGTGATTCTGATTGATTGATTGATTGTACATTGCTTAACGTCCCGACAGCAACAAGGCTTTCTCAGGACGTGCCTGCACTGCTTGTGAAAAAAAAAACTAAACAGAACATTGAATGTATGTCGCCAGCCGGTCAAATACATTAAATAAACCTAACACATGGGGCCTAAATAAAGCTAAGACCATTTAGCAACACACATCCAATATCAAGAGCTACAGGCAGTGCAGACAGTAGGGAGATTTTTAAAAAGGCAAATACAGGTGAATGGACCTCGGGTAGACAGAAACACATGCCCCAGAATAGAGAGAAAAACTCACCCTGTGGGGCTGACCAGGGTGACCCTGGGAACTAAAAAGTACCTAACCCCACCCAAGTCCCCCAGGGCAGACCCGGGTGGGGGTGTTAGTGATTCTGGACTTCAAATACTACCAGCTTGTTTGCTGGTCTGTGATTTTGGACCTTACGGCCGAGGTCCCAAAGGTCCCAAATCACAGACAAACAAACACTGCCGTTATATGGCAAAAGCCAGTATGTCCTTTTTTTTTTTTTTAAATAGGAAAGTGAGATTTCCTTTTGTTATACAATGAAAATATCGCTTTTCTCAAAACAATGGACATGTCTGGCTTTTGCCATACAACGGCAGAGCACAAAGGCTCCAATAACAGGCACCGAATATAAACTGAGCCAGCTAATCCGCAACATGACCATAAAGCGTATCGCTCCAAGGCGTTCTCAGCGCCACTGGATTCCGGAACAGTTTTCATTCCCGCGCCAAGGGGTCGGCCGGCGCACCTGCAACGCATTCGAGACGTAGCGCATCCGGATACGCGGCATAAAACCGCTTAATGTAGTCGTAGACATATGACTTTTTCTCGTGAATTCTCGCCCGAAAAAAAAAATTACGGTCAACGTAAAGTGTATGCGGTGATAGAAATGCGAGCTTCTATCGTCAATTCTCGCAAAATTGTTCACGAGATCAGTGTTTATTTGCGGGGAGAAACGCGATCGCAAAATTGTGCACTCGCAGTGTATTTGGTGTGAAAAGTATGAGTTTTTCTCGTGAATTCTCGCAAATATTTTCCCAGAAAAGCATTTTTGCCTGGGAGAAATTTGAACGCAGAATTGTGTACTCGATGTGCATGCGGTGAGAGAAATGTAAAATTCCCTTGTGAAGTCTCGCAGAATTTTTTTTTACTTGAAATGTATTTGTTCTGAGAAATGCGAGTTTTTCTCGTGAGTTCTCGCAAAATTGTCCACGAGATGTTTAACTGGTGGGACAAATAAACTTCTCGTGAACACTCGTATAATGAACCTTAACCCTTTTAGCGCCATGGGCGCATTTCCCGAATTTTGGAAGTGTTACTTAACGACTGTGTACTAGTTGCAGGAGGTGGATTGACCCTGATAATTCAAGGGTAGTGCCAGATTAGCTTGGCGCCTGAAGGCACCAAACTAATCTGGCACTACCCTTGAATTATTATGGTCAATTAATCTCCTGCGGTAGGGTGTTGTCGCTGAAAGGGTTAACGTACTATATACCATTGTGCTGGAGTTTGTCTCGACAATGAGATCTCAAATGTACCTCCTGCTATGCTTTGTGATGGAAGTGAAAGAACCATACCGTATCGCCACAAAGCCGTTGTTCTATTCGCCACCTAAGCAGAATAACTTGATAAGCTCAAGCGGGCGGATTTACCGAGTCGCTTGACAGCAATCGCCTTGTGAAAGCTGCGGGAAACTCTTCCAACTCAGCAGGCAGGTACACGCGATGTTGCCCATAAGAGATCGTAAGCCCTCAATAGACAGGCCTATTGATCCGAATTTAGACAGTATTGTGTACACTGACACCGTTCAAGTTGGATATGGCGCTGTAAAATTATACACGTACAGCTAGCGAGACTGCCTTTATCCCTTCATCGCCGAAGGTGGCACTTTAGTTTTATATTCTCAATCCTTGAATTGATTGATTGACCGACTGCTTGATTTGTTCATTGATAGACTGCTTGATTGATTGTTTGATTGCTTGCTTGATTGAGTGAGTGAGTGAGCGATCGAGCGAGCGAGCGAGCGAGCGATTGATTGATTGATTGATTGATTTCATTCACTGAGGACACTCCCTTACTGAAAATGAGCAATGAGCTAGATATAAGTGGGATACAAGTAAGAAAACCTAGGAACTCGCGTATGTTACTCTTCACGCGTAACACGCTCAGTGTACTACGTCTCCCACGTAACACACCTTCTTGTACATTGTATGACGTCGTGTACATTACATGTCAGTGTTCCTACCTACAAGAACAATATTTTTTAACGTAATTTCCTGCAGAAAGCTGATAATAAATATAAAAAGTGTAATAAATAACTCAGCTAATATGATCTCGTTATTTACACCGCACGCACGCACGCACACACACACACACACACACACACACACACACACACACACACACACACACACACACACACACACACACGCACGCACACGCACACAAGCACGCACACACACACGCACACAAGCACGCACACACACATGCACACAAGCACGCACGCACGCACGCACGCACGCACACACACACACATGCAGTTATGTATTTAATTGTCGCCGCAGGCCCGTTTGTATCCACTCGTGTTTTATTCTGGGTAAACACCCTGATCACATTAGATTAGTTGTCATTTTTAGCCGCACAAGCAAGGAACACTCTCTCACTTCGATCAAGGTCCCTTAGAATCCATTGCTGCCAGATGTACATGTCACGATGAAACATTAACCCTTTGGCTGCCAATAGCGCTTTTGATCGAGGTGATTCCTGCGGGAATCACAAGCGCTAACGACATTCGAAGGGATGATATGAAAAGATACGCAAAGGTTAACACATCCTGCTCCAGGATCGAAATTCGCAAGTTTTGAAGTTGCCCCTCTGAAGACTGTATTACACTTTTGGAAACAGATCGAACGTGATAGTTCAAGGGTTGTGCCAGAATAGCTTGGCGCCTATGGGCGCCAAGCTATTCTGGCACAACCCTTGAACTATCACGCTCGATCCATCTCTTGCCGTGGCGTGTCGGAGTTGATGAGTTAACGTAAACGATCTTGGTAGAAACAGGAACCAACTTTATGCCGCCAAAGCCGGGCGCTCGTCACAGGCGATGATGTCATATACTCTCGAGCAAAAGAAATGTGGCATTTTTGGAATCATCGGAAACACTAGAGTGTTTTTCGATGATTACAAAACTGTTTCATTTCTTTCGCTCGTCAGTATATATTTTATGGTTTTACAGTCTTGCAATGAACCATTTACGCCCGTATAGTGAGCCGGTCAGTGCAGGGCGCGCGGTGAGGTTGCTGTGTGAACATACGATTTCAAAGTTTGCATCTGTGTACAGTGTTTATAACATAATAAACAAAGTACACTGTCACAGACACACGCCATCGTGAAAACACAGTTCTTTACCCTTTCCTGTGGTTTAGTCGAAGAAACTTTGCTATAAACCTATCGTCCCGAGTTGTTTTTGGCGAGATATAAACCATCTTTTGACTGATAGCTTTAACGTACTGACATCATCTATCTCTCCATCATAAATGTATTAAAATGAAGACCTTCGCTGTCCGCTGAAGGCCGGTGACAAGTTAACCCCCTTCCCAGCCCCCCTCCTCCTCCCCCTCCCCCAATAAAACAACAAACAAACAACAATACAAATAGCTATTTTTACCATCCGAAGCCGGATATGTACTATGAAATAAGTTAGTAATCTGTTAGAACAGGACTATCATTTCATTAACTCATTCAGCCCGGCGCACGTATTCAGTTCCCAAATTTGGGAGGCGTCAAACGGCTATGCACCTGTTGCAAGAGATTCGCCCATGATAATTCAAAGACAGTGCCAGATTAGCTTGGTGCCGACTCTCTACTGGAGCCAAGCTAATCTGGCACTACCCTTAAATTATCATGGTCGACCCATCTCCTGCTGTAGTGCGTCAGGGCTGAATGGGTTAACTCATTCAGCCTCGACACACCACAGCAAGACATGGATCGAGCCTGATGGTTCAATGGTGGGGCCCAGAATAGCTTGGCGCCCAGAGGCGCCAAGCTATTCTGGACACCACCATTGAATCATCAGGCTCAATCTGTCTCAGTCTAGAATTGTAATACAGTTCTTCAGAAGGCAACTTCAAATTTTGTGGATTTCGGTCCTGGGGTAGAAGGTTTTAATCCAAATCTAAAAGGTGACTGCCAAACGTGTAAAATGCTAAGAATGATTCAACGTAGCAATCCCAACGAAGAAAAAAACAAATACAAAAAACACACGCTTGGAAAAGACAGTAACAAAACAATTTATAATTATTTCGCTATTTATATCATGTCAGTCCGTGGAGATAGTCCACGCACTGACAAGATAAGTAGCGAATTGTATACTTGTTTGTTTGTCTATTTTTAATTTTTTTTTAAAAAATCCGAAATATTAAAAAATGGTGTCGTAACTGTCTTTTCTAAGCGTGCTTCATTCTTCAATTCATCACGTCTTTGTAGAAGGAGCTACGGTACTTTTCTAACAGGATGACAGCTTTGTTTTTGTTCCTCTTCATTTCCTGAACACGATCTGTCCTTGAGTGTCACAGCGATTGTACGCACCTGTCTGAAAATATGGTCCACCTCTTAGAAATATAATCGGACGGCCGGGGGTTGAATAAGGGAAGGGGGGGGGGGGGGTTAAGGGGGGCGGTAGGGGGGGGGGCGGGGCGGAGGGGTGGGGGGTAGCGGTAGCGAATCGAGGGAGACAACTAGTGTGAATATGACCAATGCATACCAGTTAGGAACGTCGTGTCCAAAATTCCGTTTTCTCTTCAAACGAGCCCAAGGATTTCGCTTCCAGACAGCTACACAGCTGCGTGTTGATCTCATGAGTGCCCCGGAAGTGACCATTTTGCTTCAGACAACTTCAGGCGACAGACTTCATGCCGTTGATATTCACCACTGATAGAATGCTTTGCGTCCGTGTGTTTCACATTCACTCAAAATCATTGACAACGCAGTGGAAATGCTATGGGCATTTCAGTCAAATAAAATGTCTGTTTACTGATTTGGCTGCTTGCCACGTTTTTATAGTAAACGTGTAGATCTTTGTCCGTGTGTGGTAGAGTGATCTTTGATCATGCAGTTAAATAGAGGAATGGAAGTATTTACTTAGTATTTTCCACTGATTATGATATCTGTAAGTTAAAGAAATGTTAATTAATGGTTAAAGCCAAATAGGTTAATTCCTAGTTAGCATTGTCTTTTTAGATCTTTTCCTTTTTTTACTCTACTTTATTCCTTTTTTTTTGTTTTATAAGGTGGTATGGATAGACTGCACTGCATACCAGACTGGTTTAACTGTAAGTCAGTGTCAGTGAAAGCCTAGATGTATATTGTGCCTAGCTCTAGCCTAAATGTATAAGTATTGCTGCCTGACTCTGTGTTTGGACAGTATGTAGTTATAAGCGCTCCAAGTATCCAGTGCATCTTGGGCGATATGTTTTGTCATGAGTTTTCAGTCAGGTGCATGAGCTTTGACTGAACTGTATTCCCCGCTGCTGTCACATTAATATGGGCAGTCAGACACAGCAGTTTTGTTACTTGACTGCATCTGGTCATATGGAATTCAATCTACCTTCATTGTATCCACCTTTAACACTTTGCTAAGGTAGGTTGAATAACTAGATGTTTTGTTGTTTGTTAATGTAATAGAATATTGCATTAACTGAAAAATGTTGTTATTGCATGCAGTTTATGTTATTTTTACTTGACTGTCTGTTTTCATCCTCGCGCTGGGACCATATGGCGTTGAGGCGCGTCCCCTGGGTGGTGGATAGGGGGTCCCTCGTGAGAGGGGTGCACCGAATGAAATAAGGTGCCGTGAACCAACATGGTCTAAGGGAAGGTGACCGCGACAGAAAACCCCTGGTCCTCCTAGTAAGGGGGTTGGGCGTGGGGGTAG
This sequence comes from Semisulcospira habei, assembly GCA_036245525.1. NCBI lineage: Eukaryota > Metazoa > Mollusca > Gastropoda > Semisulcospiridae > Semisulcospira > Semisulcospira habei. The sequence continues at coordinate 224,927,054 of BTPG01000004.1, read as the reverse complement.
CTTCCCCACCCTGCAAAAAAGGAAATAGCTACAAAAACGCCGACGAAAAGACTAACAGTAATTCCTTTCCTGGAGGAGGAAGGTTCTTCTACCAGAAGACTTATGACGTCCTGTGGTGAAAGCCGGAAGTCTTCGGAAGACACAGGACCGAGCCGCCTCTCTCTATTCAGGGACTCAACCATGGGCACATGGAACGTCAAGACCATGTACCAGAGCGGCAAGGCCGCCCAGATAGCAGCGGAAATGCAAAAGTACAACCTTTCCCTGCTAGGTATCAGTGAAGCCAGATGGACGCAGTCTGGCCAGAAAAGGCTGTTAAGTGGGGAGATGATTCTGTATTCATGTCATGAAGAGGAGAATGCCCCCCATACAGAAGGAGTAGCATTCATGCTGTCACCAGTGGCACAGAGAGCGCTGATGGGCTGGGAACCTCTTGGGCCAAGAATTATCACAGCAGCCTTTAGAACCAAGAAAAAGCTCAAGCTGAACGTCATCCAGTGTTATGCGCCCACCAATGACAGTGACGAGGAAGAGAAACAAGAGTTCTACGACCGACTCCAGAGTGCCGTGGACAATTGTGCGGAGCGAGACATCACCATTGTCATGGGCGATTTTAATGCCAAAATAGGGGCGGACAACACCGGATACGAAGAGGTGATGGGGAGACAGGGACTAGGCTCGGAGATGAGTGAGACCGGGGAGAGGTTTGTAGACTTTTGTGCTCTAAACCGACTTGTCATTGGAGGCAGCATCTTCCCACACAGAAGAATACACAAAGCAACTTGGGTCTCACCTGACCATACAACAGAGAACCAAATAGACCATATCTGCATTGGCAAGAAATTTAGAAGATCCCTTCAAGATGTTCGAGTGAGAAGGGGAGCAGATGTCGCCTCAGACCACCATCTGCTTACCTTAAGAATGAAGCTCAAGCTAAAGAAAAGCCGCACAGAGACAACAAGAAGACAGCGCTATAATGTAGGCCTCCTGAGAGAAACTGGAGTTAGAGAAGAGTTCAAACTGGTGCTGTCCAACCGGTTTCAAGCGTTACAGGAGTTAGTAAATAAAGAGGAGGCGGTCACCACAGAGCAGCAGTGGAAGGCAGTTAGAGAGGCGCTGAACTCAACCTGCAAAGACACTGTAGGGTTCAGGAAACACCACCACAAGGACTGGCTGTCGGCACAGACCTTGAAGAAGATAGAAGCGAGGAAGCAGAAGAAAGCAGCGGTCAACAACAGTCGCACGAGAGCAGCCAAAGTAAGGGCACATGAGGAATACTCGGAAGCCAACCGCGAGGTGAAGAGGAGTATCAGGGCAGACAAGAGGGCCTACACAGACAGCCTGGCAGCAGAGGCAGTAAAGGCAGCAGGCAGCGGCAACATGAAACAGCTCTAAGACATTACCAGAAGATTGTCGGGTAAGTATGGCCATACAGAAAGACCAGTAAAAGACAAAGAAGGCAAGCCTATTGCAGACAGAGCAGACCAACTCGACAGATGGGCCGAGTATTTTGAAGAGTTACTGAACAGACCTAGCCCACCCGACCCCCCAGACATCCAGCCGGCAGAGACCGACCTACCCATCAGCTGTGACAGACCCAGCCGGGAAGAGATCAGAAGAGCAGTGGCATTTATGAAGAATGGCAAAGCAGCAGGGCCAGATGGCATCCCAGCGGAGTCTCTGAAAGCAGACCTAGAGACAACAGTGGAGATGCTGTACCCACTGTTTGGAAAGATCTGGGAAGAGGAGGTGATGCCAGCTGACTGGAAGGAGGGGTACCTAATCAAGCTTCCCAAGAAAGGCGACCTCCGCAAGTGTTCCAACTACAGAGGAATCACCTTGCTGTCAGTACCAGGAAAGGTCTTTAACAGGATCATCCTAGAGAGAATGAAGAGCTCCGTTGACCCCCAGCTGAGAGACCAGCAAGCAGGATTCAGGAAGAACCGATCATGTACAGACCAGATCGCCACTCTCCGCATCATCGTGGAACAGTCTCTGGAGTGGAGCTCCCCGCTTTACGTCAACTTTGTGGATTATGAGAAAGCATTTGACAGCGTGGACCGAGAGACTCTGTGGAAACTCCTACGACACTACGGTGTACCCACAAAGCTCGTCCGCCTGATCAAGAGCAGCTACGATGGCATGACATGTCGCGTGATCCACGAAGGGCAGTTCACCAGGGAGCTCCAGGTCAGAACTGGTGTCAGGCAGGGGTGTCTGCTGTCTCCGTTCCTCTTCTTACTGGCCATAGACTGGGTCATGAAGATGACCACAGAGCACAGACGAAGTGGAATACAGTGGACACTGTGGACACAGCTTGACGACCTCGATTTTGCAGACGACTTGGCATTACTGTACCACACTCATCAACAAATGCAGGACAAGACCACGAGGCTTGCTGACATCTCGTCCCAAGTTGGCCTCACCATTCACAAACAGAAAACAAAGACAATGAGGCTGAACACAACCAGGGAAGAACCAATCTTGCTTGCTGGCACCCCGTTGGAGGAGGTGGAGTCCTTCATCTATCTCGGGAGCATCATAGACAAAAAAGGGGGCACTGATGCAGATGTCAGAGCACGAATCGGTAAAGCCAGAGCAGCCTTTATCCAGTTAAAAAAGTGTGGAGTTCCAGAGAGCTGTCACAACACACCAAAGTCCGGATTTTCAACTCCAATGTAAAAGCAGTTCTCCTATATGGAGCAGAGACTTGGAGATTGACAAAAACCACAGTCAACAGAGTACAGACTTTCATGAACAGTTGCTTTAGAAGAATTTTGAAAATCCACTGGCCAGAGAAGATCAGCAACGTCAGACTCTGGGACAGAACAGAGCAGATAACAGCAGAGAATGAAATTGGGCGAAGAAGATGGGGATGGATCGGTCACAGCCTGAGAAAGCCAGCTTCCAGTATCACTAGGCAGGCATTGTCATGGAGCCCCCGGGGAAAGAGGAAAAGAGGTAGGCCGAGAAACTCCTGGCGTCGAGACCTCCAAGCAGACATCAAGAGACTGGGAACCACCTGGAGTAGAATCGAAGGAGAAGCACAGAACAGGAGTTGCTGGAGGTCTCTCGTCGACGCCCTATACCCGGGTAGGGGTGACAGGCGTAAGTAAGTAAGTAAGTAAGTCTGTTTTCATAATTCGTTGTTTAAAGCTGATTTGTACTGTACATTCTTTTTGTAATTTTGTTTGCTTGGCAATAATGAACTGGGATGTATGTTCAAGCTACAGCGTATGTATATTTATAATAGTTTGATAATAGCTAGAACGTACGTATACAATATATATTTATGACCTGTAATATTTGTTGCATGGTGGCTTAAGGGCCTTGGCTTACGGCCTTGATTTAATGCCGTGAATTGACTCGCAATAAAAAGATGTTCTTGAAGTAAGCCTCTTCTCCACCCTCACGGAAGCGAACCCCCAGTGGTGTGAGTGCGTGCGAATGACCCCCATACACCCCCCTCCCCTACAACACGTGCTCCGACTACGCATCATAAGAAAATGGCGCTGCAGTTAGGCAGGACCAAGGGGAGATAACCCGTACAGTTGGTACGCCACAAGTACACTTCTGTTAACTCTTTGGGTGTCGGTAGCGGTTTTAGTCGCGATGATTCCTGCGGGATTCATCGCAACTAAAGCCGCTACCGACACCCGAAGGGTCAAAACAAGATGCTAAGCATTTCACTTGAATGGAGGTGTGCCTGTGGTGAATACATGGTTGTCTGTATGGGGACTATCCTGCAAACGTTTCAAGGAAGATTTGGCCAAAGTAAAAAAAAAAGGCCAAGATTACACTGGGCCTTAATGATGTAATGTTTAGGGTTCGGTATTGCCAAGCCAACAGTACCCCTTTCCATCTCCCGTTCTCTGGTTTGCCACGCCACTCAATTACCCTTCTTGACAGCAGTCCTAGTTCCTGGTTGGCAAACACAAATGCACACTGGTTGTCTACCTTTGTTTCACACTTCACGTTGTTTCCCTCGATTCGCCGCTGTGCTTATAAGCGCAGCGAATCGAGGGAGACAACCCGTGTGAAACAAAGGAGGGTCAATGTTCTCTACAAAAACAAAGCACCTCAGGCACTGTCGCAATATATAAACAAACTGTTGCTGCCAAGGTATAGACTAAAAGTGACATCAAAGTAGTGTCTTTGAGAATAATAATACCACCCGGCAAAGAATCCAATAAAATCCACAAACAGAGGACACAAAACGACGTTTTATGTTTATTTAAACAATATACTTGACAACACTCCAGTCCATCTACACAAAAACAACGGAAATATGGTTTCTCAAATGACAATCAGGAACAACGAACGATTCAACTAATAAAGAACTGTGTCTTTGAAGAAGACCAAAAGGTTATCTCAGGCCAATGGCCGCTCTCTCTCCCCTCCCCTCCCTCATAAAGTCTAGAATTGAGCCGAATGTCCCTTTTGAGCAGTTAAGATTCCGAAAGTGTAATGACTCTTCCCTATCCCCCCCCCCCCCCACCCCCCCTGTCCGGTACCTCCCGCGCCGCTCAAGTTTAGTTGTTATTTTTCCAAGCAAGTCGTGTATGAGTGAATGCAACTCTGAGTACACTGAATGATCCTGCTTTTTCCACGAGCACAAGAATGCAGTCCTAAAACGACACCATAATCAGTCCAACAGTAACACTGGAATCCATTTCTTGCCATCAAGTCATCATAAAATCAAACAAACCCAAACAAACAACAACAGCAACACCAGGGCATGTGTTCCCAGAAGAAGAAAAAAACAATCCCACGGCAGCTTCCTGCGTCAGTAAGAAGCGCAGTTGTCATGAGCCGTGGAACCGACGTTTGGTCAGCAAGAAGCAGAAATGTATGCCTCGTGCTTGCCAAATATCGGTTCCATTTGGTCCTTTGACTGACTGCCAAATCTGAGTCTGCGAACACGAACTCCTGGATTCTGATCTTCTGGGAGAAAGTCGCACAACGCGGTCCGTGCAGTCTCTCACAAGCTCCACAAGAATATTGTGATTGTCACATAAGAATATCGCCGTCCCGCCATACATTCGGAAATGCATCAACTCGTTCAGCCCGACGGCCGTATTTCCCAAATTTTGGAGGTGTCATCTAATGACTATGCACCAGTTGCAGGAGATGGATTGACCATGATAATTCAAGGGTAGTGCCAGATTATCTTGGCGCCGACACTACCCTTGAATTATCATGTCGATCCATCTCCTGCTGTAGTGTTTCCGGGCTGAATTGGTTAGCCAGAGTTTAAGAAGTAGCACGGTCTTGACAGAGAGTATTAAAAAGTCTGTATTGTAAACACATTTCACTTTCTTCATGAAAAAAAAAAGGAAAGAAAGAAAGAAACAAACAAAAACTCCGGCCCAATCATCCCCACCACTCACATTCCCCTACAAGAAAGTCCAAGTTTCTATTTCTGAAATGCGAAACTTCACTATTGCAGGCTAAAAGTTGTCTGTCGCTTTTAGTCTATTTGTAGGGTGTTTATTTTGGGATCAGAAAAATCCACTTGTAACATAATTATGTGCGCGAAACACCGCTCGTAAGACGAGGGAGATGTATACACGTATAGATCATGAGATAGCTCGACGTGTTCATGTGGATCCACCTCCCGCAACTGGACGAATGGCATGTCTGAAATAACAAACCATGGGAAGTTGACCACAAGATGTCTCCTTGCTTGAGGACCAGTAGCACATTATAAAGCCAAAGAGACGCACAGATCTCCCCTCCCTGCCCCCCCCCCACCCCCTCTCCGCTTCCCCCTTACCCCCTTTCCCCCCACCCAGCACCCCACCCCCAAAATAAATAAATAAATAATAAAAATAATAAAAATAATAAAATTAAAATAAATGAATAAGTAAATAAAATAAAATATAAAAAACGTACACGGTAAGAGGCATAGGTCTTATGAGCCCCCGCGTCGACGACGCGGGGGCTCATAAGACCTATGCCTCTTGCAATTTAATCGGTCTATGCTGTGTCCAGACAGTAAAAAAAGTTAATATTGTGCAGGTACAACCCAGGCACAGTTATGGGGGAGCATTTGCAGTTTTACTGAAGCGAATTGGGACTTGTTTAGCAGGAAGACGAATAGGCAAAACTAAGTCCAGCTGAAACAAAGGTCTGTTCACTTCGTTCGGGATCGTGTCCGATACTGCTGCGGAAACCGTAGACGTAACTCCTTCGTTTCCTGATGGAGGTTGTGATGTTGACGATGACGGCGATGGCGGTGGAGGTGGAGATGGAGGTTGTGTTGGCATTGGCTCTGGCTGTGTTTGTTGTGAAGAGTTTGTAACAGTTCCACCTGAAACCGAAATGAACTCCAGTAAAAACAAATTTCAAACGCCGGACAAACAATCAAATCGTTTAACGACTTCACTGCCGAGAAAAAGGGAGCACGATCCAACTGCAAGAGGTATGAGATGATTCGTTTTCGTCGTTAGACCCCAAAACAGATCTCTATTTTGAACACGTGAAGTATTTATCTACATCGCCGAGTGCCTTGCGTTAAAATAATAGCTGGTAGTACCAAACTGCTCATCATTTTTCCTTTTATTCCCGAAAGAGAGCATTCTCAAGAGTATAGTGTTTTACAGTTTTTGTTAAAGAATTTTCTTACACACCTCCTTCTTTGCTGCCTTTGAGCGGAAAATCTGTATCACACACGTGCGATATAGCTTGGCAGTATCCACACGTGTGTGATACATTCGTGGTGCGTGAACGACCACGTGTGCACAAAACTGTCTTGTAGAAAATCTGGTCATCAAAATGGTACTGGCACACGCCATATTGAAACCTGACCTACTGTCAGCTCATGCGCAATGACATTATTTCATAGTGACGACTGACACTCACACAAGGCTGGCGTCATTTATTGCGCTATTGCATCATCATGTAGAAACATTTGTGTAGCATCCAAAATATTTACGTTACATTACAAAGTAATTATGTCAAGATCCTTGCGAAGACACAATGCAGCCGTGTTGTGACTAGGTGTGTGCCGAAAACCAACGCACATAGGATCACATTATTCAAAGAAAAAGGTGAGTAAGAAATAGATAGTTACATCTGTGTATTGGTGATATAGAGAATCTCAGTCTCATTGTCTTATGACCTTATCCTATTAGCTTTCGCTCGTAGGATAAGGTTTTAAAACCACTCGAGTGAGATTCTCAGTATGACCCAAACACCAATGTAAGACTCTATACTACAAGAATGCAACGTCAAAGAAATTATGTACTGACTACAAGAATACGATGTCATTCTACTGTCTAGGACGTAAATGTTTTCGTGTTACCGGCATAATGTATAACGACGCTGAACTTAAAAAAAAAATACCAAACTCTTGTTTAGTGGCGGAAGCTGGGAAATCTTTCACATCGAATAGCTGTCTATGGCGAGTGCGTTAACTAGAGCCCTCTTCATCAGTTTACGGTGGCATAGGAGCACCAGGCGGTATTATTTGTTGTTGTTGTTTTTCTTTCTTATTAATAATTTCTGTCGTGTAAAAGAGCCGTTCCACGAGTCCTGCGCAAAATTCACATAGATACCGTCCTGGATTAACCCCTTCACTGAAAAATGGACACCACACTACTGAAGAGGTGTAGATCCCCATGAACAATGGACACTATACTACTGAAGAGGTGTAGATCCTCATGAACAATGGACACTACACTACTGAAGAGGTGTAGACCCTAGTGAACAATGGACACTACACTACTGAAGAGGTGTAGATCCCCATGAACAATGGACACTACACTACTGAAGAGGTGTAGACCCTAGTGAACAATGGACACTACACTACTGAAGAGGTGTAGATCCCCATGAACAATGGACACTACACTACTGAAGAGGTGTAGACCCTAGTGAACAATGGACACTACACTACTGAAGAGGTGTAGACCCTAGTGAACAATGGACACTACACTACTGAAGAGGTGTAGATCCTCATGAACAATGGACACTACACTACTGAAGAGGTGTAGACCCTAGTGAACAATGGACACTACACTACTGAAGAGGTGTAGATCCCCATGAACAATGGACACTACACTAATGAAGAGGTGTAGATCCCCATGAACAATGGACACTATACTACTGCAAGAGTTTTAGATTGTCATGAACAATGGACACTGCACTACTGAAGAGGTATAGATCCCCATGAACTATGGACACCACACTACTGCAAGAGGTATAGATCGTCATGAACTATGGACATCACTCTGCTACAAGAGGTACAGATCCTCATGAGCCCCCGCAACTGCGGAGGCTCATGAGGATCTATGCATCTTGCCGAACCGCTTCGGACCCATTATTCTTGGGAGGGCTGGAACTCTGTTTCGCGTTGAATGTACGCAGATTTCAGACTACAATGTATGGGTGAACACATTCTGCTCCAGGAGCGAAATCCGCAAATTTTGAAGTTGCCCCCCTGAAGACTGTATTACACTTCTGGAAACGGATCGAGCGTGGTAGTTCAAGGGTTGTGCCAGAATAGCTTGGCGCCTGTGGGCGCCAAGCTATTCTGTCACAACCCTTGAACTATCACGCTCGATCCATGTCATGCCGTGGCGTGTCGGAGTTGAATGAGTAAATAACCTGTACGGCCTGTGTCTGGCGCTGCAGTGACGGAATCCGTGGCCGGCGCGACAGTCGTGGACCTCCCTACAGAGATCTGGTCAGTCTGTCTGGCTTGCTGCTGTCTGTCGGCCGTCGCCACCGCCTCTCTCAGATGATTCACGGACGGTATGTTCACGTTGGCCGTCACATTACCATTCGGGTTCTGGTGAAACCGCAACTGGGAGCCAGGCAGACGGGGAAGTGTTAACAGCTCCGAGAGCGAGGGAGAAGAGGGTGTGGATGTAGGGGGAGAGGAGGAGGAGGGTCTGGAGTTGTTCAAGTTGTCTCTGCGTCTGGTTATGGCGGTGAGCAGATAGACAGAGTTGGCGGTGATGTCGGCGTTAGTACCGTGTGTGCGGCGGTGCTGTTCTATTTCCTCACGTACAATGGCCCGGATTGTGTCCGAGTCCACGCCTCGCAAAGTATCTTGTTGCTGTTGTTGCTTCTTCTGCTGTTGTTTCTGTAGCTCTAGTTGCTGCTGTTGCAATATTTGTTGTCGCTGTTGTTGTATTTGTTGCTGATGCTGCTGTTGTCTTTGTTGCTGTATTTGTTGTTGCAATTGTTGTAACTGTTGCTGTTGATGTCTCCTCTGTTGTTCCTGTTGTTGGAGTTTTTGTTGTTCATGACGCTTCTGAAGTTGTTGTTGCTGGTGTTGTTGTTGATGCTGCAGTATACGCGCTATCAGCTTCTGCATGTTGTCGTTGCTGGCAGTACTCTGCGGTTTGTGGGTGACTGCAGGTCTTCTGTTTCCAGGTGCAGAATCTCCTCTTCCAAACACATCCCCAAATTGCCGGTGATTATGATGTAAATGACTTTTATGCGGCACCATCACGTGAGGCTGCTGGTACATGACGTTGTTGATCGGCGTCATCAGCAGTGCGTCATTGCCTTGCACCATGACCACTCCGTCTGACATTACGATGTGGGGGTCGTGGAGAGCGTAGATTGGCCGAGCGTGGTCAAGAATGACGCCAGGCGGCAAGATGGCGGCTATCCCGTCTAGACCCACGCTGACTCCATGGCGAGCACCGTGCAGAGCGAGACCACCTGCAAATTGTGGACAAGTAATAATTCAATAAACAACCAGAGCTAAATAATAATAACAACAATAATAATAATAATAATAATAATAATAATAATAATAATAATATTATTATTATTATTATTTAAAAAATAAATATTGATAATAATAAAGTAGGAGTAGCAGTAACAGCAGTACATAGTAGTAATAAATGGCAGTAAAGAGATTAGTAGATTAGAGTAGTACCACTGTGAAGTAATAATAATGATGATAATATGATGATGATATAATAATAATAATAATAATAATAATAATAATAATAATAATAATAATAATAATTATTATTATTATTATAAAAAATGATAAAGTAGGTGTAGTAGTAATTGTAGTAGTAGTAGTAGTAGTAGTAGTAGTGTAGTAGCAGTAGTAGTAGTGGTGTTAGTAGTAGTGGTAATAGTAGTAGTAGTAGAGTAGTAGTAGTAGAATTAGCAGTAAATGGCAGTGAAGAGAGTATTCGTGTCGCTGTCCAACACGAGTGTAAAAATAAGGGTGGCATACTGTATAATTACCTCCACCATACGTCCCATATCCCGACAATATCTCCGGCGTGACCGGGTGGGTGAGTGTGGGGCTGATGGCGTGCGTCACGATGGCCCCTTCCCCTGATCCCGTGGGGTCCAGCCCCAGGCTCTCCAGCAGATGGTCGTGCGCGCCATGGTAACCCGCGTCGGCCAATCCGCTTGCGGCGCTACACACTGCAGAGATTGTGATCACCTGCGAAATGGTATCAGTTCAAGTTGCCACGAAAATGACGATCATACCAGGCACCAAAGACACCAGGAATGGCCCTAGGCCATCTGGCCGATGTCGGCCGCAGTCGGCCCGCGCACAACTGTGCGCGGGCCGACTGCGGCCGACGTCGGCCAGATGACCTTTTTTTTGTTTTGTGTGTGTGTGGGGTGTGTGTGTGTGTGTGTGTGGGGGGGGGGGGGGGGGTGGACCCTCATGTGTCGCCCTATTAGGGAGGCTGGTCAGTGATGGCCCTTTTATCTGACACAAATCATAATCTGTGATAAGCTGTGATAGCAAGGGATGGTACTGTGATAGAAAGCAGTGGTGATAATGTGATTCAAACTGATCAATAGAATGTGATTCGGCAAGGATTATAGATTCTAACAGGCGTGGGTAGGATTTGTTTTGTAAATTTAAACATGTGTTTAATTGCTTGTTCATGTTTGTGAGCCAAAGACAAATTCCCATTTTATACTAATATATTTAATGGACAAAGTAAAGATTTTTTTAATTTGAATTTACTGGCATAAGATTTTTGCAGGTACTCCAGGCAGCAAAGGGTTAATATTGATTGATTGTACATTGCTTAACGTCCCGACAGCAACAAGACTTTCTCAGGACGTGCCTGCACTGCTTGTAAAAAAAACCCAACTAAACAGAACATTGAATGTATGTCGCCAGCTGGACAAATACGTTAAATAAACCTACGAAACGGGGCCTAAATAAAGCTAAGACCATTTAGCAACACACATCCAATATCAAGAGCTACAGGCAGCGCAGACAGTAGGGAGAGTTTAAAAAAGGAAAATACAGGTGAATGGACCAAGGGTAACAGAAACACATGCCCCAGAATAGACAGGAAAACCCACCCTGTGGGGCTGACCAGGGTGACCCTGGGAACTAAAAAGTAGTTAACCCCACCCAAGTCCCCTAGGGCAGACCCGGGTGGGATGCAAAGGGTTAATAGTTCGCGATATCTACAATATATCCTATATAAATGTTCTTCAGTCAAGTACGTCTTACGATAATGCTGGACAGAAGGGCTAAATTAACTCTTTCGAGACCTGCCGCATCCGGATTTGAGGCGTAAAGCTGCGAATCCGGATGCAGCACGTCTCGAAAGAGTTAAATTAGGAAAACCGAAAATGAAATACTTTTCTGCTCTTCTCCTTCGTACGCGGGAGAGTTCCTTCCTTCCGTTACGCGCAAACGGCAGTCCTCGGGTAGGCTAATAATGAGCTTGCTCACGTGGATTGTGAAAAGAAGGGCAGAAAAGTCTTAGCTGAGGCAAGACAACATTGACAACCCGTTGCAACAGCGAATTTTAACCCTCTGACTGTCAGCAGCGGTTTTTGTCGAGGCGATTCCTGCAGGAATCGCCTCGACAAAAACCGCTACAGACAGTCCAAAGGTTAAACAAACAAACAAACAAAAAAAAAACCTGCCATGGAGAAGACCGCGTTAACCCTTATCATTCGGAATACACCAGTGTGTGAAGTGTGTTTGACTAAAATAGTTCAAGGGTAGTGCCAGAATAGCTTGGCGCCTCTAGGCGCCAAGCTATTCTGGCACCACCCTTGAACTAAAGCCATTGGTCTATATCCTTATCCGTAAGTACTATAATGTAGCTTGCGTGTGGCAGTGTACAAATTTGAAGCTTTTAGCCTCAGTATGATATGGGCTGAGTTATCCGTTTCGTCCAGCATTGTTGTTGTAGGGTATACTAACACGAACAAACATTTATAAGGGAGATATTGCTAGCTCTTTAACCTTCGATCGCTTGAAGCAGGTCGCCTGCAAACCCTCCGGCATTGCGAGTGACAGAATCCTTGACCCCAGCTGGGGAAGCAAACACACAGGTGATCAAAAATGCTCTCTGTTGGCCACTTGATGTCCTCGGCAAGATGGATTGAGCTTGTCAGCGGACGCGTCGTAACGCTTGTCTTTCCATCACAGATGCCGTGGAGCTGATCAGCGCACCAGGCACTAGTCACGTTACAGGCAGAGAAATCTCAGTAGCGAAGTCGGCGAACAAGAGATTTGTGACTCATGAAAATACTCACTACAGCTTGTCAAATAGACCACACTTTGTTAATTTTTAAACTGCAGATAAAACAGCGATCTTTCCCTTGTACAATTTGACAATAATTTGCAATAAAATCAGATGAAGTAGGTGTGTTTTGAAGAGTTTTGAATCATAATGTATGATTATTTCATGTAGGGATGTTATTTCATGTAGGGATGTTATTTCATGTAGGGATGTTATTTCATGTAGGGATGTTATTTCATGCAGGTATGTTATTTCATGTGGGGATGTTATTTCGTGTATGGGTGTTATTTCATGTAGGGATGTTATTTCGTGTAGGGATGTTATTTCTTGTAGGGATGTTATTTCATGTAGGGATGTTATTTTGTGTAGGGATGTTATTTCGTGTAGGGATGTTATTTCGTGTAGGGATGTTATTCCATGTAGGGATGTTATTTCATGTAGGGATGTTATTTCATGTAGGGATGTTATTTCATGTAGGGATGTTATTTCATGCAGGTATGTTATTTTATGTGGGGATGTTATTTCATGTATGGGTGTTATTTCATGTAGGGATGTTATTTCGTGTAGGGATGTTGTTTCGTGTGGGGATGTTATTTCATGTAGGGATGTTATTTCATGTAGGGATGTTATTTCATGTAGGGATGTTATTTCATGTAGGGATGCTATTTCATGTAGGGGTGTTATTTCATGCAGGTATGTTATTTCATGTGGGGATGTTATTTCATGTATGGGTGTTATTTCATGTAGGGATAAAACACACGCCAAATCAGTAGTGAACACAAAGTTTGTCTCAGGCAGTGTTAAATGTCCAGTAACTCCTAACTACAAAATGTTGTGAATCGTACCTTCATCTTCTTATATTCTTCTGTCACCGCTATCATATTTCATTAAAATTGTACAAAAAGCTTAGAGAATTATTTTATCAAAGATCGAAATGAATACATTTTGTCGAAGTAAAAAAGGTCTGCTGTAAATCTCCATGATCGCCGCATTGAAACGCCTATATATCCACAACCATGTGGTATTTTTTCTCCAAACAAAAGTTAATGGAGAGAGAGTGTATTGCTCCTACGGTGCATCAGGTCGCCTACGAACGGAGAGATTAAAAAGTTTCGAAAATAACTTTGATGCAAATTTTTCGGCTGATGTGGTTTCTAAATAACATTAATCCTGCCACCATGAAAGCTCAATACACAGTGCTGCGCAAAGGCTATCGGGCCGACGTCGGCCGCCGTTGGTCCGCGCACGGAGTGTGCTACCCCCCCCCCCCAGCCCCCCCCCCCCCCCCCCCCCAGTTAATCCTATCTGCGTCATTAGTCACCTCCAGCTGCCCAGTTTACTGTTTTCCGAATGCCGAGGTGATAAAAACAGATTACAGCTCGATCAGATCGCCTCGTGCGTTGACAGACGGACAGAGATACAATAACTCTTCCCGGGCACGTACTCTACTTGTAGCGGTATCGCTACATCGGATATCGCTAAAGATTTCTGCCCACTGATGCAAAAAAAAAAAAGAATAATAGATAAGGCATGTGCGCCTTCGCATACGCAATGGAAGTGAATTCTCAACCATGCTAAATAAGTTTGTGAGATGTTGGATGCGTAAACAGCGACAGTCAAAGTGAGTCGACTCAATCGGCTCGAAGCGATGACCGTCATCTCGAAGGCTTCGCAGCGAGAGCCGATGAAAGTGGGGCTCAGAAAACTGATATAAAAACATATTTTAGTGATACTTTAGTGATAGTTGTTGACAAAGTACATTTCGCTAAAATGATCCTTCCGCTTAAATCTTACACGATATTGTGTCACATCGAGGATTTTTAGTCATTATCTAGCTACGAAAGTCGTTTCAGTCGTGAAACGGACGATTTCACGAAGTTCCCAACCGGCGAAGTCGTCTACGTTCGACTGAAAGGCCGCGGTACTCCACACAGTCTGGTGACGTCACTAACGAAACGGGCTAACGAAACGCACTTCGTTTGTCTTCTACGTCTCCCTATTACTACCGCCGTTATGAGGCAAAAGCAAACCGTCATACCCATTTTTGAGAAAAGCGAGACTTTCGTTGTTATTCAACTAAAATCTCGCCATTCTCAAAAACAGACGTACTTTCTTTTGCCGAATGACTGAAGACTGCGTGTGTGCTTGTCTGTGAAACCCACAGACAAGCACATTTGTGTTGGCCTGATAATGTCGCAGTCATCAATTCCTGTCATAGCTGCAAGACAGCAGACAAGTGGTTACGTCCCCTTCATAAACGATGAGAGATTGTCTCCCCTGAGGCGAACAACGCTCCATAGGGTGTAGGTAGGTCCGACCGAATTACGACTGAGAAGAAAAGGAAGTATACGGTACTTGTACTCTTAGTGTACGGTATGTTGGTTGAACTGAAAATGAAACAGCGGGTTTTGTGTGCATCACAAATAATGTCATAACATGTCCGCGCCTAAAAAAATGTGCCCAAAACTCTACGTAAAGCGATCTGCTCCAAGGCGGCCGGCAGCCATTGCTAAAATGTGTCGAGTCATGATCCAACAAGGTTCTCAGTGTTTGCAGTCTTGTCTCAGCTGAGACCTTTCTACCCTTTTTTTTTGTGTACAATCCGTCTGAGAGGGCATTTGTAAGAGAGGTTTTCTGATACCTAAATCTCCCGCGCACAAACTAGAAGAAGAAGAGAAAAAATCCTTTCATTTCACGACATTCAAACTTGTAAGTTAACTCATTCTACCCCAGACACCCCACAGCAAAATATGGATCGACCATGATAGTTGAAGGGTGATGCCAGAATAGCTTGGCGCCCGATGGGTGCCAAGCTATTCTGGCATCACCCTTGAACTATCATGGTCGATCCGTGTCCTGCACTGCAATGCAGTCTTCAGAGGACAACGGCAACATTTGGGGAGTTTCGGTGTTGGGCTAGAATGAGTTACGTTATCCATTTTACGCATCATTGTTGCAAGACATACTACACATATTTATGAAAGAAACATGCTGAGAACTATACTGACGAGCAAAAGAAATGCTACATTTTATGAATCATCGGGCAACACTTCACTGAGTTTCCAAAAATGTCGCATTTCTTTTGCTCGTCAGTATAGTAACCCTCTAGCCAGGAGTAAGTCGCTTTAACTCATTCGCGACCAGCCCATCCGGATGCGCGGCATAAGCCGCGCATCCGGATGCGGCTGGCCGCGAATGAGTTAAAGTGATCGTCTCCATGGCGTGCTCAGTTTTTGATAGCTAAAATTCGTCCGTCGATACAACGTGTTCTCAACGTTTATATACCCTTCTTTTCACAGTCTACGTGAGTACGCACAGGTATAGATCGTTTGCTATCTGAGCGCACAACGTTTTTTTCGCGAACATCTTCGCAAAGAAGCGCTTTTCTATACCAGTCTTAACTCATTCAGCCCGACGGACGTATTTCCCAAATTTTGGGGGCGTATTCTAACGATGAAGGAGAGGAAGACAGAGGAAAAGATGGGAGGACAATATCTCAGAGTGGACAGGACTGAAGCTGGGCGATACGCTGAAAATGGCAGAGAACAGAGAGGAATGGAGGGAGCTGGTTGTCAAGTCATCAGTGGTGCCCCAACGGTCGGAAGACTACGGGATATAGATAGATAGATAGATTCTAACGACTATTCACCAGTTGCAGGAGACGGATCGACCATGATAATTCAAGGGCAGTGCCAGATTAGCTTGGCGCCTTAAATTATCATGGTCGACCCATCTCCTGCTGTAGTGCGTCAGGGCTGAATGGGTTAAAACAGATATCATTCAGTAGCCCAGTCGACCTAATACGATTTACTTTCAAGAAAATCGAACAGTGTGAGTTTTGCTGTACAGTCGTAAAAAGTCGGATTTTTCGATGAAATAACAACATCCCTACATGAAATAACATCCCTACATGAAATAACATCCCTACACGAAATAACATCCCTACACGAAATAACATCCCTACACAAAATAACATCCCTACATGAAATAACATCCCTACAAGAAATAACATCCCTACACGAAATCTACAAGAAATAACATCCCTACACGAAATAACATCCCTACATGAAATAACACCCATACATGAAATAACATCCCCACATGAAATAACATACCTGCATGAAATAACATCCCTACATGAAATAACATCCCTACATGAAATAACATCCCTACATGAAATAACATCCCTACATGAAATAACATCCCTACATGAAATAACATCCCCACACGAAACAACATCCCTACACGAAATAACATCCCTACATGAAATAACACCCATACATGAAATAACATCCCTACATGAAATAACATCCCTACATGAAATAACATCCCTACATGAAATAACATCCCAACATGAAATAACATCCCTACACGAAATAACATCCCTACACGAAATAACATCCCTACACAAAATAACATCCCTACATGAAATAACATCCCTACAAGAAATAACATCCCTACACGAAATAACATCCCTACATGAAATAACACCCATACACGAAATAACATCCCCACATGAAATAACATACCTGCATGAAATAACATCCCTACATGAAATAACATCCCTACATGAAATAACATCCCTACATGAAATAACATCCCTACATGAAATAACATCCCTACATGAAATAACATCCCCACACGAAACAACATCCCTACACGAAATAACACCCCTACATGAAATAACACCCCTACATGAAATAACATCCCCACATGAAATAGCATCCCTACACGAAACAACATCCCTACACGAAACAACATCCCCACACGAAATAACATCCCCACACGAAATAACATCCCTACATGAAATAACATCCCCACATGAAATAACATCCCCACATGAAATAACATCCCTACATGAAATAACACCCCTACATGAAATAACATCCCTACATGAAATAACACCCCCACACGAAATAACATACCTACACGAAATAACATCCCTACACGAAATAACATCCCTACACGAAATAACATCCCTACACGAAATAACATCCCCACATGAAATAACATCTCTACACGAAATAACATCCCCACATGAAATAACATCCCTACACGAAATAACACCCCTACACGAAATAACATCCCTACATGAAATAACATCCCTACATGAAACAACATTCCTACACGAAATAACATCCCCACATGAAATAACATCCCTACATGAAATAACATCCCTACATGAAATAACTCCTCTACATGAAACAACACCCCTACATGAAATAACACCCCTACATGAAATAACACCCCTACATGAAATAACATCCCTACATGAAATAACATCCCTACATGAAATAACATCCCTACACGAAATAACATCCCTACACGAAATAACCCCACCCGGGTCTGCCCTGGGGGACTTGGGTGGGGTTAGGTATTTTTTAGTTCCCAGGGTCACCCTGGTCAGCCCCACAGGGTGGGTTTTTCTCTCTATTCTGGGGCATGTGTTTCTGTCTACCCTTTGTCCATTCACCTGTATTTGCCTTTTTAAAACTCTCCCTACTGTCTGCACTGCCTGTAGCTCTTGATATTGGATGTGTGTTGCTAAATGGTCTTAGCTCTATTTAGGCCCCATGTGTTAGGTTTATTTAACGTATTTGACCGGCTGGCGACATACATTCAATGTTCTGTTTATTTTTTATTTTTTCACAAGCAGTGCAGGCACGTCCTGAGAAAGCCTTGTTGCTGTCGGGACGTTAAGCAGTGTACAATCCAATACAATCCTACACGAAATAACATCCCTACATGAAATAACATCCCTACATGAAATAACAACCCTACATGAAATAACATCCCTACACGAAATAACATCCCTACACGAAATAACACCCATACATGAAATAACATCCCCACATGAAATAACATCCCTACATGAAATAACATCCCTACATGAAATAACATCCCTACATGAAATAACATCCCACATGAAATAACATCCCCACATGAAATAACATCCCTACACGAAACAACATCCCTACATGAAATAGCATCCCTACACGAAACAACACCCTTACACGGAACAACATCCCTACACGAAATAACATCCCTACATGAAATAACATCCCTACATGAAATAACACCCCTACATGAAATAACATCCCTACATGAAATGACATCCCTACATGAAATAACACCCCTACATGAAATAACATCCCCACACGAAATAACACCCCTACACGAAATAACATCCCTACATGAAATAACATCCCTACATGAAATAACATCCCTACACGAAATAACATCCCTACACGAAATAACATCCCTACACGAAATAACATCCCTACACGAAATAACATCCCTACATGAAATAACATCCCTACATGAAATAACATCCCTACACGAAATAACATCCCTACACGAAATAACATCCCTACACGAAATAACATCCCTACATGAAATAACATCCACATGAATACATCCCTACACGAAATAACATCCCTACACGAAATAACATCCCTACACGAAATAACATCCCTACACGAAATAACATCCCTACATGAAATAACATCCCTACATGAAATAACATCCCTACATGAAATAACATCCGCACACGAAATAACATCCCCACACGAAATAACATCCATACATGAAATAACATCCCTACATGAAATATCTTCCCAACATAAAACAACATCCCTACATGAAATAACACTCCTACATGAAATAACATCCCTACATGAAATAACATCCCTACACGAAATAGCATCTCTACACGAAATAACATCCCTACATGAAATAACATCCCTACACGAAATAACATCCCTACACGAAATAACACCCTCACACGAAATAACATCCCCACATGAAATAACATCCCCACATGAAATAACTTCCGTACATGAAACAACATCCCTACATGAAATAACACCCCTACATGAAATATCACCCCTACATGAAATAACATCCCTACATGAAATAACATCCCTACATGAAACAACATCCCCACATGGAATAACATCCCTACATGAAACAACATCCCTACACGAAATAACATCCCTACACGAAATAACATCCCTACACGAAATAACATCCCCACATGAAATAACACCCCTACATGAAATAACATCCCTACATGAAATAACATTCCCACATGAAATAACACCCCTACATGAAATAACATCCCTACATGAAATAACATCCCCACATGAAATAACACCCATACATGAAATAACATCCCTACATGAAATAACACCCTACATGAAATAACATCCCTGCACGAAATAACATCCCTGCACGAAATAACATCCCTACATGAAATAACACCCCCACATGAAATAACATCCCTACATGAAATAACATCCCTACATGAAATAACACCCCTACATGAAACAACATCCCTACATGAAATAACATCCCTACATGAAATAACATCCCTACATGAAATAACATCCCCACATGAAATAACATCCCTACATGAAATAACATCCCTACATGTGCCCAAGATATATTTCAGTTCAGCCCCGTATATGGAAGATCGATTTTCACGTGAAGAAGTAAACTGACCAAGTTTTCAAACCTCAAAGCGCAGGCATACATGAAGCGTGCATGCTTGACCTCCATATTGAAATCTGGCCGCCGTTTCCCGCTGGGGCTCTGCCGTCAGTGTATTGAAAATGGCTGGTTCTTCAGTGGCTTTTCACTCACCTAATCTTTTACGACTGTCCAGCAAAATCAACAAATCATAGGAGTTTAGTATTAACACATTCTGCTTCAGGACCGAAATCCGCACATTTTTAAGTTGCCCCGTGAAGACTGTATTACACTACTGGGATCAGATCGAGCGTGATTCTGGTACAAACCTTGAACTTTCACGCTCGATTCATGTCTTGCCGTGGCGTGTCGGAGTTAAATGATTTATATATATATATATATATATATATATATATATATATATATATATATATATATATATATATATATATATATAATATATATATATATATATATATATATATATTATATATATATATATATATATATATATATATATATATATATATATATATATATATATATATATATATATATATATATATACATATATATATATATTTTTTTAAAGCCCATATTAGGATCAATTGGCACTGAATTATATTTGTTTATAGTTGGACAGAAAAGTGTTTATTTGCGGAGATATTTGGAAAGAAAGGTTTGCGCTCCGATGTCAAATGGCCTATAGATTTTCTGCTGCCCGTGGTACTGACGTGTCGGGGAAATACTCCTGCGTAGCACGTGTGGATAAAATTTCGTAGCGGCACAGTGACACACATGTATGGGAAAACTAAATAAGATAATTCTGCGATAAAAGAAGAGACACACAGCCGGAAAAGGAAATTTTGTAAAGGTTATTTATCAGCCCAGAAAGGCAATAAATCCGCAAATAATCAAAGACTGATGAATGGGGGAAAATATTTTTAAAAACCCAACAACAACACAACAACAACAACAGCAGCAGCAGCAACTGACCTACAAACCACCGAATTTCTTTTTATAAGTCCGCTTGAAGTCTCAGACCACAATCACAACCAAACCACAATAAATGAATAAATAAATGAATAAACAATGAGTCATCCAAGTATTCAGGTATCACCCTTGAACTATCATGGTCGATCTGTGTCCTGCACTGTAATGCAGTCTTCAGATGACAACAGCAAAATTGGGGGGATTTCGGTCTTGGCGTACAACGAGTTAACTCGTTCTACCCCAGACACACGGCCACAGCAAGATAAGGATCGACCATGATAGTTCAAGGGTTATGCCAGAATAGCTTGGCGCCTATGGGCGCCAAGCTATTCTGGCATCACCCTTGAACTATCATGGTCGATCTGTGTCCTGCACTGCGGCAATGCAGTCTTCACTGAGAGGACAACGGCAAAATTTAAGGACTTCGGTCTTGGCGTACAACGAGTTAAGAAGTAGTCTTGTAAACAACAGACTCACCAGCAAGTATAGGGAACTCCACTCCATAGCGAGACGGGGAACAGGTGACAAGACAGTCTGCTATCACCCACGCCGCTCCACGCCTCCCCGTCCCTAAAAGCGACGTCACTGGCGCGCATGCGTTCTCGCCACTGAATACGGAGAATCGCGGAATGGCTCTTGAGCTCGTTGGCTCGAAGTTTCTATGGTGAAAACTCCTTCAAAGGCGGGACGCCAAAGACGAAACATACTAATATGCTGTAAGTAACTAAAGCAGCAATTGTGGTGAATCGATGGGTGAATGGATGGATAGACAAGGCTGGATGGATGGATGGACGGATGGTAGGTTATTAGGGTTTAACGCGGAATAAGCGACTCAGACCATCTCACTGCGGGGAGGGGTGCCGGATGGATGGATGGATAATCGTTGGCTTGGCTGGCTGGTTGGTTGTTTGATTATTTGGTTGATTGATAAAATGAATGGATTGACGGATGGATTGATTGATTGATTGAGAACTGTCATATTGTTTCCTCTCCTCCTCAACCGCTCATGACCTATTAATCGTATCGTGTGTATGCGGCGTGCGTGCGTGAATGCGTGTGCCGGTGTTTTTGCGCGCGTGCACTAACTGACCCGAGCCCTCACATACACGTACCACCTGCACCTCTCTCCCAAACACACACCTTTCCCTAGTCTAGCTCCCTCCTCCATGCATCTGGGACCCGGCAGTTGCTTGAGTGAGCTTAGTCCTGTGCCAGCCACTAAGCAAGGTGCTCCGCTATAGGGGAGCACCTTGCTTAGTGGCTTGCACAGGACTAAGCTCAATCATACAACTGGGCCCTGGTCTGTCCATACGCTTTGGTCCGTCCATCGCAGTGACCGCTCTCTCTCTCTCTCTCTCTCTCTCTCTCTCAGCCCCATCCATTTGCAAAAGGCATAGATTTTCACTAGCCCCTGCAGTCACAGTGGCTCATGAGAATCAACGCCTCTTGTTGACAAAGACTACCTGCTCCAATTCTCTTCAAATTGAGGGTGTTATTCCTGCTCAGGCGTCCCTCTTGCCCCGCCGTATCATCCGTTTCCTTCCAACTCTGCAAGGGGCGTAGAGTCTCATGATTTCATGCAGCAGCAGGGGCTCATGACAACCTATACATCGTGCCCTAAAAAATTCGAGGCCACGTATTCCTTATTCTGAGGGTGTTGTACCGTACAGGCGTACACCTGCGATGATGTCCTGTATGTGACAATATTTGATCCGTTTCCTTATTCTGAAGTTGTTGTACCGTACAGGCGTACACCTGCGATGGTGTCCTGTATGTGACAATATTTGATCCGTTTCCTTATTCTGAAGGTGTTGTACCGTACAGGCGTACACCTGCGATGGTGTCCTGTATGTGACAATATTTGATCCGTTTCCTTATTCTGAAGGTGTTGTACCGTACAGGCGTACACCTGCGATGGTGTCCTGTATGTGACAATATTTGATCCGTTTCCTTATTCTGAAGGTGTTGTACCGTACAGGCGTACACCTGCGATGGTGTCCTGTATGTGACAATATTTGATCCGTTTCCTTATTCTGAAGGTGTTGTACCGTACAGGCGTACACCTGCGATGGTGTCCTGTATGTGACAATATTTTATCCGTTTCCTTGTCGTCTGTCTGGCTGTCACGAATCTTACTCATCCGTCACGCACCCGTCAATCACCGTCAGGGGTGGGTGTGGGGTGTAGGGGTGGGGGTGGGGTGGCGGGGGGGGGGGGGGTTGAGGGTGGGTGGGTGGGTGGGGGGGTGACAGCTTGGGGAGCTACATGAACAAAAGTTCATTGGGTGTGCAGAAAAAGCAACGCAGTAATGAGAAGCACTGGGCAATGAAGACTTGTGGATATATATAGCGGAGCACCTTGCTTAGTGGCTGCCGCGGGACTAACTCACTTCTACAGCTGGCCCAGGTGAGGACATGCTTGAGTCCAGGGCAATGATCGAGCGGGTGCCCTCGCTGACAAGGCAGAAATCACACAGGTTCTACAAATAGGTAGATACGACGTAAGAAAGTGGGTGCCCTCGCTGACAAGGCAGAAATCACACAGGGTCTACGAATAGGTAGATACGACGTAAGAAAGTGGGTGCCCTCGCTGACAAGGCAGAAATCACACAGGGCCTGCGAATGGGTAGACTTACGACGTAAGAAAGTGGGTGCCCTCGCTGACAAGGCAGAAATCACACAGAGTCTACGAATAGGTAGATACGACGTAAGAAAGTGGATGCCCTCGCTCACAAGGCAGAAATCACACAGGGCCTGCGAATGGGTAGATACGACGTAAGAAAGTGGGTGCCCTCGCTGACAAGGCAGAAATCACACAGGGTCTACGAATGGGTAGATACGACGTGAGAAAGCATTTCCAGGAACTGAGCCAAGGGCACCACAGAATCGATCGCCGGCGAAGCAGATGTGTGTAGAAAGGTAGCGGACGCCGGGAACGACTTGACAGGCCATAGGAGATCCATAAACTAAACCAGACTAATATTGGCACGACATCGAAAAGCGGAACTCTTGAAAGACTTTCTGATATGATGAGTGGGGTGGTGCGGGCATAGGCTTATCCGAGCGCTATTAACTCATTCGCAACCAGCCGCATCCGGATGCGAGGCATAAGCCGCGCATGCGGATGCGGCTGGACGCGAAAGAGTTAATGTGTGATCCTTTAACAGATTTCTGCATGCACCCATCTCGATTGCTTATTTATTTATCTATTTATTTAGGCAGTCAATTTTCTTATAGTTGAATATAACAGAAGTCAGATAACTACAATTTTCTGAGGGCGGTCTCGACAAAAGTTTTTCTAACTTACTTCACTTATTAATATATTATATAACAATATAACAAACTTCCGATTTAACAAAAAAAAGTTTGGGTTTCTAGACACGTTATTTCCAAAGTGAATATTTATTTATTTATTTACAACGGGATTTTCCTCTCGTCAGATTTAACCTTTCTGATTAATGGGAATTTTTTTTTTATTATTCACAGCTAAGCTGCTAAAGATAATTTTCTTTTAACCCATTCAGCACTGACGCACTAAAGCAGGAGATATGTCGACCATGATAACTCAAGGGTCGTGCCAGATTAGCTTGGCGCATGTCGGTGCCAAGCTAATATGGCACTGCCCTTGAATTATCATGGTCGATCCATCTCCTTCAACTGGTGAATAGTCATTAGATGACGCCTCCAAATTTTGGGTCGGAAATACGGCCGTCGGTCTCAATGACTTAAAGGAGTTGGGGGTGGGTGAGAAGGGGGAGGGGGGGGGGTAAGAGGGGGGGGGGGGTAAGAGGGGAGTGGGTGGTAAGGAGGTGGGGGGGGGGGGGGGGGAAGAAGGAGTAAGGCGAATTGAAACCAGCCAAGCGCGAACTTTAAGGTTACGTGAATCGGGAGACAACACTCGCAGCGATAGTTAGGCGAGGACTGACGGATTCAGTCCCCTTACTGGAAGCCTTCGCCGCTGCCCGAGGAACACTAGCGCACACAGATCCAACAATGCTCGCAAACTACAACATGACTAGGTTACGTGTACTACAAGTAGGTAACACGCGAAAGGTCCTGGGGTCTACATCTCGCCATTCCAGTGAGCAAAAGGTATTCGGGCACGACCCTATCTTACAAGAAGTCACAGTGTCCACAGTAGTTTGTTTCATTCTGTCAAGGCGCAAAGTTAATCTTGCAGTTTCTTATACCGTAAGTGCTGTACTGAGGAAGCAGGAGGCGGAGGAAGACACCATTAAAATTTCGAGGTGGGTGGGGTGGGGGGGGGGGACACACATACACATAAAATTATATATACTGACCAATATTTGGAGAGAATTTTGTTTTGTTTTGAGAAGACACTTTCGGGACGGAAAAAAGTAAGATATCATTTGGAGGAAACATTTGCAGAAAAAGTGATTGATTATTTATCTCAGTTTCTACCTGATTTTTCGCAGATTGAACTATCAGCAGCCTTGGCAACCCCCCCCCCCCCCCACCCTTCCCCGACCTGCGTCATTAATTTTTAGAGCCCCCCCCCCCCCCACCACCTCCCGGCCTGCGTCATTAAATTTTGGAGGCCCGCCCCCCCCCCCCCCCTCTCCCCATGAAAAGAATCTTCCTACGTCACCGTAAACTATGACAGCACTTTATTAATTTGTCCCCGTGAATTCGTTACCGCTGAAGTAAAATCGAGGACGACAACCATACCAGATCAACCTCTCGCAGCTCGATGGCCCGCGGTCTTAACCCCTCCACTGCCGAGAAAAGGTGAACGCGATCTAACAGCAAGAGGTATAGATCCTCATGAGCCCCCGCGACTGCGGGGGCTCATGAGGATCAATGCCTCTTGCCGAGACCACTTTGTGTCCGTGTTCTTTGGACAGACTGAAATTGTAGCTTTCGGTCGTTCCAAGTCCACCCAGATTTCAGAAGCAAAACTGACGTCCGTCGGTTGGCCGCAAGGAAGGGGTTATAATACAATACAATACAGTACAATACAATACAATACAATACAATACAATACAATACAATACAATACAATACAATTCATTATTATTCATTCAATCCTCTCTGCGCCGTCTGGTGCTTGAGGCGACTTTCTTTTTTTTTAAATTCCCCATCCGTCATAAGTCCAGTTTCCTGGTCTGCTTCGCTCCCAGCGCCGGTTGTCGCTTTTTCCCTTGTTGTCGTTTCCGTAGCAAGTTTCTTTTACAGGTGGAGTCGCTAGCCCACGCCTAACCCTCCTCCTTATCCTGACTTGGACAGGCAGTTAAGCCACCAAAGGGGGCCTCCCTGGTAGAGTTATACAATACAATACAATACAATAATACTTTATTAATCCCTCATGGGAAAATTCGCTGACTGCCCATACAACACATGGCATTATCATCATTCACTCAAATGCACTGGCACTGCGGCCTCAAGAAGCCAGTGAGACAGTGTGACTGAGCAGATACTGAGATATTCCGCATAACTGCAGGTTTATTTTCGTGTCGTTGTTGCTGTAGAAACACAGAAATAGTAATTATATTGCGAAATACGTAACCGATCCACGTGACTGGCCGTACGCCTACTTCAGGAAACTGTCGGAAACTCCGTGGTCGCCACGGAAGCCTGCTCCTGGCGTACTTGACATATTTAACCCCCTCACTGGCAAGAAAAAGTCAAACACCATCCAACTGCAAGAGACACAGATCCTCATGAGCCCCCGCAGTCCGCAGGGGCTCATGAAGATATGTGCCTCTTGCCGGCGGCCATGGGCGCCACTTTGTATCCGTGTTCGTAGTGCGGCTGGGGCTCAGTCTTTGACAGTCTCCGTCCACTGGCAGGGAAGGGGTTCAGGGGCGGATCAGTTACCTCCAGGGGGAGGGGGTGGTCCAACTGTTTGTTTGGGACCCGCTTCAGCCCGATACAAAAGGCCTCCACGACGCTGGACCTTGCTTCCAAGGAGCGGAAAATCGAAAAGCGGGGGGGTGGGGGGGGGCGGTGGGGGGTGGGGGTTGGGGGGTTGCGGGGTGGGGGGGGGGGTTGGGGTGGGGCGGGGGGTATGGGTGGGAATGGGGTAGAGAGGCGGTGCGTGCGTCTTAACCATTCGCCCAAATATCAAACGGCTGGGGGTGGGGGGAAGGGGGGGGGGGTCCAAACACCCCCAAAAAGGGACTTTGTTATAGCATCTTAAGGAATTTTGGGTCGGGGGGGGGGGGGGGGGTGCCCCGTCTTTGAAATCACCTTCGTGATGGACAAAAGACGTTATGCCCTAAACGTGGGTTTTTTTTTTTTTCTTTTCATTTTATTGAAACATTTAATATTTCAACAACCAGCAACCTGATCGATCCCTTCAACAAGCTTTGGCAGTAATCTGCATGCACTGACTCTGCGAGCAGTTTCAGTGTAGTGCTTTAACACCTTCACAGCCTGCCAGTGGACGCAGATTCTGCTTCTGGGATCTGTGCTGATTCAACGCCCATGAGCTGCATCCGTCTGAGGACTGACCACGGATACACAGTTGCGTCAGCAAGAGGCATAGATCCTCATGAGCCCCCGCAAGTGCGGGGGCTCATGAGGATCTATGTCTCTTGCAGTGGATTGTGTTCAATTTTTCTCAGACGGCAGTGATTGGGTTAACTCTGTGCGTGAGCTGAGGCGCATGTGGGTTTCAGGTGACATCCCGAAATATATACGGACATAAGCCTCTGACTTGTTACCCTTCGCTTTTGTGAGTGCGACTGGCGCACGTTTAGTCATGAAGTCATGACTGGCAATTCACTGCGGCATCAAAATCAAACCGTTTCATAAACAAGGACGTTTCACATGCACACTTTATAATATTCTTCCGCAGTGAATTGCAGCGCCGGACTGCGCTGAGGCGCCGGCTGGCCGGCAACAACTTACATGACATTTTCAAGCAGAAGACTTCTTGTTGTTGTTGACCTAGCCTACAGCCCGCCGAAATCTACACCAGACCAACCGAATCCGGAAAACGGATATCGAGTCATCTTCCGGTCCCATGATGCCTTGCCGGAGGGCGTTGACCTAGAATCGGGCCCACTGAGCGGTGTTTCTAGTCCGGAAACTGCTGACGCCATCCACATTGTGTAAGCAAACAACGGGCGACCTTTGACACGTGTGTTGGTCTGTGATTTCGGACCTACCATCACAGGCCGTAAGGTCCGAAATCACAGACCAGCACACACATAGTACGCACGTCATGAAAATTATATCATACATATTTTGTTTGTACTGACGCACTTCCCACCGGAACCGGAATTGAGATATTATGGTCAAAACGCTTGCTGGTCCGAATGCACTTCCGATGACAGTTCACAATTAATTCAGTGATATGGTGCAAAACCAGCCAGCCATTGGGTAAGAAATACTTAATTATTCCGTATGGATTAAGTAAACAACAGCAACAGCAACAACCTAAAAATAAGTGATCTCAGTGAAAAGACAAATGAAGGCAATAACCAAGACAAGCATTTTTTTTTTCAAATGTGACAATATTTTGAGCGTATGTCTTCATGACGTAGCTTGTCCATTTACAGATTTTGTAGCCAATAGTGATATTTGTGCCGGTCTGTGATTTTGCACCATATGGTTGCGTGCCGTAAGGCCCGAAATCACAGAAGAGAACACATATAAACATTGTTTAATCCGCTAAAATGAAATCGAGAATGAAATGGCAAGGGATGGTAAAGTGCTAAAATAAAAAAGAGCAGGCGACTAAGCACAACGGCCAGCAATGTTCACTAAAATATTACATTTAAAGCGGAACCATTCAAGATTTGTAATACTAGCCATGATCAAAGTGGTCTAATGCAATTTTTCAAAAACATCCATGAACTTCTGACTTCATGTAAAGTGGAAAAGTCCTATGATCCAGAAAGAGAATCATGCGGTGTATGGTACACGCAGAGAAATACCTTTCCGAAGTCATGACGGTGTTTGTTAACATTAACAATTAACCCATTACATCCTGAAGCTGATTTTTTTAAAATTTGCTTCTTGTTATATGAAGGCTACATTACAGATTAGGCCATATATATCAACCATTTTATTTCAAAAGTGGTGCCAGAAAAGCTTGGCACCTCAGGCGCCAAGCTATTCGGGCACAACCTTTGAACTAAAATAGTCAAATTAATTTCAAGCAGAAGTGTATCAGGGTGAAAAGGCTTATGCAACTATCAAATTTGGTTCTGCATGTACAAATTCAACCCGTTCCCTACCAGGAGAATGCGAACTCCAACTAACTACAAGAGGCATATACCCTCATGAGCCCCAGCAGTTGCAGGGGCTCATGAGGATCTATGCCTCTTGTTCGACCTATTCTGTATTCTTGTTCCACAGACTCAGGCAGTTATTTGGCGTTGATCTACAGCAGAACCTGTTTTGAGCGACCATCCTTTTGTTAGATCACACGTCATTAAAGAGTTTAAACTATCATTTAGTTGACTGCAGCCACCTAAATGGTGGTCTTTCATGACAGGTGACACCTTTTGCCGTTGAAGACTGGAGCATCTGTTTTAAGACCTAGTCCACTTTCTTGCAAAACAGCTGGCTGCTCAACTGAAACAGGTTCGACTGTTCAATGGTTTCAGAAATAAAACTCGTGGCCACCGGCAGGTAAGGGTTATAATATAGGGCTCGGGAAGCTGACATCATCACGCTAGTCGTGGCGGCCATCTTGACAGGATTCGCGACCATAAGGCCCTCATAGGGAAATCGCTTTCAGGACAATGTCAGGAAAGTCCTGACGTGCTATAGGCAATAACAGCAAGTCTTGCCATCACCGTAGGAAACCGCTAACCAGAATCTGTTTTTGTTTGTTTCCAAAGAGGAAGAAACATGAAGAAAAACGTGTTGAAATACTACTTCGCTACTATCTGAAGGCTATTCGGCTATCCTCTTAAGATGGCGGCTGACGCGCCGACGCTACTAGGCAACGCGGGGAACTTCCCGAGCCATATAACACAAATACTGAGGAAAAACATGTTAAGGTCTCGATGAAAAACAAAGAAAAAGTAAGCGAGACAGCGCTTGTAACAGGTTTCAAGGTTTAAAACGAGAAAATAGGTTATGACTTTGATTTTTTTTTTTTAATCTCTGGGGCATACTGTCACAAAGCTCACATCACAATAAAATATGACAACCACACACTAAAATAAATGTACAAGTTCGGTGTATAACACAGCACGACTGACAGTTGCTGGAATATTTGGTGCCCGTGTAAATGCTAGTTAACTCATTCAGCCCCAAAGCCCTGCAGCAGGAGATGTATTGACCATGATAATTCAAGGGTAGTGCCAGATTAGCTTGGCGCCTTCAGGCGCCAAGCTAATCTGGCACTACCCTTGAATTATCATGGTCGATCCATCCCCTGCAAGTGGAACAAAGTCGTTAGGTGACACAGAATTTTACAATGCGGCCGTCGGGTTAAATGGGTTAAACACAGGGGGAATATATAAATTAGGACAGGAAAGTGCATAGAGCCTCAAAAACCCTCACAGCATGCGGAGACTCATGGGTATCTATGGACCTTGAAAAACGGATGTCTTTTGCTGTTAGGCTGAGTGTATTTTGCACTCTTGCAAATGAGACACGTTGAATAATTTATCTGAAAAGGGGTGCTCTTCGCGTGTCATGAAAATTACAGGGGAGTGCAATTTTGTTACCCTCGCTTTTATTACTTTTCTCGAAACGTAATTATACACGCACACACACACACACACACACACACACACACACACACACACACACACACACACACACACACACACACACAGTCAGTCAGTCATTTTGTCTGTCTGTATGTCCTTCCGTCCATCAAGCTCTCTGTGTCACAAACCACAAACACAGTCTGTCAGTCACACATACACACACACGCACATACGCAAACATACACACACACACACACGCACGCACACAAACACGCACACACACACAAACACACACGCAAACACACACCAAATGATCTGTCAGTGAGTCATTTTGTCTGTCTGTATGTCCTTCCGTCCATCAAGCTCTCTGTGTCACACACACACACACACACACACACACGCACACACACACGCACGCACACACACACTGACACACACACACACACACATGCACACACACACACACAAACACAAACGCAAACACACACAGTCTGTCAGTCAGTCAGATTGTCTGTGTGTCCGTCCGTCTATCCGTCTCTTTATCCCTCTCTCTCTGATTCAGACACACACACACACACACACACACACACACACACACACACACACACACACACACGTAGACACGCTGACACTGTCTCACACACACACAGACACGCACGCACACACACACACAGACACGCGCGCACACACACATACACCTACACGCACGCACTCACACACACACACACACAGACACGCACGTACACACACATACACCTACACGCACGCACTCACACACACACACAGACACGCACGCACACACACATACACCTACACGCACGCACTCACACACACACACAGACACGCACGCACACACACATTCACATGCATGCACAAACGCATCCCACTCTCCCAGTCCCACCCATACTCAATCACCTGCACATGCATACACAACCACATAAACGCATGCGCGCGCGCACACACACACACACACACACACACACACGACACACACACACATCATATCAATGACATCACATCTGCACACTTTCTTTCCATTTCAGGACCTACCTTTGAAAACTGAATACTAAGCACAACTTACAAATCAAAACAGATACACAAACAACAACAGACCAAGGCGCCAAGCTCTGACTAACCCTCTGGCGGTCGGTAGCGCTTTTTGTCGCGATGATTCCTGCAGGAATCATCGCGACAAGAAACGCTACCGACAGCCAAAAGGTTCGGCTCTCCCCGTGAGTTACTGTGGTCGAATTATCACACATGCAGCTTGCAAGCATATACTAAAAACTGATGTCAGCACAATCATAGGCGCCAATCACGGTTAACCCTCTGGGTGTTAGTAGCAATTTTGGTCGAGTCGATTCTTGCAGGAGTCACCTCAGTGGACCAAAAATTGCTACCGACAGCCAAAGACATCTTTACTGCCAACGCTCGCAGGTTTGTAGTACAGAATTATAATTCCTCAGTCAAATCTTTCCTCGTTTAACACGAGTCAGCCCCCGACCTCCCAAGGAACATGGACAAAAAATGGTGTCAGCAAGAGGCATAGATCCTCATGAGCCCCCGCGAACGTGGGAGCTCATGAGGATCTATGCCTCTTGCAGTTGAATCGTGTTCATTTTTTTATCGGTAGTGAAGAGGTCAAGATTTCTTCAAGTAAACCATCATGGCTTGCGCAGTAAGAGTGGTTCATTTCAGGGGCGGATCAGTTGATAGCATTTTACAGAATTGTTTGGGGGGGGGGTGAAAGGGGGGGGGGCGACACCGCCCCTGGACTCGAAGAAACAGTAATACGTGATGCGATTGTAACACGTGACAGGCGACCGTGAGCATAATGTGTGTAATGCGGAACACCGGTTGTTTCACTCGAATGGTCTCTTGGCTTGACTTCGTGAACGAAGATTTTATAGGAGTTGCCCACGACGTCTGCAGGCTTGTTCGTGGCTGCGGAGGCCAATCCGAGACAGGCAGGTTCGACCGCAGTGGCTGCAGGGGAAGGTATGGCCAGGGTTCTGAGCTGCGGCATCTCTGTTTTTTCTCCTGAGCCGCTTGTCCTTAAGGCTAGCTCTGTGAGAGTCCTCAAAGGAGACAGCTGCCTTGTAAATGGTGGAGCGCCAGGTGACACGGTCCGCAGCAAGCGAAGACCACTGGTGGTGGTCGATTTGGCAGGCACTAAGTGACTTCTTGAGACAGTCTTTGTATCTCTTCTTTGGTGCCCCTCTGTCACGGTGTCCAGTGGCGAGCTCGCCGAACAGTGTGATCTTTGGTAGGCGATGATCCTCCATCCTGGAGACATGCCCCGCCCAGCGGAGCTGTGTCCGCAGCAGCAAGGCCTCGATGCTCACAGTTTCACTCGAATGGTAGTGAACTGAAATAGAACAATGTGTGTGTGTGTGTGTGTGTGTGTGTGTGTGTGTGTGTGTGTGTGTGTGTGTGTGTGTGTGTGTGTGTGTGTGTGTGTGTGTGTGTGTGAACTAGAAATACAAAATCGTCTATGATTTAATAACAGAAGCTAAGAAGCCGGCTCCACCTCTTTCTCCTCGTCACTGGCGTCAGCATCGAGAACCATGCTCTCTCCCTCGCCTGCACTTTCGTCCACGGGCGTGTCGAGCTCCGGCACGGGGGTGAGTCGCACACTGTGCTCTAGGCACGTACTATAAGTCACGTATCCCCTCCTCTTTCTGTTGTTCCTGTGTCTAGACTTGCACCTCCCCCCTACTATAGACACGGGCGTGGTGACTAGAGCGACGTGAACTTCACATTGGTCTGATTCATTGTCAGGCTGAAAAGGTGTATCGGCAGAATCAAACCCTGACTTAACCCCCTTGCGCACGCAGCCACCGGTGCTGTAAACAGCACCGGTGGCTGCGTGCACAAGGGGGTTAAGCGGCGACACTTCCTCGTTGTTAAAAGCTGCTGATAAGGATGATGACGGTGATAACGATAAAGGCGATGTTGGAGACGCAACGAACGCGTTATTTGAAGTCCTCAGCTCCCGTCTGTGTTTGTTCTTTGGTCGTAGTCGTTCTAAAACAGCGTGCCCAAAGGGTTCTGTTTTCGTTGGTGGCTGAGTCACCCTGGAACGTGTACGTTCTGGCAAGGTCACCAGACCCTGCAGACTGTCCAAGATACGTCCTGTCCTCTCGTCTATTGCACGTTCCCTCTGGACAGCAGCACAAGCAGTGTCCGCAGCAGCATACCACTTCGTCCATCAACAGTGTAAAGCTCACACTCTGTCTTCTGAGAAGAAAGATGATGAAAACGATGATAAGAATAATGAGAATGGAGGTAGAGATAGCGGCCACTACTGTCACTGTGATCGACGTTGTAATCACCACGGTCTTTGTCTGCAGACTGGGAGTGAAAATCGTCACGCAGTTTGGAGGCCACGAAGGATTAGATCTTGATGATAACGATGATGATGGAAACGATGATGGAAACGATGATGATGACGGGTCAGCAAAAGACGACAGGTAGCAAGAATCTACGAATCCGTTCTCCACACAGAGCGTGTATCGCGTCCTAGGCAACAGACCTTCCACTGTGGGCGAACGGGAGTGTTTGCCATGGAGTAAAACACAGGTTACGCCTCCGGCCGTAGCAGACGACAAGAAAGAATTATCATAACCGAATGCGGGAAAAGTATCGTTCTTCCTCCAGAATACCAGGGTGTAATTTAGCTCTATGTCCTCCCCTTCTTCAGGAGACACCAGTGACAAAGCGGAGGAGCCGTCCTGTGACGCCATTTTGTTCGAAGCTGCCGCGAAGCCGACTTTGAGGGTCACGTGAGATGACGTCACCGACTCCGGGGTCACGTGGATGAGATGCTCGCAACGACGCCCCGCCCACTTGCCTCCACAAACACACCGTGAGTGCGTGCGGTTGTCATTGGTTACGACAGACTGGCACGGGTTGCTGTTGAGACACAGGAGTTCGTCACACGTTATGGCCCGCACTGGAAGTAGAAATACAAATTTTCCCTTTCATAGTGGTTAACACATGGCTGCCGTGAAAAACTTGAACACCTTTCGACTGCCGAGTAAAACTGAACTCCATTAAACTGCAAGAGATATAGCTCATCATGAGCCCCCGCAACTGCGGGGGCTCATGAGGATCTATACCTCTTGGTAAAACTACTTTGTATTCATCTTCCTTTGACGAACTTTAACACTGAATTTAGAATGATATTTTAAAAGAACACTAGCTGTCTTCACAGGCAGTGTCGGGGTAACATACTCAGGTAATATAATATCAACATCAGCAAAAAGAAACGTAAAAACTTACAAAGCAAGATTGACGTGGACTGGTTTGCTAGGAAGTGAACAAGAAATTTTTAAATGTCAGACATGTCCTCAAACAACATTCTACAAAAGTCCCTGACTAGACACACTGCTCGTCTAAGAAAGATAAGCATTCCCTTGTAAGATAAGCATTCCCTTGTAAGTATGTATGTATATCCAATTTTGAAAAGAGTTTAATTAAATTTAAAGCGACCTATGCCAGGCAGTTCTTGGCATTACTGTCCCACACTCATCAACAAATGCAGGACAAGACCACGAGGCTTGCTGACATCTCGTCCCAAGTGGGCCTCACCATTCACAAACAGAAAACAAAGACAATGAGGCTGAACGCAACCAGGGAAGAACCAGTCTTGCTTGCTGGCACCCCGTTGGAGGAGGTGGAGTCCTTCACCTATCTTGGGAGCATCATAGACAAAAAAGGCGACACTGACGCAGATGTCAGAGCACGAATCGGTAAAGCCAGAGCAGCCTTTCTCCAGTTGAAAAAAGTGTGGAGTTCCAGAGAGCTGTCACAACACACCAAAGTCCGGATTTTCAACTCCAACGTAAAAGCAGTTCTCCTATATGGAGCAGAGACTTGGAGATTGACAAAAACCACAGTCAACAGAGTACAGACTTTCATGAACAGTTGCCTTAGAAGAATTTTGAAAATCCACTGGCCAGAGAAGATCAGCAACGTCAGACTCTGTGAGAGAACAGAGCAGATAACAGCAGAGAATGAAATTGGGCGAAGAAGATGGGGATGGATCGGTCACAGTCTGAGAAAGCCAGCTTCCAGTATCACTAGGCAGGCATTGTTATGGAACTACCCCCAGGGAAAGAGGAAAAGAGGTAGGCCGAGAAACTCCTGGCGTCGAGACCTCCAAGCAGACATCAAGAGACTGGGAACCACCTGGAGTAGAATCGAAGGAGAAGCACAGAACAGGAGTTGCTGGAGGTCTCTCGTCGACGGCCTATACCCGGGTAGGGGTGACAGGCGTAAGTAAGTAAGTATGCCAGGCAGTTAGGGTTAACAGATCGCAATATCTCATTCATAAATGTTCTTAGTATGTCTAACAATAATTCTGGACAAAAGCGCTAACTTCAGATACGGAGTCTGAATGTCGTAACATGAAAGACTTTTCTTCTTTTCTTCTCCTTTTCACGCAGGAGAGTTCCTTCCGTTACGCTCAAAAGGCAGCGAAAAACCTCTGGTAGGCTTGCCTACTCACATGGATTGCAAAAAGATGGACAGAGAAGTCTTAGTTGCGGCAAGACAACATTGATAATCCGCTGTATCGGCGACTGAATTTTGGCAACCAAAGCTCGTGATGGAGCAGATCGCTTCAATAAACTCTGTTGTGTTTGACCTTTCTAAACGTGTTTCTTTCTGTCTGGGTATTTCTAAAATTGCATTTATGTAGTTCAACTGAGTGTGCGTCCTGAGCATATTGGTGCTGGCCTAGAAACGCCAAACTCTTTCAGTATCCCCACTGAACAATAATGGTCCATTATACCGTGAGAAAAGGTCCTCGGACTGATGTCGGTCGCAGTGGGCCCGCTCACGACTGTGCGCGGGCCCACTGCGGCCGACGTCGACCTGAGGACCTTTTGCTTAGTTGGAATGTCGCCTGCATTGTATTGTACATAGTGTAGTCTTCG
The DNA here is from genome assembly GCA_036245525.1 of Semisulcospira habei. Lineage (NCBI taxonomy): Eukaryota > Metazoa > Mollusca > Gastropoda > Semisulcospiridae > Semisulcospira > Semisulcospira habei. The sequence goes on along the minus strand of BTPG01000004.1, from coordinate 224,890,521 downwards.
GCGGGCAGCTGGGAATTTCGTACCTGTCAGACACGTGATCATGATGACGTAGAGCGAGACAAGCGGCCACGCTTTGCCAATGTACGCTGCATGCATGGTCCCACCACATGTCTTACGTCATTCAGCGCTCACACGTCATCCATTTATGACGTCATGAAGGGCCACTGCCACCCAGGGTTGAAACCTGAAAGAGTATTACGCGTATATTTGAATAAATTGGCCTGAAAGATTAATGCACAGACAAAAGATTCAAAGATTCCCCCCCCCCCCCCCCCCCCCTGTGCATCCCCATTGGAGTATGGACAAAACATATCAGTCATAAGTTTGATGCATATTCACTGATACGTAATGGCACAAACATTTGTTTTTCAAATGGTCGTTAGTAATCAGCTAAAACAGGTTTTCAAATAACAATAAACATCAGAAGACAGCTAAGAGTAAAAGTGAAAACGCAAACGCTTTTTTCTTCTTTCTTTTTTTTTTTTTTTTTTTTTTTTTGGGGGGGGGGGGAGGGGGGGGGGTGTGGGTGTGGGGGGGGGGGGGGGGGGCTTTTTCGTTGTGTGACTGGATGGAGTGATGGGTGATGAAGTGTTCTTTTAACAGTCATTTATATCATCCAAGATACGAGGAATTACACCCTTACTGAACAAGTGTATGACTGCTCCTATCTTGGATTGTGTGACATGGTTTAAATTAGTCACTTTTGCTCACTCTACGTGCTAATATTCATCTTCAGATGCTTATGCGCGACCTTAATAAAGTGGCGTGTGTGCGTCGGCCAGTACTGAACTACTGCAAAGTAATCAGCAGAGGAAAGACATATTTAAGTTCGACGTGCGCTTGAATATGCGAGAACGTTGTCCCACTAGGTTGCTGCGGTTGAAGCTAGCGTGTACTACATGCTTTGCCAGTCCACGGTATTGAACATGAAAACAAGCGTGTAAAGAAAACGATGGCTACTTCCGCACGAGGACCCAACAGAAGTAAAAGAAACAGGAGTAACGAGGAGCCTGCAAGAGGCATAGATCCTCATGGGGCCCCGCATCTGCGGGGGCCCATGAGGATCTATGCCTCTTGCACATGGAATGTTCCAGTATTGAATGCGATAAATACTCAGATGCTTGTGGCCGCGCATGCTTTGTTCATTGCTGGATACACTACGCTGACCCGAAAGGACGAAAGGGGATCAGACAAGTAATCAGGGGCCTGCATGAGGAATAGCGCCCTGCGGGGGCCCATTAACATCTATGCCTCTTGCACATGAAATGTTCCAGTATTCAATGCGATAAACTCAGATGCTTGTCAGTGACCGCGTATGCTTTGCTCAGTGTTGACGTGGATACACTACGCTGACCCGTGTGCAGAGAAAGAATGAAAGAAGATGATCAGCCGGACAGAAGTAATCAGAGGCATGCAAGACGAATAGATCCTCATGAACCCCTGCAGGCTGCTCTGGCTCATGCCTCGTACAGATGAAATGTTCTAGTGTTGAACGCGGAAGCACTTGTGCTCAGAAGATGACGACGAGCGATTGCGCAGGGCGTTGTCAAACTTCCAGCAACAGTACTCAGCTTCTGCGCAGGTTCCACACAAGAGCTGACTATGATGCCAATGAATTTCATAGTATTATTGTGCCAGCCTCAGACTCTGTGAATTTCATCATCGCACGTTGACCTACTAGGCCAAAGAAAGACCGATGAAATGCGGGGACTAAAAGGTCTGCAATCTGTTTTTGTCATGCAGCCAGTGAGGGCTCATTGACCCATTTAGCCCCGGGATCCTGCAGCAGATGAATTGATCAAGATAATTCAAGAGTAGTGCCAGATGAGCTTGGCGCCTGAAGGCACTACCCTTGACTTATCATGATCAATCTATATGTATCTCCTACAACTGGTACATAGTCGTTAGACAACGCCTCAAAAAGTTTGGAAATGCGGCCGTGGGGTTAAGAGGGCTAATTGAAATCTGTGGCTCAGCAGTCTTTATAGTCACTCTTTCCTGCCTATAAAGGGGTTCAACCTACTGTGTTTGGCCTGCTTCTGATAAACAGATAACTCACATGTTCCATGATTTCTAATGCCTTCCACTTTTATTTCACCTTCGCAAAAGTCTTTCACAGGAACCGCAAACAGACGGGTCATAATTACAAAAAATATTGTAAGGTTGTTTTATATTGTTTTGTTTTTAGCAAGATTACAAAGTAAAGTAATTGAAAGCACTGCCAGGTGAGAGAATTGTGCAGTATCGACCAGTGATTATAGGTCGAGTTTGGTCGAAGCACCAAAAAAAAAAAAAAAGGGGGGGGGGGGGATAGGAAAGAAGGGTGCGCTAAGTGACTGGAAGCAATGAATGCATGGAAATTTAGATCTCGGTCCACAAAAAGGGCGCGGGGGGGGGGGGGGGGGGGGGGGGTCCAGATTGTTTAGCCGGTGTGGACAATTGTTTCGGTCTTGGCGACCTCGTCAGCACACCATTTTTTAAATAAAAATCACTATTGTTTTTTTTTTAGAACCTATGCCATCATTACAGGCCTATGTAATTATAAGTCCACGTGCGGGTCAGCAAAGGCCGACGCTGTTCCAAAGCCTTCCTGCTCACTGGGACAGCGAACACCACGTCTTCCGGGCAGCGCCCAACAAGCCGACTCCACTACGCATTCCACATTGCAACCCCGACTATCAGAGGAACACAGACGCGCAGTGGGCTAAGCAAGAGGCAGAGATCTCCATGAATTCCGGCGACAAGTGAGCATCTACACGCATCCTGCAGAAAACCAAGTGTTTGCCAACAGGGTCAAGACGTTATTAAGTTACTTCACAAAGACATCCTGTCACCAGCTGTGACGTTCCATTTTTCAGTCCTTACCACGTGCAAGAGACATAGATTCTCATGAGCCCCTGCATTTGCAGGGGCTCATGGGAATCTGTGTCTCTTGTTGATGGAGATTAACCCCAGCTGTTCCTCAATTTGAGGCGCTACTTAAGTTTAAAATGAGTGTACGACTGTTTAGTGGTCAGCGTGAATAACAGCATGACATCACTTCGGAATTCTATCCGCAGGTGACTCAGATTCTCATGAGCCGCTCAAATGCAGGGGCTCATGAGGATCTATGTGTCTTGCTGACGGCTCAGCCCAAGCCGTTACTCAAACTGAGGGAGTTATTTCATGTATAGCGTAGTCGGTAGAAGATATCGCTGCCGGGCATACGCGACACGTGAAACAACGGGTCCCTTGATGGACTGATTCGTTAGTGAAGACGTGACGCAACGTCTTGTTCTTGGAACATGCACTCCATAGGTGCGTGCGCACTGGAACTGCCACTGGTGAGGTGGCATAAGTGGGAAACGTTAACTCATTCGAGACGTGCCGCCTCCGGATGCTTAAGCCGCGTATCCGGAGGCGGCACGTCACTCGAATGAGTTAAGCGTATAGGGCTTATCGTCTTTTGTCCACCTTGAAGGTGATTTCAAAGAAGGTCGCTCTAAAGATCTGAACAAATTTTTACTCCAGCTGGATTCAAAACCCGTGACCTTTAGGACGACGTTCCAACGTGAGTGTGCCATGTGTGTGTGTGTGTATGTGTGTGTGTGTATGTGTGTGTGCGTGTGTGTGTGTGTGCGTGCGACTGTGTGTGGGGTGTGGGGTGGGTGGGGGTGAAGGCATAGGGGCCTGACGAGTGTTGCTTTGACTAAATGCAAATCCGCTGCGCCACCGCGTGCGCGCCGCACCGGGTAACTAGCTCAAGTCAGAATACAAGGGAGGAAACGAAAGGCACGCGCGAAATTCTACCGGTTGTCGGAAGTATCCCGGACCTCTTTCTCAACATCTAGAGTTCAACGTTAAACCCTTTAGTAGAGTGCCGTGAAAGAAGCCACTCTGCACTGCTGTGCATCCATTAGTTTCTGCCGTGTTTACTCTAAAGTCGAAGCGAATTACTCGAAACGATATTGACAACTGAGCAGTGTTAAACGACCAAACTTCATTGAAGTAGAGCTTTTCGGGTTGGGGGAAATAGGTCCCTAAAGCGATTGCTGCGTGCACGTTCAAGTCATGTCGACAGTAAGATGCACTCTTGTTTTAATTTCATTGGATATGCTAATTTACATAAACCAAAAAACGAGCATCTAAAACCTGACAAATGGACGTCTGCTAAAATGATGCTTGACTGTGCAAAAAGCCTTGATACTAAACTATCAGTTTTGATCAGTGGACAAGGTTGTTGTAGATTTGTGGCAAAATATCTACTGCGTTTGTTCAGTTCGAGGTTTTAGGAGGATGGATCCTTTGAGGGTTGAAAACTGCTCTGGAATCATAGTGCATCGCCGTTTCGCGTGCCTTCAGTCGTTTCCTCCCTTGTAGTCTGACTTGGGCTAGTAACGCGGTGCGTCACGCAAGCGCTGGCGCAGCGGATTTGCATTCAGTCAAAGCACCACCCGTCAGGCCCCTATGGGTAAAGGGGGTTGAGTGCGCGCGCGTGTGTATACGGCTGCGAGTGAGTACGAGTGTGTTTGTATACCTGCGTTTCTGTGTGCGAGTGAGCGTTGACGCCGGTGTGTGTGTGTGTGTACGTGCGCGCATGTGCCGGCCGTGTACGCGCGTTTGCGCGTGTATTTGTGTATACTTGTGCCGTTTGCGTGCGAGTGTGTGTGTGTGTCGTCGCCGTCAGTGACTAGACCCGCGGCAGTTCAGTTCAGTTATGCCTTGCACCCCTACTGGGGCATAGGCCGCCTACAAAGCATCTCCAAGAGTCTCTGTCCCGGGCTCTCCTTTCCACTTGGTTCCAGGTCATCTTCATGGTCTTATGGTCTGCATCCAGTTCCCGGCGCCATGTGTTTCTTGGTCTGCCTCTTTTCCGCGTGCCCTGTGGATTCCATGTTAGGGCTTGCCTGGTGATGTTGTCTGCTGGCTTACGTAAGGTGTGCCCTATCCATCTCCAACGTCGTTGTTTAATTTCGTCTTCTGCAGGCAGCTGATTGGTTCTATTCCGCCAGTTATTCTACGGAAAGTTACGCATTACGATTACTGATTATGCACCGTCGCTGCCTTCAAAGCCAAGCAAAGGCCTTCGGGCCCACGTGGGCCGCAGTGGGCTCGCGCACATCGGCCTGAGGGTCTCTTGCTCCTGGGGTTCTTTGTGCACGATGCAAAACGAATGCATTATCAGCGCGCACGCATGCATTTGCACCCAACATATCACAACAACAAGCTTTACGATCAATACTGTCTGAACAAAAACACCACTCCACCACCCAACACCGTCCTTCTGCAACAGGCATAGATTCTCATGAGCCCCTGCAGCTGCAGGGGCTCATGAGAATCTATACCTTGCAAGAAACAATCGGTTTCATTCAGTTTCATCTCTGCTCCTCTCCAGACGGAAGATGGCACACAAGGATCTGATTAAAACCTTCACACCTTGCCGTGTCAAATTGCTAATCCATGCGTGTGGCCACACTGTTTTTCTCCAGCTGACAGCGGTAGCGACTAGAAGGGGACGACCAGTGTGAGGTGTGGCATTACTGACACACAATCGGTGCTGGCCGTGATCTAAAGAGTATTGCATGAGCCGCTCGGCGCGTCTCCAGGCGAAAGAGCCGGGCTTCTAGAAGCACGGCAGGCTCTTTCGCAGTGCCCCTAAGATTGAACTAAAGAAGTAGAAGGCCCTGCACAGCAGTGGTGCGCCAAAAAGGCGAGACAACATGGCGCTGTGCCCTTCTGAAACGTGCTGGATACCCAGTATACAAAATCGGACCGAAGTCAGTCGTGAGCGGGCCCAATGAGGCCGACCACGGCCCAATGACCTTGGCAGTAAGAGTCTGACTCGTTCAGACAATCAGGCAATAAATGACCTTGAGCTAGCGTGATCGACTCATTTCTGGCAACTTTCTTGACGAGAGTTAAAAATAACGTGGAGTAATAAATAAATAAATAATTTAAATAAATAAATAAATAAACTCAGCGTCTTGGGATTAACGTCTTGTGCCACCGAGAAGGTGACAAAGGTAAGAAAACAATGTCGATTCCACACCTGAGACAATGCATGCGAGAGGCCTGAGTTCTGCCACCTCTGATACCCAGGTTTTAGATTCCAAAGTAAGTCATTTATTTATGTATTTATTTATTTTTTATTTTATTTGTTTCAATTATTATTTATTTATTTATGTATTTATTTATTTATTTTAATTTTATTTATTTATTTTTTGGGGGTGGGGGGGTGGTGGTGGTGGTGGCTGAACACACTGATGGCCTCATTGCATGAAAGACATCAACAACAACAACAGCGGCAACAGCAAAAACACTCCATTTTACTACACTAGTTTGACCGGATTTTTAACTCATTGGAGACATGTCACATCCGGATACGCGGCTTATAGCCGCGTATCCGGATGCGGCATGTCTCTATTGTGTGAACTGAGCCAAAACGTCCTCTCCACAACGCATCGCAAGCTTCTTCTATTATACTTCTTTTTCTTTGAAAGACTGAGCCGGGCTTCTAGAATCACGGCTCTTTCGCAGTGCTAAGAAAAAGAAGTAGGAGGACCTGCACAGCGACAGCCTTACATCCAGTTCAGACAAATGGTGCGACGGGGCAACATAATGGTATGGGGCGCAGGAGGCGAGGCAACAGGGCGCTGTGCCCTTCTGAAACGTGCTGGCTACCCAGTATACAAAAGGCGATCGGACCGAAGTCAGCCGCAGTGGGCCCGCGCACAGTCATGCGCGGACCCAGTGCGGCCGACTTCTGCCCGATGGCCTTAGCAGTAGGAGTCTGACTCGTCGTTCAGACCTTTCAAGTTCTCCTAAAGACGAGAGACTGAGTTTCACCGGCGAGGGGGCAATGTTTGTTAATTGTAACCAAATTTAGGTAATAAACAGAATAGACGAGAGGCGTGAACAGAAACACCCTTGCTGACACTGGCGAAGCACAGTCTACTCTGAGCTATTCCCCACTGAAGGAGCGTGAAGGGGGTTCGCAAAGGGACTATAACCAATGATTTAGGTAGTGACGAAATGAATGGTCAGTAAGTGGCACCGACGACGTGCAGTCTTGTTCTTTAGGTCTATGCCCGGCGCAAAGTGAAGGAGGTTCGCACAGAGAGACTTGTAACCCATTAAGGTAATGAACAAAATTGTGCAGGGCATTGTCTGGCACGCTACTGCATTACCCACACTGGTTGTCTCCCTCAATTCAGTTCAGTCGTCACGGCTGGACGGAGACAACCACTGCGTGCATTACTATGTCAATGTTGCTCTCTTGTGCGGCATCTCGCGGTACAAGCATCCTGGTTTTTTGTTACGCCCCATTGAGCGATGGTACTCGGGCCGACATCGGTCTTTGTTGGCCCGTACACGGCTATGCGCGCCCCAGGTCAACGAAAGTGGATGTCGACCCGAGGCTTGGGGCCAGGTGCATGAGTGAGATTAGTCCTGCGGCAGCCACTAAGCAAGGTGCTGACGCAGGACCACGCTCACTGATGCAGCTTGTCCCTGGGCCATCATTTGCAAAATGGAAAGAGATGGAGAGGGAATGGGAGGAAGTGGGGAGGGGGGGGGGCGGTATTGGAGGGGGGAGTATTGGGGGGGGGGGGGGGGGGGGAGATCGATTTTATATCTGAATTCAACATATCCGTGACTCATAGCATCCGGTTTGCAAGGGTAGCATTACAGGTTACGGCAAGCAGCTCGTTCAATATGACGACAACTTTCCTTCAGTCTCAGCCAAATGCGGCCACCGCATTTCTTTCATGCATTTTGCGTCTGCATCCTCATAATATAAACGTAAATGTTATTGATGGTCTAACTTAACCCATATCATACTGAGTCTAAAAGCTTCAAATCTGTACACTGCCAAAAGCAAAATACATTATAGTACATACAGATAAGGATATAGACCAATGGCTTTAGTTCAAAGATGGTGCCAGAATAGCTTGGCGCCTAGAGGCGACAAGCTATTCTGGCACTACCTTTGAACTATTTTAGTCAAACTTATTTCACACACTGGTGTATTCCGGATATGTGTTAACAGTGGCGTATAAACCGGTGAAGGAGGGGGGAGGGGAAGGAGGGGGGGGGGGAAGAAAAAAAAACATTTCTAGGATTTTAAAAAAAGCATAAGATTTTAATTTTTATGAGGTTAGACGCCGCCCCCCACCCCCCGCCCCCTCGGAGGTTGGAATTTTATTTAGCTTACCTCCTTCTCTCCCTACCTCCTGTTGATTGAGTTCTTGGAATCTGCAAAGTAAAGTAACATGTCAGGAACGCTGCCACCCACCCACCTAAAATGAAAAATATGAGTCTTTCTACGCCACTGTTTAACCCCTTGACTGCCAGAAAACGCAGACTGTGTTTCTGAAATCTTCGTTAACTCAACGCCAGGACGTCTAAGGAAACGTGGAGACAAAGTGGTGTCAGCAAGAGGCACAGATCCTGATAGTGAGCCCCCGCAACTGCGAGGGCGTATGAAGATCTGAAGATATGGGGCGGTCCGTGGCGCAGTGGTTAAGGCGCCTGCCACCAATGCCAAAGGTGCGTGGTTCGATACCGGGTTCCGGCGTTGGACTTTTCTCCTCTGGTAAGTGTCACCGTTAATTCGGGCGGACCGTCGGGGGTTCTTTCTCCGGGTACTCGGTTCTTCCACCCCCCCCCATCCCCCCACCCCCCCCCCCCCCCCCACACTTTGGTACCGGTCTCAGGCCACTTTACAAATTTCAAATACAAGCGATCAAAAATCTCTGTAACTTCAGTAGCTGACTGGCCCTTCGTTTGTCTTGTACTGTGTTTGTCTTAAATGGCGTAAATCCGTGTCTGTTTCGTGAGTGTGTGTGTTGGGTTTCAGGCGCGGCGCTTTGAGTCGATTTCCCCAAAATTGAGAAAAAGCGCCTATATAATAACGGTATTATTATTAAGATCTATTTCTCTCAGTTGCAGCTGGATCGTGTTCACATTCCTCGGCAGCGGAGGGGTTAACCCTTATCATTCGGAATACACCAGTGTGTGAAATAAGTGTGACTAAAATAGTTCAAGGGTGATGCCAGAATAGCTTGGCGCCTCTAGGCGCCAAGCTATTCTGGCACCACCTTTGAACTAAAGCCATTGGTCTCTATCCCTATCTGTAAGTGCTATAAAATAGCTTGCATAATTATGGCAGTGTACAAATTTGAAGCTTTTAGCCTCAGTATATGGGTTAACCTCATCAGGCGCACATTATCATATATACGACTGAACTACTGGTTGTCAAAGTAATTATCGTTAGCGCTCGCGGTAGTGATTTAGGGCGGCATGGTGACCACGTAAAACACTGCTGCGTGCACTTGATAAGAGTTTCCTCGTAGACGCGTTCGAGTGATAGGGCCGTGCTTGACGAAACCACCAGCTTAGAAGCAGGACACACGCTACCACAAACACCTATTGCCGGGCGCAATTTTGTGGCGGCAATGTTGCCGCCTCTATTGCCGGGCGCAATTTTGTGGCGGCAATATTGCCGCCACAAATTGCGACCCGATACAAACCGAGTCTATTTTTTTGTGGTAGCCGGCAAGGCTCGAGCAATGTTGCCGCCTCTCAGCCAATCAGCGGTGTTCTTGCGCCATTTCCCGTTTCTTCATCTTCCGGCGAGCCGGTAAAAATGGCGGAGAAGCTGAGCGACGGCTGACGGCTTTGAGACTGTAAACTCATTGGAGACGCGCCGCATGTGGAAACGCTGCAAATAGCTGTGTATCCGTATGCGGCACATCTCCAGTGAGTAAATTGATCAACCTTGTCCGAGAGTTCCCATGCATATGGGACTCCCGCAGCTCCGAATATTTCACCCGGGCGCGGTCAGTCAGTACAACACATTGCGCGCACATTGAAACGTGTGCCACGAAGCCGATGTGGTAGGTGGCAAATTGTTGCTTACCACACATTGCTAGTGGCAAATTCTGGTAGCGTGGGTCTAGCCTCTTAGTGATGAAATCCGGGGAAATCTTTGTGGAAAAGAAGTGTCTGAAGTGCACAAGACAGTGACGTGAAGGATACGCGCGAATAGAGGCAGTTGTTGAAAAAACCAGAAGTAGGTCAAAATTGCACGTGTTTCGACGGAAAAAAAGTGGCTTAAAAGCCCGGACAAACACGCGATATGGGCTTTTTAAGCCACTTCAGTTTTTCCGTCGAAACACGTGCAATTTTGACATACTTCTGATTTCCGGAAATCGTCTATTACCAACTGCGCAGATACTGAAGTCGAAGCGCTGTGCAGCGTGAGCTGTGAAGAGAAACGTGTCTTACTTTTGGTTAAAATGGAAATGGGGGGACGGGGAGGAGGAGGAAAGGGTTGCAATGATTCCGGCATCCCCAAATCCACCGCCATAATACTTTAACTCATTCAGCCCGACGGCCGTATTTCCCAAATTTTGGAGGCGTCATCTAATGACTATGCACCACTGAGTTGCAGGAGATGGATCGACCATGACAATTCAAGGGCAGTGCCAGATTAGCTTGGCGCCGACAGGCGCCAAACTAATCTGGCACTACCCTTGAATTATCATGGTCGACCCATCTCCTGCTGTAGTGCGTCAGGGCTGAATGGGTTAAACTGCTTTCTTTTCTTTTTTAACACTCACCCCCCCCCCTCCCATCCCTTACATTTTTTTGTGCCAGAAGTGCCCCTCCCCTTCAGTCTTTATGTGCCAGAAGTGTTATAATAGATTTTGTTTTCCTCCCTACGTCACACGACCAGTCACTTTAGCGCAAACTGTACCATGTGACTGTGATATAAAAACCCCTGTAGCGAAAATGGCGGACGTTTTATAGCCGCGTTAGGACCTCGTTTTCGAGTCTTGACAGCAACTCGGTTCGACAAAATAGCAGGAAAAATAAACGCACTAAAGTAGTCCTATTTGACGTAATACACATCCTCTACCTTATTTTTTACGACGTGAGGAGCCAACTTAAACAATATTTCACCACTAATCATACACAGCGCAAACAGCAAAAGCCTTCGCCAAATCCATCTTGTCGCCATGCACCGAGCATTTTTAAAGTTCGGGAAACCACGGAACAAAAATAGCTTCCGAGTTTTTAAACCAATCAGAGACAGCAATCCTTGCAAACAACACACTGTCGTCTGCTCAGCCACCAACATGCTACAATTTCAAAAAGCACAGAGCAACAAATTCAAGAACTACTTGAAAACGAAAATACACACCCAGCAACACTATACACAAAGCACGATATTGCCAAAGTTCTCTCTTCACGTCACTCAATACGGGACTATCTGAAGAAAAACATCTCACGAATTTTCGAAGACTATCTGACATCATGTCAATGCTGTAAAATAAAATCTTACCTTAAAATCCATCTCAGCACTAGTCCTGCTGTTAACAAAAAGCGTTTATTTGGTATTTCTTTTTCCAGATATCCAAACACACATGACACTTTAATAACAACGACAATCTGTTGCACACTCGAAGCATCCCCTTCAGTCATCTTGAATCTCAAAGCACAAGGCACCATGCTAACCTGCACAAGCTGTCACATCAGTGGTCAAATGCCGATCGCTTCATCAAAATGTTCTTAATTTTTCTGAATCACACAGCAGTCAAGAAGCACTGTCACTGTCATACTTTGACGACCTTTTGTAGACATTGCAGCTTGAATCATTGTGTACACAAGCCAAGATTAGCTTTTTACTCGCGAAACTTGCGCTTCACACGGAATCATGCTACGTCACACTCTGTCTCATAAAGACTGGGAATCGCCGGCAGAACATGTATATTCAATGGTGTCACCTATCCGCCACAGAAGCGGCCGTCTTCATAAACTGGATTTTTTCTAAACAACAAACGGAGGAAGGAAAACAAATACGTTATTGGTCGGACCAATAACTTATAATATACACACACGATATTTGCCACCCCACCATCCCCCACTTTTGATATTTCGGCTGGATTGATGTGAAAAGGGTGCAAAAGGTCATCACACAAGACACACCCCCCCCCCCCCCCAATCCCGCTTTCCCCCTCCCCCTCCCCCGCCCCACCCCCGCTTTCCCCCTCCCGGCCACCACGGCCCTCGGTTTTTCAATTTTTGGTCTGTGACCGAAGCACGGTCTGGCCTCTAGACGCCTTTTGGCTCAGGTTGAAGGTCCAAAACAAAAGTTGAGTCACTGTTACACTACCGCAGCCACACGCAAGGTGTTGTAGATGGAAGACGCAGCCAGACAAGAGTGTTTCCAGAAGAGTCTTTTATTTCTTGGTCATCGTGGGTCTAATAGGTTGGGCACAACCAACCTACTAGCATGGCATACTAAAATGGCGAAAATACCGGAGCTCGGTCTCTCGATTCTCAGCTCCCTCTATCTATCTATCTCACTCTCTTCGTTGTGTACTCTCTATCTATCTCGTTCCCTTCGTTGTGAGCTCTCTCGTTCTGGTCATTGTGCGAGCTCTCTCTCTATCTCGTTTTCTTCGTTGTGAGCTCTCCCGTTCTGGTGTTTACCCCCAATATATATACCCGTTCTGGCCGAGGGCATCGCCCCTTTGTCTCAACCAGTCAAAGGGGCTATTACTGTCACCCATATTATTCCACATCTATCATGGTGGCCAGCGTCCCCTGACCCTATCTGTCAAAGGAGCTATTACTGTCGCCCATAATCTATCCCCCATCTGCTCTGGTGGATAGCGCCCTCTGATCCTAGCTGACCAGGGACCCATTACTGTCTCTCATAATTATTCCACATCTATTATGCTGGTCAGCGTCCTCTGATCCTAGCTATCAAAGGAACTCATTACTGTCTCTCCTAATTATTCCACATCTATTATGGTGGCCAGCGTCCTCTGATCCTAGCTATCAAAGGAACCCATTACTGTCTCTCATAATTATTCCACATCTATTATGGTGGCCAGCGTCCTCTGATCTTAGCTGACCAGGGACCCATTACTGTCTCTCCTAATTATTTCACATCTATTATGGTGGCCAGCGTCCTCTGATCTTAGCTGACCAGGGACCCATTACTGTCTCTCCTAATTATTCCACATCTATTATGGTGGCCAGCGTCCTCTGATCTTAGCTGACCAGTAACCTATTACTGACTCTCATAATTATTCTTTGTCAGCAGGAGTCTGTGTTCCTCACTACTAACGAGGGCTCATTATTTATTCATTAGTCCCAGCTTAGTAGGGCCGGCCACTTGTCAACTCCACGTGAGCCCGTGGTACTAATTATACCCTCGTTATTTTCATATCAAGGGAAATTATAAAATTACCCGACCGTGATATTGGTCGTATACACTTATAGTGTAACAACTACTCCTCCCAAACCTACCCGAAAAAAAAGGAATCTTAATTCACAAGATTCGTTTTTTTTTCATTACACAATATTCAGACCACAAAATCATTTCAAACAATTAAACATGTTATCCACAAAATACATCATTTTTCGGAATGACCGCTTATTTAAATCGATCACTCCTTATTAAAAATTATTATTGTCCGGCGTAATCACGCCAATAAATGTTCACATCAAAATCGTCGACTCAGTTATGTCTTTGCACATGTGTTCGTTATTCTTCACGATTCTTCCTGGATCGCAACAGCGTTGATCCTTGGTTACCCCAACGACGGGTAAAACTTGACAACGGTCGAGGCGGGGAGTAACTGCACTCCTCCCTCCATCATCGGCGTAGAGTCCTTCGCTCTTGCGACGTCATTCACGTCTGCTGATTGCACAGCCGCCGAAATCAACGTAGGCACAGTGACCTCACGTTCACCCTTCCTGAGTCGTGATAGTATGGAGCCACACCATGCGCTAGTTTTCTTTTTTATATCGTATACACCCTACCCGAATTATGATCACTACAACTGTCCCTACGATAGAACCAATGATGATCTGTTTCCATATCCCCCATTCATGTTTTGGCTTAACGAATTGCATGCTCTGAAGTCGAGCAATTAGATGATCCATTGGCATTTCCTTAATTTCATCTAACTCTTTGGACAAAGAGATGGGATCGTAGTCTGGTAAAGCGCTATGAAATGGTTTTTATAACGTTATATTGGAAAATGCATAGTTTTCCATCCATCCTATCAATTTGTCTTCCACCTGATACTGGCTCTCTTGTTGGTAGTAAGGGGTTAACATCAATCTATCACTAATAGCCGTACATGATTCATTGAGGCGGATTAGCGATAATGGTGGGTTGATTTGTTGGTACGTGACCCCTTTACCGTGACAACTAATACTCATCTTTAGTGGACTATGATTACTAATGACCCATAGCCCATCCATTATATACCGTGCCATAGGTAACACTGTACCCAACTTGACCTTTGTTTGGCCGTGTGTTGCAATTTCGTCTGAATTGTTTAAGAACAGCGCCGTAACACAAAACTGATTAATGTTCATAGGATATATTGCACATCGAATCGCACAGAATCCTATCAAGGGTTTGGAACGAGCTTCAAGTTCAGCTTCCGTAAGGAGCGCGAACCGCGTACGTTGCGCGTCTACTGCTATTGTTGTGGATTCTAAGTCATACTGAGCCGTCATTGATTCTGGCGCAGGCCGACCTGAATCTCCAGTTACTAGTGGTAACTTCATCAAGTTTTTGAAATACGACATTGTGATTAATATTTAAACCCTGCGCTAGCCCCAATACTATCAGACTCAAGAAAAAACTTTCATCTTGTTGTTGTCTGCAGTACGAGATATCACCAGAGACTTACACCACTGTCTCTGACAAAACTCAAATCATGCTTCATGATTTACACATTACAATAGTCCTCTCTCAGATACCGTCTGAGAGTCGCATTTCTAATTTGAAGCCTTCTTTGGCAGAAGAGTCAGTATCGCTTCAAGAATTTCCCTAACCCCATTAGTCTGTAAACTAGGCTGAATCGAACGATTGTCGTCGATCTCCCCATCATCAGAACTGTCTGATGTGCCCTTGTTACAACTAACGTTTACTGCTGAGAGAGATCTTTTCTCTCTTGTCTTTAGGCGCTTTCTTAACTCCATTAACGGAACGTCCTCCTCGGATGAAGAATTCTCACGCTCTTTTCGCACCCCCCTAGTCAGTCTGTCTCGTGCGTTCTCTTGCCCTACTGCATCGTCACTGCCGCTATCGGATGATTCTGGAGCTACAACCTGTGTGGCTTTACGTAATGTTCTCCCCCTGGCTTTTGGAATAGGCCACTCGCTAATTTTGGCTATCCGCAAGTGTTCAGCGTGTGAACTGACCTCAGTGCCATCTAGTTGATGTCGTACCCTGAATGTGACAGGCGACAATTGTTCCACCACTCTATAGTGCGACCTCCACTTACTGTCTAACTTATTGTGTCTACGGTGATTACGAAGGTACACTGGATCACCGACCTTAATCTCGACAGGCTGTACACCTCTATTAGCATACGTAGCCCCCTTCTTCTGTGCTTTCTTAATTCGCTGATACACCTGGGTGAAGGCCTTGTGTTGCTGCTCAAGCGCTATCTTGTGAAAATCTTCACCAGCGTATTTTCTTCGGGGTCTAAGGATGTTATCTAACGGTAGCACTGGATCGCGACCGTACAGTAAAAAGAACGGAGATTCCTGCGTAGTTTCCGAAACACAAACCCTTTAAGCTGCTAGTACCTGGTTAATATGCACGTCCCATGTCGAAAAATCTTCTTGTATCTTTTTGGACAGAATGTCGTTAAAAGTTCTATGGAAACGTTCGACCTTAGCATTGGACTGTGGATGATAAAGACTGGTCCGTGACATGATCTATGTTCAGTTCTGCCAGCGTTTCTGCCATAACCCTATTCACATTCTCAGATCCATTGTCTGATACTATCTGCAATGGACAGCCATGTCTGGGTAGAATTTCTTCTACGAGCAGCTGTACCACTGACTGCGGCGTTTTATCTGGTACAGGGAACGCCTCTACCCAACCTGTCAGATGACAGATGAATGCTATGACATAGCGATTCCCGCTAAGAGAGCGGTCAAACGGACCTGCCAAGTCCAATGACAACTTAGCGAATGGGTATGGAGGAATGTCCATTTCCTGTACGGGGGCCCTTTTCTTTTGTAACACTCTAGACTGACAGATGACACACCCACTAACATATTCATACAGTTGTTTGTACATGTTAGGCCAGTAATACTTTCTACTGACTGTGTCATGCGTCTTGTCTATTCCTAAGTGACCATTTTCGTCATGGTACTGTTCTGACTACGTACTCTACCAAGTGAGACGGAACATACAATCTGGCTACTGGTTCATCATCAGGATGAGACAAGAAATATAGAACATCCTCTATCAGCATGTATCTCCTATTGACTGTCATAGTTCCTTGTTCACTAATCAATAAGTCCTTTAAGCGCACTATTTCAGAATCCTTCTCCTGTTCCTCAATAATATCAAACCCTGGAAGATCAACTTTTTCCAGCTTCTCGTCACACCCTGCCCTTATTGTACAACTAGCAAACTGCTTGGGTGTGAATTGGTTGGAGTTTATGACTCCTATGACAAAAGCATTGTCATTGACCTCTCTGGTTAACTCTTCTTCTTCCTCATGCTCTGGCATGTGAGTACCACTCGGCATTCTGGATAGTAAGTCTGCCAAAACATTTTGAGGACCTGGGATATATTCAATAGTACAGTTATATCCTGAAATGCCTAGGGCCCACATCTGCACCTTCTTATTTTGCATTGGTGAATTAAGCAAATACTTAAGAGGCATGTGATCCGTGCGGATTACAAACTCCGCATTATGCAAGTAGTGATTTAGCTTTTGAAGCGCATAATGGATCGCAAAAGCCTCTTTCTCTATTGTCGACCATTTCCTCTGACTGGTACTAAGTTTATGGGATAGAAAGTAAATAGGTCTTTCTACCTTTGAGCCTGGGGAAATGTCTGAATCCTCATCGCATTTTTGCGCGAGACATGCCCCCACGCATGTGTCGCTGGCATCCGTGTAAAGGATGTACGGACGCCGTGTATCTGGATAGGCTAACACTGGTGCTACGGCTAACGTCTCCTTCATCAAATCAAACGCTTTCTGGCATTCCTCTGTCCAACTGAATCTCGCATACTTTCGTGTCAGTGCTATGATTGGTTCAGCCATCTGGGAGAAATTAGGAATCATTTTCCTGTAAAACCCAATCATACCAATGAACGAACGGCACTCTCTGACACAGGTCGGAGCCGCCATAGCCCTAATGACTTTTACCTTTTCCTCATCCGGTTTTATCCCCTGGTTACTAATGACAAACCCTAAGTATTTGGTTTCTTCCTCAAAGAACTGACACTTCTTGAGTTTCAGCTTCAGGTCATGCTGTCTCAATCGATCAAAGACTGTCTGAAGGTGACACAGATGGTCTTCTATTGTTTCTGAGAAGATCAAAATGTCATCGAGATAGGCACAGGCAAAACCTTCTAAACCGGCTAGCACGATATTCATAAGCATCATGAACAATCCCGGTGCTCCCACCAAACCAAAAGGCATTTTCGTGAATTCGAATAATCCTTTGTGGCATGCAAATGCTACTCTATCCCTACTCTCCTGATCCGCCATCTTGACCTGCCAGTACCCCGACTTAAGGTCCAGACTGGTAAAATACTTGGCCTTTCCAAGCAGTGACAAAATGTCATCTATCAGCGGTAGTGGGTACGATGTTTTCTTTGTAACCTCATTCAGTTTTCTAAAGTCAACACATAAACGTTTCGACCCATCCTTCTTGGATACAATCACTAAACTAAAAGACCATGGGGACTGAGAACGTCTTATCACACCTGCCTGTAACATCTCTTCTAGAGCCTTGTCAACAATCTCTCTATCTTGAAGCGGGATTCTATACGGTTTTATCCTAATGGGAGGATGATCGCCGGTATCTAGTTTCATCGTGACAGTGTCAGTAGCCCCTAAATCAAGGTCGCTATTCGCGAACAAGTCTTGATTGTTCGTAATGAGCTCTGACACTACACCTTTCATATTCTCCGGCGCAGTGACTTCCGTCAAGTCGACTGCCGATACCTGCCGATCACCCGACCCTATCTGTACTTCATGTACTTCCTGAACTGCTGTTACCTTCCCTACAACACAACCCCTTCTAACTCTATACGTCTTGTTTGTGTTGTTTACTATCAGTATGGGGTACGTCTGGTGCTTATTTTGCCTGACTACCGTGCTTGTCACTAACAGTCCCGGTTCTTGTGCTATAAATCCCTTGTCTGTTTCCGAAATCTCTAAGAGTGTCTCTCTTGCAAAATACGGAGCATTCTTCATCCGTACCTGGAGTACTTCTGCCGTCTGAGGTTTTATCACTTTCGTCTTAGTCACTCTGACCAAAGACGAAATGTGGATGTCCTGTTCATAGGGCACATAAACACTTCCGACTCTGAGTTTCTTCAAGTCAAAATAAATCCTCACCCCGTTTTTGTCTAACCAGTCATTTCCCAAAATAAAGTTCCTGTTGAGCCCTGATACCACGTAGAACTTATGTTTAAACTTTTGCCCCGCTACCGTAAATTCTAATTCTGAACTCCCCAATACTTGTAAAGCTTCTCCACTAACTGACTGTAACGACACATCTCCCTTTCCTAACTTTGGCTTATGACTGAGTTTATCGTAAGCCCCCTTGCTAATCAAAGACACCTCTGCTCCCGTATCGATCAAGCTACGAAATCTTTGCTTCCCAATTTTGAACACTATGCACTTAGGGCTACCCGCTACATTAATGCTAAACAACTGACTCTTTCTACTTTTCCGGTCCTGCGTAACGGCTTCGTGTGCCGCAGAACCTGCTAGTTTTCCTGCCTCGGCGGAAACCTTCTTTGGCCTTGTGGCCGCCTGTTTCTGGCCTTTCTACATTCCCGCTGAATGTGACCTCGTTCCCCACACTTCCAGCATTGAATCGGGGGACGCATTGTTTGCTGACCAACCGTCCCTATCACTCGGCAATTTCGTGCCTGGTGCCCTACTCTCCCGCATTTAAAACAATTACGGTGACGAGCATGGTCTACTTCCATAGCCTCTTCTCCACCCTAGCTGTCGCTCTCGGCTGACTAACTGGCCGATTGTTTATCGTGCGTAGCTCAAACCTATGGCGAAGGTTTTCCTCCTGCATGGCCACCTGCACGGCCCTATCTAACGTATTTGAGTTGTCCCTCAGGACTTTCATCTTAAGAAAGTCGTGCGCCAATCCGTCAACAAAGAAATTGGTTAGTTGCCGTTGTACCACAGCAGCGCCCATCTGACTCGGGAAGGCTTCGCCGGCCAGAGTCATTAGTCGCTCTGCGTACAGAGGCACACTTTCCCTTGGGTTTTGTTTCACCCGCTGTAGCAACGCAAAAGCATGATTTTCATCGGCGATTTCGCCGAACCTTACGGTTAGCTGCCTTTTCAGTTCATCCCAATCCCCTGCCGCTTCCGTTTGTAAGAATCGATGGATAAAATCACTCACCACCCCCGAGCTTGCTTGATAAGCAATGACGGGGCGCCT
Source organism: Semisulcospira habei (assembly GCA_036245525.1). Taxonomy (NCBI): domain Eukaryota; kingdom Metazoa; phylum Mollusca; class Gastropoda; family Semisulcospiridae; genus Semisulcospira; species Semisulcospira habei. The sequence goes on along the minus strand of BTPG01000004.1, from coordinate 224,871,060 downwards.
GTTGAGGGCTTTTATTAGCACTGCATATTTGTCAATTTCTTTTATCCACTCCCTAAATTTGGTAGGCTTTCCGTCAAATGTTCCTACCATCTGCCCTATACTCTGGGCGTTAATCGCCTGACTCATTTCCTCTACTTTTTCGCCTAAAATCCTAAACACTTCCTCTGCCATTTTTGTTTCTTTTTAAATGTAACAACAACACAACTCTAGCTAACTGGTCTGGCTCCTATATAAGACTCAACAAGGGTTAAACGAAAAAAGTCACTTACCCCGTGATCCTTTCGGCTGTTGGTCTTGAATGAGTCGCAGACGTCCCGTGGGCTCGAACTCTGTTTTTTCCTTGACGTGGGCTCGAACTCTGCTTTCCTTGAAGTGGGCTCGAACTCTGCTTTTCCTTGACGTGGGCTCGAACTCTGCTTTTCTTGAAGTGGGCTCGAACTCTGCTTTTCCTTGACGTGGGCTCGAACTCTGCTTTTCCTTGACGTGGGCTCGAACTCTGCTTTTCTTGAAGTGGGCTTGAACTCTTCTCTTCGGGTTGTTGGCTTGCACTCTTCTCTTCTCTTTCTGGTCTGCTCTTCCACCCTTGCGTCGTTGGCTGTCGATTTGGTGCTGATAGTCTAGTTTTTCTGTTTCTTCGTTCCTCTGTTTCTTCCCGTTCCGAGATCCTGATTCACGGCACCAAATAAGAAGATAAGGTAGTGTTACACTACCGCAGCCACACGCAAGGTGTTGTAGATGGAAGACGCAGCCAGACAAGAGTGTTTCCAGAAGAGTCTTTTATTTCTTGGTCATCGTGGGTCTAATAGGTTGGGCACAACCAACCTACTAGCATGGCATACTAAAATGGCGAAAATACCGGAGCTCGGTCTCTCGATTCTCAGCTCCCTCTATCTATCTATCTCACTCTCTTCGTTGTGTACTCTCTATCTATCTCGTTCCCTTCGTTGTGAGCTCTCTCGTTCTGGTCATTGTGCGAGCTCTCTCTCTATCTCGTTTTCTTCGTTGTGAGCTCTCCCGTTCTGGTGTTTACCCCCAATATATATACCCGTTCTGGCCGAGGGCATCGCCCCTTTGTCTCAACCAGTCAAAGGGGCTATTACTGTCACCCATATTATTCCACATCTATCATGGTGGCCAGCGTCCCCTGACCCTATCTGTCAAAGGAGCTATTACTGTCGCCCATAATCTATCCCCCATCTGCTCTGGTGGATAGCGCCCTCTGATCCTAGCTGACCAGGGACCCATTACTGTCTCTCATAATTATTCCACATCTATTATGCTGGTCAGCGTCCTCTGATCCTAGCTATCAAAGGAACTCATTACTGTCTCTCCTAATTATTCCACATCTATTATGGTGGCCAGCGTCCTCTGATCCTAGCTATCAAAGGAACCCATTACTGTCTCTCATAATTATTCCACATCTATTATGGTGGCCAGCGTCCTCTGATCTTAGCTGACCAGGGACCCATTACTGTCTCTCCTAATTATTCCACATCTATTATGGTGGCCAGCGTCCTCTGATCTTAGCTGACCAGTAACCTATTACTGACTCTCATAATTATTCTTTGTCAGCAGGAGTCTGTGTTCCTCACTACTAACGAGGGCTCATTATTTATTCATTAGTCCCAGCTTAGTAGGGCCGGCCACTTGTCAACTCCACGTGAGCCCGTGGTACTAATTATACCCTCGTTATTTTCATATCAAGGGAAATTATAAAATTACCCGACCGTGATATTGGTCGTATACACTTATAGTGTAACATCACCACCACCCCCTCCCCTCGTCCCGGGCGGTAACTGGTCTGCACCTGTCAATAATAATAATAATAATAATAATAATAATAATAATAATAATAATAATA
>BTPG01000004.1:224861416-224869189 GCA_036245525.1 Semisulcospira habei | reverse complement strand
CACATCTATTATGGTGGCCAGCGTCCTCTGATCTTAGCTGACCAGGGACCCATTACTGTCTCTCCTAATTATTCCACATCTATTATGGTGGCCAGCGTCCTCTGATCTTAGCTGACCAGTAACCTATTACTGACTCTCATAATTATTCTTTGTCAGCAGGAGTCTGTGTTCCTCACTACTAACGAGGGCTCATTATTTATTCATTAGTCCCAGCTTAGTAGGGCCGGCCACTTGTCAACTCCACGTGAGCCCGTGGTACTAATTATACCCTCGTTATTTTCATATCAAGGGAAATTATAAAATTACCCGACCGTGATATTGGTCGTATACACTTATAGTGTAACATCACCACCACCCCCTCCCCTCGTCCCGGGCGGTAACTGGTCTGCACCTGTCAATAATAATAATAATAATAATAATAATAATAATAATAATAATAATAATAATAATAATAATAATAATAATAATAACAAAAACAATAATAATAAGTTGAACTGGATAATAAACTGAAGCATAGCAGAACTTAACCTGTTAAGCGTTTAGCCGACACAGTAATTGTTCACCGCCAACACTGAACGTCCCCAGTTATATCACGCCATCTAAACTAACGGGAGACAGATCTATCAATTCATCTGTTCACCACGGCACTTCACTCTTTCACCTCCAGCTTCAACTGCTGGAGATGGATCGACCGTGATCGGTCAAGGGCAGTGCCTGATTCGCATGGCGCCAAGCGAATCAGGCATTGCCCTTGAGCGATCACGGTCGATCCATCTTCCGAGACTTTGGTGTCAGTGCCTGACGATGAGCTGTACTGAAAAAGCGAGCGTTTATCACCAGGCGTGAAAGCGTTAAACGTTGAATTACTGACACCAGTATTTGACCTGGAAGTGACCCCACGACACTCAAGAGCAACTGCCGAAAACAGGGCGGATTACTAGGTTTTTGAAAAACTTAACCCGTTCAGCGCCGCGAAAATGTGAACACAATCCAACTGCAAGAGGTATGAATTCTCATGAGCCCCCGCTGTTGCGGGGGCTCATGAGGATCTATGCCTTTTGCTGACACCACTTTGTATCCGCCATGTTCCTTGGACATCTAGGGCATAGGGTATTTTAGTCTTGAATTAACGAAGACTGAACAAACACAGTATTCTGCATCGCTGCGTTAGTTGGCACTCAACCGTTTAAACCAAAGGCAATACATCGCTGTACAGTCTTTGGTTAAACGCAAGATTTAGATGAATTAATCCTTCGTTAAGTCACTGTATGACAGGCAAAATCAACTCAGATTCATAATTAAATTACTGTCTTTAATTCAATCACTGATTTTTTTCCACTCATTCTTTTTTTTAAATTTTTATCACTTCTGTACATCAACTCTCCCCACCAAAGCGCCATGAGCATTCTAGGATGGATTGGTCTGGATGGGTTTAGACGCCATACAAATAAACATCATCTTTATCGTGACTGGTGATATTAAAGTGTACAGCGCATTCCATAATGTCTCCGTTGACAGCAGTTTGAACAGCCGAACTAAAAATATAAAATAAGCTTTAAGCTGACAAACATTGTAAAACCATGGGTGGTGATGGTTTAATGCGTTCAGTGTAAAAGAAAATCTGAACACCACCCAACTGCAAGAGGTATAGATCCTCATGAGCCCCCGCAGTTGCGGGGGCTCATGAGGATCTATGCCTCTTGTTCACACGACTTTGAATACGAGTTCTTATTCAAAGCCAGGAGTTTTGGTGCTGAATTAACAAGGAATGCAGAAACACAGCCTGCGTCAGCTGGCAAAAAAAAGATACGGCATCGTTCGAATCATCGGGCCCGGAAACACTTTAAAATGTTTCCGATTATTCGAATGACGTCGCATTTGTTTTGTTCGTCAGTGTACAAGTTTGTAAGGGCTCGGACAGCTTTCGAAAGCAACACTCGCCTGTGATAGCTACTGTACGAGAGTATAAGCCGCCCTGATGCTGCTCGCCGAAAGCCCATAAACCCGCGTCAGTGCAGACGGAGACAAACTCTGCACAGTTTACCTATGAAGACACTTACCGGCAACATGATACGTGCTGTTTCTTGCGACACGCCGTATTTTTCTGTGCTTCCCTGTTTGTAAAGTATTGATCGGAAATTTAACAGCAGGGGATGTCTTTAACAGCGACTACGGGCTGGAGTGTCGCTTGGAAATGACTATATTAATGTCTTTAAAATGTTTCAGCGTTGCGGAGCTGTTGTATTTTAGCCGGCCGCGTAAACCCTTCATCCCGCCATGACTAACCTCTCCACTCAGCCAAGAAAACGTGAACGCGATCCAACCGCAAGAGGCATAGATCCTCATGAGCCCCCGCAGTTGCGGGGGCTCATGTGGATCTATGCCTCTTGTTGGCTTCACTTCGCGTCCGTGTTCTTTGAAAGGTATCTGCTCTTTGGCGTTGATTTCATCACGCAATCTGCGTCCACTGGCAGCGAATGGGTTAATATTGGTATAAAAGTGGACATCAAGAGGCGTAGATTTTTATGAGGCCAAGCGGCAGCCTGCGCGGACTCATGAGGATCTGTGTCTCTTGTTATTGGACTGGGAGCAGTTCTTGCACTGAGTGTTCTTAACGAGAGTACTTTACATGCGGTCTCGAGTATTTTGCTACTGAAACGTGTGTTACATTCTCAGCGGGGCACATCTCAATCCTCAATGTCAAATAGCTGTTGACAGGAAAAAGGCCACGAAGAAGTGTTGACGATGACTGAAAATGTTGGTAACCCCTTAACTGTAGAGGGACAATCAAAAACACAATCTCAGTAACTTCTAGAAACACAGATCATCATGTGCCCCCACAGTTGCGGGGACGCATGAGGATCTATGCCTCTTGCTTTGCTAAAATCCCTTTGTATCGGGTTATATTCCTTGGACGGCTGGAGCACTGCGGCGTTGAATTAACAGATAGGAACGCAATCTTCGTCTACCGGCAGTGACGGCGTTAACCCATGTCATACTGAGGCTGAAAACTTCAAATTTGTACACTGCCATATGCAAGCTAAATTATAGTACTTACGGATAAGGATAGAGACCAATGGCTTTAGTTCAAGGGTGGTGCCAGAATAGCTTGGCGCCTAGAGGCGCCAAGCTATTCTGGCACCACCCTTGAACTATTTTAGTCACACTTATTTCACACACTGGTGTATTCCGAATGATAAGGGTTAAAAGGTGAAATCAATCAAGCGTTGCGTATCATACATGTGCAGTACACGTCCGAGCTAACCAAGTGCCAGGGAACCCAAGCCTTTATGTTGTTATATCCGAAGTGTGTTATAAGCGAAGCAATTTACACAGAAAATGCGTTGTGCGTACGTCTCAAAAGGCATTGTAGTTGTATCCGACGTTTGCTAAAAGCGAAGCAATTTACACAGAAAATGTTGTTGAAAGACATTTCAGTTACATCCGATGTGTGTTATGTCCGACCTTGTCATAAGTGGAGCCGACTGTTTTTGTTGTTGGTGTTTTTTTATTTGTTTTTGCATCTGTAAAGCGCTTAGAGTTATTGAGTGCAGACTGATATAAATTATTAGTTCTGCTCGTTCAATCAATAAATCCTTTACGCCTATTCTTGAGATGTTTTCGCAGAGTCAGTTCCTTAAGATAGAGTTCCAATATTGGCCGTCTGGTTTACTGTGGCTCCCTCCGGCATATACATATGCATTATATCTTTACAAGTCTGGCAACCGTCCACTGCTAATGTCATCCTCAAAACCTCCCGAGTTTTTTATCCGACGCTGCGTGGGGATACAGGGGGACGGAGGTAGGAGGGGGGGGGGGGGAGCCGAAAAGCAAAGATGAATTTCCTGTCAGTGCTCGTGAGGACTTGCGACTCTTTCAGATAAGAAGCTGCCTTTTTAACCCGTTCAGTGCCGAGAAAATTTGAACACCACCCAACTGCAAGAGGTATAGATCCTCTTGAGCCCCCGCAGCTGCCTCTTGCTGACACCACTTTGAAGCCATCTTCTTGTGAAAGCTGGGGCATTTAGGTGGTGACTCAACGAAGATTGCAGAAACACAGGCGTCTGCGAAAGATGACACTGAAAGGGTTAAGAATGAAAAAGCAAACTCAGCTCTCAATATTGTAGAGCAGGGGGTGTGAAGACATTATCACACATACATAACGGGCACGAGGCTTAACCCATTACATCCTGAGGCTGATTCTTTTAAAAAAAATTTATTGTCCTATGAAGGCTACGTTATAGATTAAGAGATAGATCAACATTTTTAGTTCAAGGGTGGTGCCAGAATAGCCTGGCGCCTGAGGCGCCCAGCTATTCTGGCACGACCCTTGAAATAACATAGTTAAATTAATTTGAAGCAGTAGTGTATCAGGATGAAAAGGGTTAATGGGACCTAGTCCGGGTAAGAAATGGTCGATAGATCGCAGTATCTCCTTTATAAAAGTTCTTAACACGTCTTATAATAATGCTGCACAAAAAAACCCCTCACTTAACCAATATCGTAATGAGGCTAAAAGCTTCAAATTTGTACACTGCCATATGTAAGTTACATTATAGTACTTACAGACAAGGATATACACCAATGGCTTTAGTTCAAGGGTAGTGCCAGAATAGCTTGGCGCCTAGAGGCGCCAAGCTATTCTGGCACCACCCTTGAACTATTTTAGTCAAACTTATTTCATACACTGGCGTATTCCGAATGATAAGGGTTAACTAAGGAAGTTTGAATGTCGTCTGTTCTCCTTCTCTGTTTCCGTTTTACCACTGAGCCGCCGTACACCCAACTGGTGCCTGGCGCCTTAGAAACCCCTGTTACGTATGGATTGTGAAAAGTAGGGTAAATGAGTCTTAGCTGAAGTATTACAACATTTAGAACCCCGTTGTATCGGCGACACTGGCTCCACAACGTTCAGTTCTCCCGCCGGTTTGAGAATCAAAATTAGACTACTAGCGATGTAGTAAGTACACGAGGCTGATTTCTATGTCCTCTTGCAGGTACTTGGGTCTGACTTAGATGAAAGAGGCGCCGGACTTCTGGAGACGTGCTCGCGAGTCTATACGCTTAGCACCCATGAAGTGCAGCGGCTGGCATAATGAGGGGGGAAAAAAAGCCCGGCAAGCAAAAAAAGTCCTCGGGCAGATGTCAGCCTTAGCCGGCCCGCGCACGGCCGTGCGCGGGCCGGCTATGGCTGACGTCGGCCCGAGGACCTTTTCGCTCGACCGGGGACTGAGTAGCGGAGTGAACAAATTGTGAAGTGCCGTACGACACGACAGAGACTAGGCACACTGAACTCGGTGTGCGCCCAAAAAAGAAAAATAAATAAATATAAAATATATAAAATAAACAATTGTATGAAAAAAAAAAGTGTCGGTGGAAGTGGAAGGAGAGCCCTGAATGCGACGTGCCACTTATGACATGAATGGGGAATTTGTTATGCCCCCGCGCTATTTTGAGCTACAATGAGAGACAGCTTTTGTGGACCGGTATTTCTGATTTCTTTTTATCAAGGCCTCACTGTATAACCAGTTCAGTGCCGATAAAATGTGAACACCCACCCAGCTACAAGAGGAATAGGTCCTCATGAGCCCCCGCAGTTGCGGGGGCTCATGAGGATCTATGCCTCTTGCTCACCCACCACTTTGAATCCAGGTTCTTGAGTGTGTTGACTTAAAACCGACTGCGTCAACTGGCATTAAACAGGTTAAATCGGGTGTCAAGCAGAGATAATAGTACATGTATGCTTTCCCTGTCGAAACATCTCCCCAAGACCTGCGGCCATTCTTGTCATGTTTACGTCGTCTTTGACGTTTTGTCTACCGTATTCAAAATACGGTAGACTTTGAAACGGGGCTGGTCGGAGCACATTCCGGAGCATGCACATGACGTTTTTGGCGCGTGGGGCAAAATTCTGGCAAAGAAGAAACAAGACAAAAATGTCGTCACGTTTAGCTACGCTGGCAAACCTTGCTAGAGAACGTCTTTTTGGCGCCAAAGCGCCGCGCGCGCACGTGCATGCATGCATGCGCGCGCGCGCGTGTGTGTGTGTGTGTGTGTGTGTGTGTGTGTGTGTGTGTGTGTGTGTGTGTGTGTGTGTGTGTGTGTGTGTGTGTGTGTGACAGCGACTAAAGCCCGCTTTTAAGGACGGACAAGCTTGAAATTGTATGATATTGTCCCTAAAAGAATAATCTCAGGGGTATTTTTAAATGTTTTGAGTAAGACGCTCATCGGCGAGAAAATGGTCGTTTCACAAAAACCGGTTGATCCACACTGGAGTCCGTAATTTTTCTTTATTTTCACTAGATATTTTGCATATAGCTAGATAAAAGGGAGATATTCAATGAGTTCGTTAACCAGCATGGTACCTCTAGAACATTTTGAGTGATAATTAATTTTTTTTAAATATATTTTCACGTTTTGGGGATTAATTTCACGAATGATACGGGTTAATCTTAAAACAATTGAAACTTATTTAACGAAAAGAAAAACAAAAACAAACAACAACAATAACAAAAACAGCAATCTTCTCATTAGTAATCGCATGATTTTTCGTATACGGTATTTACATAAGCCTACAGTTTGTCTCGGCTGTCGGGTACGATTAGGTCAGTTGTGACCTGTATGCCCTAGGCGTGAAATCAGACAATTTTCTGCAACCACTTTTTCGGAGTCATTTGTAAAACATAACTTTAATTTTTTTTTTACGAAAAAAAAACCTGTCTTCTCATTAATACCCGTATGATTTTCATAAACAGTGTTTGCATAAGCCTGCTGTTTGTCCCGGCCCTGGAACAGGACTTTGTCCAATTGTGACCTGTAAGCCCTAGGCGTGAAAATCCGCAGCAAGAAAATTGCAAAGTTGATTCTCTGATACGTTAACTCATTCTACCAGAGACACACAACAACAAGATAAGGATCGACCATGATAGTTCAAGGGTGATGCCAGAATATCTTGGCGCCTATGGGCGCCAAGCTATTCTGGCATCACCCTTGAACTATCATGGTCGATCTGTGTCCTGCGCTAGAGTGCAGTCTTCAGAGGACAACGGCAAAATTTGGGGGCTTCGGTGTTGGGGTAGAATGTCACTGCGATGAGTGACGTAGGTATAACATCGATTCGTCTCTATGAACACGGTGTCGTGGGACTAATGAAACGTTATTTCGCTGCTCGTGCTTTTATTCTTCTTCAGAACAGCTATGCTACGCCAGACCACAGAGCTTATGAATGGCGGGAATCGCCGTGTGTCCGTCTTTATGTATGTGTGCCAGTGTGTGTGGATCAGAGGGTGGGTTAGAGTAGAAGGAGATGGATTCCTGTCGCTACACGAGCCAACAGAGCGTACTAATGGCGGGAAGCGCCGTGTGTTCGTCTTTATTTGTGTGCGCCGACGTGTGCATTGATCAGAGGTTGGCTAAGAGAGGAGGGAAATGGATCAGCATTATAAGCCTAAAAGTATGAACAACTCTGAATGTTCCTAAGATAAACGCATGTGAGCTCCAAACAATACGGTAGACTTTGGGATGAAATCCTCATCTTGTTTCTTTCTTTAAAAAGTCGGCCTGCCCTTTATTCTGCTGATGCAAGTTTTCCCTTCCTTCCGTCCTGTGCAAACACTTAATCGGTGTGTCCGTGTAGGAGGAAAAGTATGCCTGCTGTCTAAAGCTACAGTGCATGGTTATGTTTGTGAGCCACACTGAGAAGAGCCGGCCTTGACAAGTTGACATGCGTTGACAAACTTTAAACTAACTATGCGTCCGCGGTGACCGTACAAA
>BTPG01000004.1:224821416-224856416 GCA_036245525.1 Semisulcospira habei | reverse complement strand
AATAAAATAAATAATTAATAGGCAAAAATATGCGTAATGAGCTTCGGATGGTGCAGAAATGCCGGGAAACCCAAATTAACCCATTTAGCCTCACGGCCGCATTTTTCAAGTTTTGGAGATTTACCTAACGACTATGAACCTGGCAGTTGCAGGAAATGGATTGACCGTGATAACTCAAGGGTAGTGCCAGATTGGCTTGGCGCTTCAGGCGCCAAGCCAATCTGGTACTACGCTTGAATTACCATGGTCAATCCATTCCTGCTGTAGGGCGTCGGGGCTAAAGGGATTAATGTTACCTCCCTCACTGCCAGTGGTCGCATAATTATCGTGTTTCTGAAATTGTTGATAATGCAACAGTAATGTCCCGGCCCGTCGACAAGAAACTTGGACACAAAGTGGCGTGAGCAAGAGGCATGAGATCCTCATGAGCCCCCGCGACTGCGGGGGCTCATGAGGATCTATGCCTCTTGCAGTTGGGTGGTGGTTTATTCCTCTTGCAGTGTAGTCCTTTTAAAGTGTAGTCTGGACTCCGAAAAAAAAAGCGTTCTTATATCCGATGTTTTTTTAAAAATATGTTTTAGTGCGAATAATACCCGAAGGCAAAGTAAATCCCAATGACATTGCGCATTGGAACACATGGCGATAAATTATCTCTCTTTATTTGCTTATCTTCCCAGAAAATAAAGGTCCTCGGTCCCACGACGCCCGCTGTGGGCCCGAAGTCCTTTTCAGTGCTACTTGGGCTTATACGTACCTGCCTTCTCCTCAATCTATTAAGCTGTTCAGCATCGCACGCGATTTTATTTTTATTATTATTTTTTTTTTACACACAGCTGTGAAGCAGTGACTATACGTGCAAATCAAAGGCACATCTGCTTTAGCAAATAAATGAAAGAAAAATAAATTATCTTTATTTCCTTATCTTTAAACGTATCTGCCTTTTCCTCGTTCTATGAATCTGTTTAGCATCGCATTGACTTTTTTTTTCGGTTGTTTTTTTTAAAAATACGCAGCTGTAAAGAATTGACTGCACATGTAACTTGTGTTCAACAAATAAATCAAACAAAAATAAAATCATACGGCTATACCCGTATCATCCACCTAGCACATCTGTTCGGGAAACAATATTGGTGAATATATGACACGGCTTTCAAGGACGTCCATACGTCATCCCGCATGAATCTCTTCAGGTCAGATTTGTGGCACAGCTTTCAAATGTTTTTAGGTCAGAGACACAGCCAAGAACGTGCAAGACAAAGGGGTCTGACGGACAAGTGGTGCTTTGACTAAATGCATATCCGCTGCGCCACCGCGTCTTCTAGCTCAATTCAGAATACATAACTTGAGCCGGTTACGCGGTGGCCGCGCGCACGCAGTGGCACAGCGGATTTGCATTATTCAAATCACCACTCGTCAGGCCTCTATGCTGCCCAGCTTATGTGACATCCCCAGTAGCACACCGTCTTCGGGCCCACGACGGCCGCAGTGGGCATGCGCACAGCCGTGCGCGGGCTCACTGCGGCCGTCGTGGGAACGAGGACCTTTGCTTACAGGGATAGTCTGTTATTCTATGACTGTGTAAGTAAATCCTAACTTTGTCTTTTTGTATCCTGGACGTGTGCTGCCCCCTCCTTGGTTATTTTGGGGTTTAACGTCTACGGTACCGAAGTGATAATGGACGGCCCTGACGGGCGGGTTATGGGAGACAGGGAAATCTATTGCCTATGGAGTACGACCTGAACACTGATCAATTCAGGCGCACTGCAACTGTGCCACTTTGATTTACCAGGACCTTTCAATGCTATGGAACAAGCCCATCTTTTCTTCCCTGGATTGCGAGTCCAGCTACCGGGGCCGGGACGGCGACTCGAACCCACGACCAGGCGATTCCCTTCGCTCTCTAGCTCCCACGCTTAACCGCCTGAGGTATTTCGGGACTCTTGCCCCCTCCTCTTGGGAAACATGACTTAATACTGTCAGCAAGAAGAATAGATCCTCATGAGGTCATGCAGTCTGCAGGGGCGTATGAGGATCTGTGACTCTTGCAGGTGGGGCCAGCTTAACTACATACTAATTTCAATGGGGTTGATTTGTTTGTGTTGGGGGGTTGGGTGGGTGGGTGGGGGTGGGGGGGGGGGGTTATCGTTGAGGAATTGTCCAGGCAGAATGGATTGTAATCATAAAAGCCGAACCGAAACGGCCTTTTACGGCCGATTGAACTTGTGATCATTGTGAGCTTAGATAAACATCAGATGATCCTTTCAGCGTAAGGAGCATAGATGTAAATTGCACCCGACAGCAAGAGATACAGGTTCTCTCGAGTCCCCCGTAACTCTTGCAGTATGGAAATTTCCAACAATGAAAGAAACACGCTTAGAAAGGACAAGTACGACACGTTTCATTAAAATTTCGTTAAATCTCTTTTCCAAAATAGACATACAGGCAGTACAAAGTTTGTAATGGTGTGATATGTTTGTACATTTATCACCAAGAGGCACAGGTGCTCATGCGCCGCCGTCAGCTAATGGGGCTCAATCATGAAAATCTATGTTTGTTGCTGTAGCAGAAGTGTAGGCTTTGAAAAAAAGAAAAAGCTCTCCACGTGACCCCTTTAGCGCGAGGAACATCGATGTAAATTGAACCGTGCATGTCACATCGAGGTAAACTGAACCGTGCATGTTACAGCGAGGTAAATTGAACCGTGCAACCGGTTACATCGAGGTAAATTGGAACTTGCATGAGGCATAGGTTCTCTTGAGCCCCCGCAATTTGCGGGGGCTCAGGAGAATCTATGCCTCACACAAGGTTCAATTTACCTCGATGTTCTTCACGCTGAGACAATCTACGCGGCCTGTTTCAGGAGCGTTCTCTATTTGCTACAAAAACGTTCCTTTGCAGAAGTCATATGACGTTACGTTCTCCTGAGAAACGTTGACAGCAAAAGGTACAAGCACGACGCGAAGGTTCGCTATCTAAACCCATTCAGACTGCAGGAACTCGCCACAATCTAGGAGCATTCTCTGTAGTTACAAAGCAGCTCGCTTGCAACAGCCGTAACCTTAATGGACCCTAATGCCACATTCCGGTAGACCAAAGGCTCTCAACCGTCTCACTGTTGACATGTTTCTGTCAACAAAGGGAGTCAATATTGATCCCTTGTTGAACCCTTGCGTAAGGAAAACTGGCAAATTGCTCGCTCTTGCTTACAATTATGGCTTGTCATTGACGAGCGCGGATAGGTTTTGAGTTATACGGATAACACTTTGTAACAGAGTCGCAACACATACCACACGTCCACGGACAGGGAACGTGGAATAATGTCCCTAATAATAATAATACCGTTATTATATAGGCGCTTTTTCTCAATTTTGGGGAAATCGACTCAAAGCGCCGCGCCTGAAACCCAACACACACACTCACGAAACAGACACGGATTTACGCCATTTAAGACAAACACAGTACAAGACAAACGAAGGGCCAGTCAGCTACTGAAGTTACAGAGATTTTTGATCGCTTGTATTTGAAATTTGTAAAGTGGCCTGAGACCGGTACCAAAGTGAGGGGGGGGGGGGGGTGGAAGAACCGGAGTACCCGGAGAAAGAACCCCCGACGGTCCGCCCGAATTAACGGTGACACTTACCAGAGGAGAAAAGTCCAACGCCGGAACCCGGTATCGAACCGCGCACCTTTGGCATTGGTGGCAGGCGCCTTAACCACTGCGCCACGGACCGCCCCTAGGAAATTTGTTTTTGTTAACCCCTTTTACTGCCACTGGACGTACATTCTGTTTTTGAAATTTGTGTTCATTCAACGACCAAACACCGCAGACGCCAACAGTGGTCTCAGCAAGCGGCATAGATCCTCATGAGCCCCCGCATTCGCGGGGGTTCATGAGAATCTATACCTCTTGCATTTGGATCGTGTTCCATTTTTCTCAGCAGTGAATCGGTTAAATATGTCTATTGTGCGGCTATATTCAAAAAGATTAAACTCAACGTCATCCAGTGTTATGCGCCCACTAATGACAGTGACGAAGAAGAAAAACAAGAGTTCTACAACCGACTCGAGAGTGCTGTGGACAAATGTACGGAGCGAGACATCACCATCGTCATGGGCGATTTTAATGCCAAAATAGGGGAGGACAACACCGGATATAAAGAGGTGATGGGGAGACAGGGACTAGGAGAGATGAGTGAGAACGGAGAGACTGAGGTTTGTAGACTTTTTTGCTCTTAACAGACTTGTCATTGGAGGCAGCATCTTCCCACACAGAAGAATACACAAAGCAACTTGGGTCTCACCTGACCATACTACAGAGAACCAAATAGACCATATCTGCATTAGCAAGAAATTTAGAAGATCCCTTCTAGACGTTTGAGTGAGGAGGGGAGCAGATGTCGCCTCAGACCACCATCTTCTTACCTTAAGAATAAAGCTCAAGTTAAAGAAAAGCCGCACAGAGACACCAAGAAGACAGCGCTATAATGTAGGCCTCCTGAGAGAGTCTGGAGTGAGAGAAGAGATTAAACTGGTGCTGTCCAACCGGTTTCAAGCGTTACAAGAGCTAGTAAACGAAGAGGAGGTGGTCAGCACAGAGCAGCAGTGGAAGGCAGTTAGAGAGGCTCTGAATTCAACCTGCAAAGACACTCTAGGGGTCAGGAAACACCTTCACAAGGACTGGCTGTCGACACAGACCTTGAAGAAGATAGAAGTGAGGAAGCAGAAGAAAGCAGTTGTCAGCAACAGTCGCACGAGAGCAGCCAAAGCAAGGCCGCATAGGAGGAATACTCGGAAGCCAACCGCGAGGTGAAGAGGAGTATGAGGGCAGACAAGAAAGCCTACACTGACAGCCTGGCAGCAGAGGCAGAAAAGGCAGCAGGCAGCTGCAACATGAAACAGCTCTATGACATTACCAGAAGATTGTCAGGCAAGTATGGCCATACAGAAAGACCAGTAAAAGATAAAGAAGGCAAGCCTATTGCAGACAGAGCAGACCAACTCGACAGATGGGCCGAGTATTTTGAAGATTTACTGAACAGACCACCCCCCCCCCACCACCACCACCCGACCACCACCCCCCCCCCCCCCCAAACATCCAGCCAGCAGAGACTGACCTACCCATCAGCTGTGACAGACCCAGCAGGGAAGAGATTAGAAGAGCAGTGGCATTTTTGAAGAACGGCAAAGCAGCAGGGGCAGATGGCATCCCAGCGGAGGCTCTGAAAGCAGACCTAGAGACAACAGTAGAGCTGCTGTATCCACTGTTTGGAAAGATCTGGGAAAAGGAGGTAATGCCGGCTGACTGGAAGCTAATCAAGCTTCCCAAGAAAGGCGACCTCAGCAAGTGTTCCAACTACAGAGGAATCACCTTGCTGTCAGTACCACTGAGGAAAGGTCTTCATCTTGGAGAGAATGAAGAGCTCCGTCGACCCCCAGCTGAGAGACTAGCAAGCAGGATTCAGAAAAAACCGTTCATGTACAGACCAGATCGCCACTCTCCGCATCATCGTGGAACAGTCTTTGGAGTGGAGCTCCCCGCTGTACGTCAACTTTGTGGATTACGAGAAAGCATTTGACAGCGTGCACCGAGAGACTTTGTGGAAACTCCTACGACACTACGGTGTACCCACAAAGCTCGTCTGCCTGATCAAGAGCAGCTATGATAGCATGACATGTCGCGTGATCCACGAAGGGCAGTTCATCAGTGAGCTCCAGGTCAGAACCGGCGTCAGGCAGGGGTGTCTGCTGTCTCCGTTCCTCTTCCTACTGGCCATAGACTGGGTCATGAAGAGGACGACTGAGCAGAGAAGAAGCGGAATACAGTGGACACTGTGGACACAGCTTGACGACCTCGATTTTGCAGACGACTTGGCTTTACTGTCCCACACTCATCAACAAATGCAGGACAAGACCACGAGGCTTGCTGACATCTCGTCCCAAGTGGGCCTCACCATCCACAAACAGAAAACAAAGACAATGAGGCTGAACGCAACCAGTGAAGAACCAGTCTTGCTTGCTGGCACCCCGTTGGAGGAGGTAGAGTCCTTCACCTATCTCTGGAGCATCATCGACAAAACGGTGGCACTGATGCAGATGTCAGAGCACGAATCGGTAAAGCAAGAGCAGCCTTTCTTCAGTTGAAAAAAGTGTGGAGTTCCAGAGAGCTGTCACAACACACCAAAATCCGGATTTTCAACTCAAACGTAAAAGCAGTTCTCCTTATGAGCAGAGACTTGGAGGTTGACAAAAACCACAGTCAACAGAGTACAGATGTTCATAAACAGTTGCCTTAGAAGAATCTTGAAAATCCACTGGCCAGAGAAGATCAGCAATGTCAGACTCTGGGAGAGAACAGAGCAGATAACAGCAGAGAATGAAATTGGGCGAAGAAGAGGGGGATGGATTGGTCACAGTCTGAGAAAGCCAGTGTCCAGTATCACTAGGTAGGCATTGTCATGGAACCCCCGGGAAAGAGGAAAAGAGGCAGGCCGAGAAACACCTGGCGTCGAGACCTCCAAGCAGACATCAAGAGACTTGGAAACACCTGGAGTAAAATCGAAGGAGAAGCACAGGACTGGAGTTGCTGGAGGTCTCTCGTCGACGGCCTATACCCTGGGAGGGGTGACAGGCGTAAGTAAGTAAGTAAGCGGTTATATTCCCTGGTCATAGGAATTTTGAATTATGCCTTTTCGGATTGTGCTTTTGTTAGATTTCCTTGGTGTACAATATTCGTAGTGTGGTTATATTCCTCCAGGAAAAAGAAACCCGCGCAAATAATAAAGAGAAGGCATCGTTTGTCGTTGTTCAGTGTTGTTGTTGTTGTTGTTGTCTATGAAGATTTAAGATAATGTTGTAACGTACACAAAGAATGTTCACTCACGCAGTTTAAATTCTCATCCCAACTATTTCTCTCCTTCCTACGATTTCCGCAAAACATTTGATGATGAATATATGTGTGCTGTTCTGTGATTTTGAACTTACGGCCTAGAGCCGTAAGGTTCAAAATCACAAACCAGCACACATTTTATTGGAGTGAGTAAGACCACGTTTCAACGAGGCGCCGTGGAATGCCACCTGAAGAGTGTTCGAGGAAGAAGAAGAAGAGGAAAGCCACCTAGGTGGATACATGTGCGTTCAAAACCTATAATTTTCTTTTCTAGCTTTTTAAGGGGCTTGACATCCGAAAAGGTGTTACACCCCTCCGAAGGCTTGACACACAGGCTACGTTAGAGAAAGGCTTTTTTTTTTCACTACGTATATCGATGTCCAGTATCAACAGCTTCCATTTCACCATTACGCGTAAATTTGAAGACACATTTCAGCACCATTTGTGTTTGTTATGCCTTGTCGACACACCTAATGAACTTTAACAGCAGTTGGGACATGCAGCAAAAGCACACGCGTAATCGCACTTATTTATTCTGCCCAGCCTTTAGAGTGTCAATCTATTTTTAGCTGTTTCGTGTACTGAAAGCGTTGTATTTATAGAACGGAGTAGAGTCATTGTCAAATTACTTGATATCAAAACGACGTGTGCTGAACTGGATTCTCCTGTATCTAAATGAACCATATCTAGACCTGTGCTTAGCGTTTCGTAACCATCTGTTACAGAAGTGTATATTTGAGCAGTTACGGCGGTCGTGGGCCTTTAAAGTACTGTGAGACACTTTGAAAGCCTTCTTTATCAACCGTTCCCTGTTCTTCTGAGTGGGTCTTTAACTCATTCTACCCCAGACACACCACAGCAAAATAAGGATCGGCCATGACAGTTCAAGGGTGATGCCTATGGGCGCCAAGCTATTCTGGCATCACCCTTGAACTATCATGGTCGATCTGTGTCCTGCGCTGCAATGCAGTCTTCAGAGGACAACGGCAACATTTGGGGATTTCGGTGTTGGGGTAGAATGAGTTAAGCACCCCGGGTGAGCATTTAGGTTTGACTGTGGTCATGTGTATGAAGGTGTGGGACAAGTGTCACTCGACATTCCTCGGAATTTCTGCGTCAGTCACTTTGTCATGACAGCGTTACATGCAGGCTAATAATCGGCTTTAAAGTACTGTGAGACACTTGAAAGCCTTCTTTATCAACCTCTCCCTATGCTTCTGAGTGGGTCTTTAAGCACCCGGGCCATGTGGTCATGTGTATGAAGGTGTGAGACAAGTGTCACTCGACATACCTCGGAATTTCCGCGTCAGTCACTTTCTAATGACGGCGTTCGGCGTTACATGCAGGCTAATAACTTTCTCAATGCCAGGAAGAAATAAGTATATTTTACAGCAGAACCTCTTTTGAGAGACCACTATCCTCCCTTTTGAGAGATCACCGGTCATTAAAACCGGACTATCATTTAGCTGGCTGTAACTAATACGGTTACCTAAAATTAAAAAAAAATAAAAATAATGATAATAATAAGATTATAATAATAATAATAATAATAATAATAATAATAATAATAATAATAATAATAATAATAATAATTATTATTATTATTATTATTATTATTATTATTATTATTAAATGATGGTTTTAATGACAGGAGACACTTTCTGACTTCCAAGAACTCTCTTAACTCATTCAGCCCGACGGCCGTATTTCCCAAATTTTGGAGGCGTCATCTAATGACTATGCACCAGTTGCAGGAGATGGATCGACCTTGATAATTCAAGGGCAGCGCCAGATTAGCTTGGCGCCGACAGGCGCCAAGCTAATCTGGCACTACCCTTGAATTATCATGGTCGACCCATCTCCTGCTGTAGTGCGTCAGGGCGGCGTACTGCTCAAAACAGGTTCGACTATTTTAACCCTTTAGCTGTCGGTAGCGGTTTTTGTCGAGGTGATTCCTGCAGGAATCACCTCGACAAAAAAACCCCGCTACCGACAGCTAAAGGGTTAAGGGGTCCTTGCAGTTCCAGGATCAAAGCTATACACAGGCTCTTGCAGATGGTAGGGTGGGGTTCAGGAACAAAAACAAAAACAAAAAAGCCTCGTCGAGAAACTCGGTCAGTGTTACTTCACAATGTACCAGCATCATTGTTAACCCTTTGCGTGTCGGTAGCGGATTCTGTCCGCGCGATGATTCCTGTAGTAATCATCGCGCCAGAAACAGCTACCGACACGCAAAAGGATTAAATGCACTATGGGTTTGATCGCACATGTCCTGTGCAAGTAGCGTTACACTCGGCTCCACTGGTGCCAGTTGGTTGGTGCCGGGTTAGTTCGGGTTTAACGTCCACGGCACCGAAGTGATAATGGACGGCCCTGACGGGCGGGTTATGGGGGACAGGGAAATCTATTACTTATGGAGTACGACCTGAACATTGATCAACTCAGGCGCACTCCAACTGTGGCAGTTTGATTTACCAGGACCTCTCAACGGACATGCTATTGAACAAGCCCGTCTTTTCCCCCTGGATTTCGAGTCCAGCTACCGGGGCCGGGACGGGGTTTCGAACCCACAACCCGGCGATTCCCTTCGCTCTCCTGCTCCGACGCTTAACCGCCTGAGCTATTTCGACTCCACTGGTGCCAGTTGATTTTTAAAAACTGCTTTTACCGAGTTGAAAGCTAACCGGAAGCTGAGCGTGCAGAAAACAACTATGGCGAGACAACCGCTGCAAACTCGCTATTTCTGACCACCTAAACTGTACATTCATTTTATAATGTGTATAAAGAAAAGATAACTTTACAATACAATACAATACAATACAATACAATACAATACAATACAATACAATACAATACAATACAATACAATAGTATAACTGAGTGTCCAGATCATCCTATAAGCCTGTGGCTTGTTTTGATATGATGATAAGTGATGTATATTTTTTATGTATTTTGCAAAGTAATAAACTGTTTAAACCAATACAATACAATACAATACAATTTTATCGTCCCTGATAAAAAACAAAACTGAGACAAGAATAAATGTAGTAAAACTGTTGCCGCTAGGGTTTCACGTGAAAGAAAAACAGAAGATAGTGGTAGAAAACCCTTTAAAATAGTAACAGATAACGACGTTTCGGATCAAAGATCCTTCCTCAGGTGACATGGAAACAAACGTAGAACAGAAAAGAACACGACAGAAAGAAAAGACGTCATCCTGTATAGAGAGAATTTAGAATGACGTAAAAAAATTAAAAACAAAAACACACACATAGTGACGCAAATACACATGCACAAAACACGTAGCAAAAAACTTACGTCTATATACATACACGTCACTGCATACATTCGCATTCACTCGTGCCTGCTGCAGCTCACGCACATGCACACACACACACACACACATACACACAAACACACACACACACACACACACACACACACACACACACACACACACACACACACACACTCAAAGGTAGCATCATATCATCAGTGAGGTCAAGTCTGGCACCAACTACCCAGACTGAGACAAGAATAAAGAAAATACAAGGTGCACATCATCCGCGACTCCCCCACCCCGCCCCCTCACCCCCCTCTCCCGTCTTCCCATACTAAACGACTAAAATAGTTACATGTGTAAAGTAGTCATAGCATAATAGTCATGGAAAATATCACAGCTACATAAACAAACAATCGGTCAATTTCGAGAGAGTGTGTGTCTTCAACGTGACATTGTGCATTTTATTTCATAATCTTTAACTCATTTAGCCCGACGCACGTATTTCCCAAATTTTGGAGGCGTCATCTAACGAATATGCACCATTTGCAGGAGATGGATCGACCATGATAAGTCAAGGGCAGTGCCAGATTAGCTTGGCGCCGACAGGCGCCAAGCTAATCTGGCACTACCCTTGAATTATCATGGTCGACCCATTTCCTGCTGTAGTGCGTCAGGGGTGAAGGACAAGGCGTCCTTCAGTCCGTCGATCCGTGCTAGACTCTCCCCAATGGTTGCGGCGCACGAGTTAACCCATTGCGTCCCAGGTACGAAATCCCCACATTTTGGAGTTGTCCTCTGAAGACTGCATTACGATTCAGGAGACACATCGACCATGATAGTTCAAGGGTGGTGCCAGAATAGCTTGGCGCCTACGGGCGCCGAGCTATTCTGGTACCACCCTTGAACTATCGTGGTCGATCCATGTCTTGTTGTGGTGTGACTGAATGAGTTAATGGACTCTCCCTAAATGGCGGAGGCACGGCTCGCGACGCATGGAATATTTACGACGCGCGACTTAAAACTCATTCAAGAAGCCCCGCACCAATAGCTGCGAAAGTGTCGTGTAGCGTTGCAGGCGAAACGTTTCCGGGCCGACGACGGCCGCAGCGCGCCCGCGTACAGCCGTGCGCTAGCCCACTACGGTCGTCCAAGGCCCGATGACCTTAATTCACTGGTGTTAAGGAATAACTCCTATTGTCTTCATGCAAAGATAAGATTTCATAACAGGACAGCGCATTACCTACGAGTCCTGTCTGTAGATAACAGGACGAAGAATTATCTGGAACTTTTGCGCTGTGCCTACACTGGTGTATTGGTAAGCCTAATTTTTTTTTCGTTTCCTCGGCCCGATGACCTTAATTCACTGGTTTAAGGAATAACTCCTATTCTCTTCATGCAAAGATAAGATTTCATAACAGGCCAGCGCATTACGTACGAGTCCTGTCTGTAGATAACAGGACGAAGACTTATCTGGAACTTTTGCGCTGTGCCTACACTGGTGTATTGGTAAGCCTAATTTTTATTTCGTTTCTTTTACTATACTACCCGAGTCTCCTCTGTGAAGGCAAAAAACAGCAAGTCCCTTTTTTGTGAAAATCAACATTTTCATTGTATTACAATGGAAAACTGGCTTTTCACAAATAATTGCCGGGTTTTTTTTGGGGTTTTTTTTTCTCCTTCACATGCTAGATCGGAATTCACACGGTTTGGGGAGTTGTTCTCGGAAGACTACAATCCAGTTCAGGAGACAGATCGACAGTGATAGTTCGAGGGTGGCGCCAAAATAGCCTTGCGTCTAGCTCATTGGAGACGTGCCCTATGCGGATACGCGGCGATTCGCCGCGTGTCCGCATAGGGCACGTCTCCAATGAGCTAGAGGGACCACGCTATATTCTGACGTCAACGCTGAAATATCATGGTTGCCCTGGAACAGTTTTCTGTTGCACTGAATAACTGGAAGAACAAACAAATGAAGAAATGACTGACTGATGCATTCACTAATCCCTTCCCTGCGACTGGAAGCATATTTTGTTTCTGAAACCGTTCATTCAATGAGGAAAAAACCACATCCGTCCAAGGAACATGATTCAAATTGGCCTCAGCAAGAGACACATATATGTCCTCATGAACTCCAGCTACTTCGGGAGGATCATGAGGGTATGTGTCTCT
Source organism: Semisulcospira habei (assembly GCA_036245525.1). Taxonomy (NCBI): domain Eukaryota; kingdom Metazoa; phylum Mollusca; class Gastropoda; family Semisulcospiridae; genus Semisulcospira; species Semisulcospira habei. Next base: position 224,844,078 of record BTPG01000004.1, on the reverse strand, counting down.
TGCAGTTGAATTGTGTTCAGATTTCAGTCTTGGCATTGAAGGGGTAAATTCCTTCAGTCGTGAATCCATTTATTCATCTATGAATCACTGGCTATCTACGAAATTGATTATCTCGTCCGTCCGTCCTTCCGTCCATCAATCCATCCATGACATGTATTGACCCATCCATCCATCCATCCATCCATCCATCCATCCATCCATCCATCCATCCATCCATCCATCCTTGTTGTCTTCAGACAGCTCTCATCAGGAGTAGCGAACTCACAATGGCCACGCTGACCCGCTTACTTCTTCTCACCATCGGGTGCGGATTGGCCACGTGTGAGGTCAAAAGGTCAGATCCCGTGGGGGCGGGGTCCAACCCGCAAACGGGCGTGGTTCAGGTGCAGTCGGAGGTGATTCAGCAGCTGCAGGCGAGATTAGACGCGCAGCAACACATGCTGGAACAGTACGCCAGCCGTCTTGACGCGCTGGAGCGAAACAATCAGAACGGTCAGTGTCAGATGTGCAGTCTAAAATGTACTAAATTGACAGATGCCCTGCTATGACATCAAGGGTAGTGTTAGTTTAGCTTGCCGCCTATGGAAACGCCAAGCCACTATCATTTTCGAGTCATCTTCAACGTAGTGGACAGTCATCGTCATTATATTAACCTTTTTAGCCCCAAGTTTTCATTTCTCAAATTTTGGGGGTGTTGCCTAACGACTAGGTACCAGTGGCAGGAGGTGGATTGATCGTGATAATTCAAGGGTAGTGCCAGATGAGCTTGGCCCCTCCCGGCGCCAAGCTCATCTGGCACTACCCTTGAATTATCATGATCAATCCATCTCCTGCTGAAGGGTCCTGGGGCTAAATGGGTTAATACAGCAATCATAACATTGAGAAATATTCCGCGGTAGTCAGAAACTCGTAAGTTCAAAGCATAAGCCCCCTGGGGCGGTCTTCCAACAAACACGGGTGCCAAATTATGTATATAAAAAAAAAGAGGGATGGAACTTAATTAACCCCCCGCGATTGCGGGGCCAATGCGTTTCTATGTCTCTTGCCGTTCGGCGGAACTGACATCAAAGAGGTTAAAATAAATAAAATAAAAGTTATCGATTATTTCATTCACGGTTTAGTTTTCCACCACTCGGGGTTGAAGTCGTCTTGCCAATATTCAGAAGGCTTATTTTAACGTTAGGCCTATTTATTTACTTGATACATAATTAAACTCGTAGTCCTCGTAATCCTGACGCACTACAGCAGGAGATAGATCGACCACGATAATTCAAAGGTAGTGCCAGATTAGCTTGGCGCCTGTCGGCGCCTAGCTAATCTGTCACTGCCCTTGAATTATCATGGTCGATCCATCTCCTGCAACTGGTGCATAGTTATTAGACGACGCCTCCAAAATTTGGGAAATACGGCCGTCGGGCTGAATGAGTTAACCAAAGCCACACTGAATAAAAGTTTTACATGAAACTCTTACTGCGGTCTTTGAAATCAAGCATTTTGCTTACAGTGGCATTTTTTGCTGACTTCGGTCGTGAGCCTTTCAGCGAGGTTCAGCTGAGCCACGACAGCCCTGTGGTGTTCAACCGCGTGCAACTCAACGATGGCAATGCCTACAACAACGACTCGGGAGTCTTCACCGCGCCCGTATCCGGGCTCTACAGCTTCACTCTGCACGTCATGGCTCCCGACAGACCGGACACCGGGGCCATAGAGGTGAGTGTTCTGGGGGAAGTTGCATGAGGGAGCTTAGTCCTGTGTCAGCCACTAAGCAAGGTGCCCCGCTTCAGCGGGGCACCTTGCTTAGTGGCTGGCGCAGGACTAAAGCGGGGCACCTTGCTTAGTGGTAGGCACAGGAATAAGCTCACTAATGCAACTGGCCCATCTGGCCCGTCACGGTTTCCGGATGACTGACAAGTTAGTTAGATAGATAGTTATTGACCCTTTTGCTGTCGGTAGCAACTGTTGTCGCGATGATTCCTAGAGGAATCATCGCGACAAAAGTCGCTACCGACATCCAGAGGGTGATGGTTTAACGCCAAGCAGGCGACAAAGGCCTTCTCACGACGGCGGTTTATTAGAAGCTTGGGAGCTTGGATAGGGGGGGGGGGGGGGGGGGGCACAAGGCGGGGCAAGGAGGGGGTGGGGATGGGGATGGGGGCGGGGGAGGAAGAGGGTGTGAAGATAGCAAAATTATTGATTCACCATCTGTCTTCAGTTTCTCATGTTTTAAGGGCTAAGATCAAATATTATTGACGCCCTCTTTATTAGGATCTAGATGTTAGTGTCAGTGGCAGTTCTCTCTCTCTCTCTGCCGTGACTGAGATGGCCTTAGTTGCCTGCTCGGCGTTAAACCCAAATAATTAACTAACTCTGTCTGTCTGTCTGTCTGTATGTCTGTCTGTCTGTTTCTCTCTCTCTCTCTCTCTCTCTCTCTCTCTCTCTCTCTCTCTCTCTCTCTCTCTCTCTCTCTCTCTCTCTCTCTCTCTCTCTCTCTCTCTCTCTCTCTCTCTCTCTCTCTCTCTCTCTCTCTGGGATGTGGGGTGTGGGGGTGGGGGTGGGGATGGGGGGGGGGGGGGGGGGGTGTCCGGCGCTCTGGAAACCCTCCATGTAAAAAAAAAAAGACGTGAGAAATATCAAATAGAAAAAAGTAGACAAAATTCCGTAAATATATGTCGAAAATGCTTCCAGGTGTCGGAGACACAGGATAATGTAAATAACCACATTTCTTACGCATCCCCTCCCTTTCTGCCCCACCACCAACTCCCCCCCCCCACCCCCCGCCCCTTTCCACCAAGTCGTTTTATTTTTTTCCCGATGTTGGGAAGATAGTAAAACTGCTGTACATTTAATCACCGCACTCCTCAGACATGTAATATGATTGATTGATTGATTGATTGATTAATTGATTGATTGATTGATTGATTGGTTGATTGATTACTTAATTTTTTTGGCCTTTTTTACCAGAGACCTAGCAACCAACCATGTATATGTGTGTGTATTTTATTATTATTATGTTTATTTATACACTTTTAATTTTCTTAAATTCCTTTGTTTTCCTTGTTAATTTGATGGAGCAGACAGTGTAATTTCCCGATTCTTTTTTTTTTTTTTTTTGGGGGGGGGGGGGGGTATTAATAAAGTTATCTTGTATCTTGTATCTTGTAACCCTCCCTTTTTCAGATTGGCATCTTTACCAACAACACGTCCAGCCCTCAGGCCGTGGCGGTGTCGGAGGGAGGGAGGGACACCAATGACCAGGGGTCGGCCACCGCCATCTTGCATCTGGCCCAGGGGGACAAAGTCTTTGCCAAAGTGAACGCGGGGGATGACTTCATATGGGGGTCCTACTTTACGTCTTTTATGGGTGTTCTCATACATGCTGATTAATTGTGCGTTTACGTGTGTGGGTTGGTCTGTGAGTTTGGATTTGACGTCTTAACCAGTTCAGTGCCCGGATGACTTGAACGCCACCCAACTGCAAGAGGTATAGATCCTCGTGAGCCCCCGCAGCTGCGGGGGCTCATGAGGATCTATGCCTCTTGCTGACACCAGTTCATGGGGTTTTTGGTGTTGAATTAACGAAGATTGCAGAAACACGGTCTGCGTCAGCTGGCACTGAAGGGGTTAAAGATATCTTTTTAATAATAATAATAATAATAATAATAGTAATAATAATAATAATAATCATCATCTTCTCTTGGCTTGACTTCGCGAACGAAGATTCTATAGGGCTTGCCCACGTCGTCTGCAGGCATTTTCGTGGCTGCGGAGGCCAATCCGGGACAGGCAGGTTCGACCGCAGTGGCTGCAGGGGAAGGTCTGGTCAGGGTTCTGAGTTACGACAGCTCTGTTTTTTCTTCTGAGCCGCTTGTCCTTAAGGTTAGCTCTGCGAGAGTCCTCAAAGGAGACGGCTGCCTTGTGAATGGTGGAGCGCCAGGTGTCACGGTCCGCGGCAAGCGAAGACCACTGGTGGTGGTCGATTTGGCAGGCACTAAGTGACTTCTTGAGACCGTCTTTGTATCTCTTCTTTGGTGCCCCTCTGTCTCGGTGTCCAGTGGCGAGCTCGCCGAACAGAGTGATCTTGGGTAGGCGATGATCCTCCATCCTGGAGACGTGCCCCGCCCAGCGAAGCTGTGTCCGCAGCAGCAAAGCCTCGATGCTCACAGTTTCCGCCTGTTCAAGGACCTCGACGTTGGTGACATAGTCACTCCAGTGAATGCCCAGGATGGTACGCAGGCAGCGCTGGTGAAAGCGTTCGAGGAGTCGTAGTTGGCTGCGGTAGAGGGCCCAGGACTCGGAGCCGTACAGCAGGGTGGTGAGGACGACAGCTCTGTACACGCTGATCTTGGTGCCTTTTTTCAGCTGTTGATTGTGCCACACCCGCTTGAATAGTCGCCCGAAAGCACTGTTCGCTTTTGCCAGCCTGTTGTCCAGCTCCTTGTCCAGCTTGGCGTCTGACGTGATGATGCAGCCAAGGTAGGTAAACTGGTGTACAGACTTCAGTTCGGACTCGCCGATGGTGATGTGGGGAGGGCGATGCTCTTCCTTGGGTGCCGGCTGATGAAGGACCTCTGTCTTTTTCAGACTGACCTCAAGTCCAAAGAGCTGGGCGGCATCTGCGAAGCAGGACGTAATGCGCTTCAAGGCTCTCTCTGTGTGTGCAACGAGGGCAGCGTCATCAGCAAAGAGCAGCTCACGAATCAGTTGGTCTAGGGTTTTCGTGTGGGCCTGCAGTCGTCTGAGGTTGAACAGGCTGCCATCGAGACGATACCTGATGTACACTGCGTCGTCATCGTCGAGGTCCACTGTGGCCTGCTTCAACATCATGCTGAAGAAGATGGTGAAGAGGGTCGGTGCCAGCACGCAGCCTTGCTTCACGCCGTTGCGAATGGGGAATGGTTCTGAGAGGTCACTGTTTAGTCTGACCTGGCCTTGCTGGTCCTCGTGGAGCTGGACGATCATGTTGAGGAACTTTGGGGGACAGCCTAGTCGCTCCAGGATCTGCCACATACCTTGCCTGCTCACAGTGTCAAACGCTTTTGTTAGGTCGACAAATGTTACGTACAGCCCTTTGTTCTGCTCGCGGCACTTCTCCTGAAGCTGTCTCAGCACAAAGACCATGTCGGTGGTACTCCTGTTGGCTCTGAAGCCACACTGGCCCTCTGGGAGGTGGTCTTCAGCGATGGCAGGTACCAGCCGATTCAGGAGCAACCTTGCGAGAATTTTCCCGGCAATGGACAGCAGGGTAATTCCACGATAATTAGAGCAGGCAGACTTCTCTCCTTTGTTCTTGTACAGGGTGATGATGACTGCATCACGGAGATCCTTTGGTAGTGTTCCTTTTTCCCAGCAGCAGAGAAAGAGGTCGTGGAGCTTGTTGTGCAGTGCTGGGCCTCCATGTTTCCAGATCTCTGGCGGGATTCCGTCAATGCCTGCTGCTTTGCCACTCTTGAGCTGGTGGATGGCTGTGAGGGTCTCTTCGGCGGTGGGCGGTTCGTCCAATTCAACCTTTAGTGGAAGGTGTGGGATTTGGAGGATGACTGTTTCTTGAACAGTGCGCTCAGCGCCGAAGAGGTCCTGAAAGTATTCCGACCAGCGGTTCAAGATGGAGGTATTATCTGTGAGGAGTGCCTGTCCATCAGCGCTTCGCAGGGGACTTTGTACCAGGTGCCTAGGGCCATACACTGCTTTCAGTGCTTCGTAGAAGCCCCTGTAGTCACCGTTGTCAGCGCAGAGCTGGGTCCTCTGTGCGAGTCTGGACCACCACTCGTTCTGGAGCTCTCTAAGCTTGAGCTGGAGACTGCTGCACATGAGGCGGAAGGCAGACTTCTTCTTCTTCTTATTAATAATAATAATAATAATAATAGTAATAATAATAATAATAATCATCATAATCATAATAATAATAATAGATAATAATAATAATAATAATAATAATAATAATAATAATAATAATAAAAAAAAAGAGGATTAATTTACAAGTCGCCGACACCTGGTAAAATAGTTCAAGGATGGCGTCAGAATAGCTTGGCGACTACAGGCGCCAAGCCTTTCCCGATCACTTCCGTGCCAGCGGGACAAGAAATAGGGCGCCAAGCTATTCTGACACCACCCTTGAACTATCATGGCCACATTCTGTCGTAGCATGTCAGGGCTCAGAGCCGTAAGGTCCAAAATCACAGACCAGCACATAATTTTTAGAAAAAGTAGACGCCAAAGTAACGTTGGGTATCTTCTATGACAACTCATGCGGGCCCTATGTCTCGTCGGGATTTTGCTGTTGTGTGTACTCCTACATGCGGACTAACTGGTAATTCTTCATGTGTGTTGGTTTGTGATTCTAGGTCTTGTCGTTTAGAACAGCAAGGTCCAAATCACATATTCTGGTGGCGGTGTGTGATTTTCTTAATTACGACTTACAGCCGCACGGTTTATAGTCCAAAACACACATTTTCTTGTCAAGGATTCAAGATTCAAAATAAACTTTATTTCTCGAAAGAGATTTTTTTTTTTGCGCCGCCGTGTCATTTGTGTTTTAACCCTTTCGTGTCGGTGTCGGAATCATCGCAAAAAACCGCCACCGACATGCAAAGGGTTAAGGGTTCTTTCTCCGGGTACTCCGGTTCTTCCACCCCCCACACTTTGGTACCGGTCTCAGGCCACTTTACAAATTTCAAATACAAGCGATCAAAAATCTCTGTAACTTCAGTAGCTGACTGGCCCTTCGTTTGTCTTGTACTGTGTTTGTCTTAAATGGCGTAAATCCGTGTCTGTTTCGTGAGTGTGTGTGTTGGGTTTCAGGCGCGGCGCTTTGAGTCGATTTCCCCAAAATTGAGAAAAAGCGCCTATATAATAACGGTATTATTATTTTTTTATTATTATTATATAGGTTGTCTAATAATGTCTAATATCTTAAAAACTATAAATGTACATATATAAAGTATGCACGCACGCACGCACATGCGCGCGTGCCAATGAAATCTTAGAGTTGACGAATAGCGGGCCTCCTGCGGCCGACGTTGACCCGAAGACCTTTGGTAGGCCTTTTGGGAGGGGCAGATTGAGTAACGATCATCTGGCACGACCGCACACTTCTGGAGTGACAGGATATACACTGTTCACTGCACTCAGGATGCAACTGATAAAGATCATTGGCCCTCACAAGGACAACACACAGGCTGGGGTAACAAAAAAGTAAAAAAATATCGTCACCAAGTGTCTCGGCATATTAATGTAATAATAATAATAAGGAAGATTTATAAGGCGCCTATACATGGTAAGATGCTCTAGGCGCCGTACATATGAACAAGGAAAATATTACACAAAAGGTGACAAAGCCACAAGTACAATTACACCGAAAACAGAAAATGACTAATTACATAAACACTGATAATCAAGATGGGAAAAGATGGGTTTTAAGGTTGTGTTTAAAACTGGCACTAGACTCACTGTGTCTCAATGATTTAGGAAGATCATTCCAGGCTTTTGGACCCTGGTAAGAAAAAGATCTCTGCCCAAATCCTTTAGTCCTTACTGTAGGAATACGAAGCATTTTATTGTCAGACGAACTGCGCAATTGCCTCGAAGGGATATAACAGTGAAGGAGCTCTGAGAGACAAGTGGGTCCAGTGCTAGAAAGAGAAACATGACAAATGGATAAGACTTTGTGCTTGACTCTCGCCTTCATTGGCAACCAGTGGAGAGCGTGCAGGATGGGGGACACATAGTCTGACTTTTTCGCTTTCATGACCAGACGTGCGGCTGAATTTTGGACTCTCTGGAGCCGATCAAATAGATACTGCGGGCATCCAGATAAGAGTGAGTTGGCATAGTCAATGCGAGACAGAGTAAATGAAAAAACCAGTGTTTTTGTAGCCTCTGAGGTAAGGAACTGTCTAACAGAGCTAATACGACGCATCTCCAAATAGGCTGCCCTGCAAATGTTTATGACCTTTATCCATGGACAAGTCATGCTCAATTGCAACACCCAGGTTCTTCACTGACTGAGAGAAGCTGACGGTCGTGTTCTCAATCATGATGTGCTGAGGAAAAGCGGTAGAAGAAGATACTCTGGGTGACGCAATGAGCATGGCTTCCGTTTTTCCTTCATTCAGTTTGAGCTTGTTTTCTAACATCTACAGCCTCACATCAAGAATGCAATGTGACATGTGACGAGCTGTGTTTTGTATATGTGTTAATATTATATTTTATTACGTCACCCCTCTGGTCAATGGTCAATACATTGTAGCATGATTTTGCGCGGCCGGTTGCCACCGAGCTGCCGAGTGTGGGTTCTGGCAGAGGTGACCTACTTAGCCCCAGTCTTAGTGATTTTCCTTTTGGCCGTCCCATCTAAATTTAGCTGGAAGTGACCAATCATTTAAATAGACCAGTGGTAGACATCGACCTTGACCCAGTAGCGCCCCCTCGTGGTAGCGTCTCCACGCTAAGAACGCATTTGCTGTAGCACCACGACGGAAGCAAGACCGGCCTATTGAGCGTCAAATTACTTTCACGAGTTTTGTCTAACTGGACCTCTGTAAGTCATACATTTTACTATTTTTTACTTAGAAATGTTGGTTGTCTTTGCATATTTCGAAGATATATTTTATGCACTGATTTTGATGTATTTTGTAAATTTTCTGACTGACCGGTCTGTCTTTGACGGGTTGAGGGGAGCGCTGTGGTCACTTAGGGGCTTGTGTTTTGATTTGACTTTACTATCTAAGTTTACCATGTTTTAGGTTAATCTGATCACTTGTTTTGATGAAGATACTAAGTTTATGTTGATGCTTTGCACCAATTTGAGCAAGCCTAGACTATTGTTCGGACTCCTATCATGGAGACCGATTGGAGTTTATTCAGGCGTAAACGAATTTGCTTGCGGTTTAATGGGCGCCATTATCTCTGGCACCTTTTCAGAACTCACTTTTATCAACCAAAAGAAACTTTAATCAATCATTTGGATTGTAGTCGGGGCTTGCTCAATGGTGCTGGGGATCATTTGGTCAGTTATGTTGCTTTCTTTTGAGATCGCTTAGTACCGGTGATAGGATGATCAGTTGCATTTTCTGGCATCAGTATCCCTTTGTGTCAGTAGTTTACCGTTGTATCACGCGCGCACTGTGTGGGATTGGGTCACGTGATCTCATTCTTAGCATGGATTGGTCAGCTGGCTGGCTGTGACTGTCGGTCAGCCAGTGTGTGTGGTTTTGGTGACCGCTACCTGCTAGTAATGTGATCGCGCGAAGAAGTTGTCATAATCCGAGTGCCTGCGATTAAACCTGTTACTTTCTAAACATCTTTTATTATAATAATGTCTGCGGTCATCGATTTCAGGCATGACAGGTTATGATATGACGGACATAGAACTTCTTTCCATTGAGGTTTACCTGATGGAGAGTAGCTTCCCTTAGTTTATTCTTGATAGGGAGACTTGAGTCGTCTGCTATTGTTTACATGTGCTATGTGATAGCATGCGAAGCCAGGTGTGCGTGCATACTTGCTGCAATGGGTCTTACTTTTGAAGAAATGTGTTACCAAGGTTCAGGACTTAGGGATATGATATGTAATGCCGTTTTCTATTAGAGCTTGTGTATATATTGTGGACCACAGCATTCCTCTTGCTCTCTCTCTCTCTCTCTCTCTCTCCTGTGTTCATACTTCTAAGCTCCACAAATATAGCACCATGTTCCAATCTTATACTTTATGATATATATCCTTATAATTATTTTTAGTCATTTTAGGTTTTGTAGTAATTATAGTTGAACTTAGTCTTATTTTATAAAATACCGCCTTGACCAAAGTACATCAGTGGATGGTGGATGTATGAGAACCTGTGTGATGATCTTTTGAATTATCCAGCCACTGTAGTATTTTGTAATAATAACATGCCTATCCTCAATTTTATGTAACATCAATTTTCTATTTGGTATGTACACTTTAGATGGAAATTATATTGTGTGTTATTTGATATTCCAGGTGTACTGCCTCCTTGGTGGAGAAATAAAAACATCTTCACAAGGCGCAACATGGCCTCCCTGTCTCTTTTGTTGTAATCCGCCCCACCACATCTTTTGGCGTCGCCGACAGGATTACTACAGGACAAGGAGGCAGTGCACAGGAGGCGGAGGAGTCAACATCTACCACCAACAGCAGCGTAGAGGGCGTGCTAACATCTCAACTGAACCAACGGCAGCATGGCAACCATGTATCCACCAGCAAGCGAGTACCCCCTGGCCAGCAATGCGATCTTCGTGGGTCCTCACAGCACCGGTGGGCAGGTTATCTCCTTCCCAGCTCTGCCAACGTTCGAGGGACTGCGGTATGAGGGCTGCCCTGTCGAAGTTTTCATCGAGGAGGCAGAACGTAAGATCGCTTGCCTCAAAGCCCTCTACGGCCAGAAGCTTGGGCAGCTGGAACTGGCAGAATGGGTTGCCCTGGCACTGGAGGGGAGAGCGCTGAAGAAGTTCAAGAGGTGGGTGGAACATGTTCCAGATGAGGACTACACTGCTGAGTCCATCTTGAGCTTCCTGCGAGATCACTTCCTGGGGTACCAACGGATACCAGGCAGTACGCAGGAGCCTCCAGGAGTGCACCAGTCCGAAGGGCAGGCACCCTCATCAGCCCCAGTGACCGAGGAGGAGGATGGAGACTGGGTGGTCCTCTATACCCAGGAGGAGGTCACTGCCCCTGCGTCTTCCACGCCACCTCAGTGCCCTCCAGCCCGAGAGACCGTGGACCCGATAGTGCAAGATGCCGAGGTGCAGGTGGCTGAGCCTGAGCAGTTGCAGCAGCCACCTCAAGATGCTAGACCCACCCTTGTCTGCTGGGCTTGCAATGAGAACGGTCATCGACGTGCTAACTGTCCAAATAGCCAGCGACGACAGGAGTTTCAGCGGCACACTGGTTTCCCTACACCTCCACCTGGCATGGGACTATCACTGCCACCATCTTTTCTCTTCCATCTCATGACAATGGTGCAGTGGTGCTGGCAAATGATGACGATGTACTGTACCGCTGTGTTGACCATGTGTGCTGGTTTTGGCGTTTCATGCCAGGTGTAGCTTAGATCCCTGTGCTACAGCATTTGTATCTGAAGAACTGTTTAGGTGAAACTCTTCATCGCAGAACTGAATATTGTTTATTTGCGTTTGAAGCTGACATGTCTTAACCTGTACTTAGTGGTGTGTTTATGAAGTTTGGATGATCGACTGATTTGTGGGTGTGTTGACATTTTATGTTTTAGTGGGTTTTGTATTGAAGTTGAGTGTTTGGTTTTGTTCATCGTGTACTGTTAGTTTGTTTGTGCATTGCTAGATTTTGCCCCATGCTTTTACAGATGGCGGGGGGGGGGGGGGGGGGGGGGGGGGGGGCCAGCGACAGCCTGTGGCCATCCCACCCCCCACGGGCTGCTTCGGTTTGCTGGCGATGGCGTGGTCAGTTCAGCCGAAGACCGGATCACAGAGGCAGAACATACAGCAGGCAGAACAAAAGACCTGCAGAAACTACCTAGAAGTGTAGTAAAGTAGAGATTAGAATGTCCCTGGATCTGTTTTGAATTCATGGATGCAAATGAAAGGACCTTATATGCCCTGTTTGATTAAATTTGTTTTGTAGTGTATTCTGTTTAGTGGTGATTTTTCTAATACTAATAGTGCCAAGGTGGATGGTATGACTGAGAACTTTGAACTGCTGTGGCGATGCGAGTTTTGGTACATGTTTATCATTGACTAGTGGGGTGTTGGTACGTGTTTATTGTGTAGGCTGTCAGCTGTCACTAGGAAACCTCAGCCAGGTATTTTCCTTGAGACTCTAGTGACTGGGCTGGCAGATTGCAGTTTTGTTTAGTGTTGTTTTTTTAACCTGTGATTGCTTGTGTGTAACCTTTTCATGAGGCATGAGCAAGTCTGAGGGGTTTTGATGTTGTCCAAGATTTTTTTGTTTTGTAGTTTGTACGTGTGTAACTAAGGGTTGAGACGATACGTGTCTTACTTGCTTACAAAGGTTTTGTGAAGCATGTGCTGAAGTTTTGCTGGAATTTTTATACTTGATGTATTTACAGTAAGACTATGTATGGGTTGTAGTCACGTACCTCTCAGTTGTGTTGTGATTTTGTGCTGCTGTGACTTTGATATGTACAGTAGCAGTGTTGTGAGACCACTCCTCTCCTCTTATCTTTTTTTGGTGCTAGACGTAAGAGAATTTTCTTGTTTAGTACCATGATTTGCACTGTGCGTTTTACCGCGAGGACGCGGCTACCAGAAAGAGTTCGGGGGGATGTGACGAGCTGTGTTTTGTATATGTGTTAATATTATATTTTATTACGTCACCCCTCTGGTCAATGGTCAATACATTGTAGCATGATTTTGCGCGGCCGGTTGCCACCGAGCTGCCGAGTGTGGGTTCTGGCAGAGGTGACCTACTTAGCCCCAGTCTTAGTGATTTTCCTTTTGGCCGTCCCATCTAAATTTAGCTGGAAGTGACCAATCATTTAAATAGACCAGTGGTAGACATCGACCTTGACCCAGTAGCGCCCCCTCGTGGTAGCGTCTCCACGCTAAGAACGCATTTGCTGTAGCACCACGACGGAAGCAAGACCGGCCTATTGAGCGTCAAATTACTTTCACGAGTTTTGTCTAACTGGACCTCTGTAAGTCATACATTTTACTATTTTTTACTTAGAAATGTTGGTTGTCTTTGCATATTTCGAAGATATATTTTATGCACTGATTTTGATGTATTTTGTAAATTTTCTGACTGACCGGTCTGTCTTTGACGGGTTGAGGGGAGCGCTGTGGTCACTTAGGGGCTTGTGTTTTGATTTGACTTTACTATCTAAGTTTACCATGTTTTAGGTTAATCTGATCACTTGTTTTGATGAAGATACTAAGTTTATGTTGATGCTTTGCACCAATTTGAGCAAGCCTAGACTATTGTTCGGACTCCTATCATGGAGACCGATTGGAGTTTATTCAGGCGGTAAACGAATTTGCTTGCGGTTTAATGGGCGCCATTATCTCTGGCACCTTTTCAGAACTCACTTTTATCAACCAAAAGAAACTTTAATCAATCATTTGGATTGTAGTCGGGGCTTGCTCAATGGTGCTGGGGATCATTTGGTCAGTTATGTTGCTTTCTTTTGAGATCGCTTAGTACCGGTGATAGGATGATCAGTTGCATTTTCTGGCATCAGTATCCCTTTGTGTCAGTAGTTTACCATTGTATCACGCGCGCACTGTGTGGGATTGGGTCACGTGATCTCATTCTTAGCATGGATTGGTCAGCTGGCTGGCTGTGACTGTCGGTCAGCCAGTGTGTGTGGTTTTGGTGACCGCTACCTGCTAGTAATGTGATCGCGCGAAGAAGTTGTCATAATCCGAGTGCCTGCGATTAAACCTGTTACTTTCTAAACATCTTTTATTATAATAATGTCTGCGGTCATCGATTTCAGGCATGACAGGTTATGATATGACGGACATAGAACTTCTTTCCATTGAGGTTTACCTGATGGAGAGTAGCTTCCCTTAGTTTATTCTTGATAGGGAGACTTGAGTCGTCTGCTATTGTTTACATGTGCTATGTGATAGCATGCGAAGCCAGGTGTGCGTGCATACTTGCTGCAATGGGTCTTACTTTTGAAGAAATGTGTTACCAAGGTTCAGGACTTAGGGATATGATATGTAATGCCGTTTTCTATTAGAGCTTGTGTATATATTGTGGACCACAGCATTCCTCTTGCTCTCTCTCTCTCTCTCTCTCTCTCCTGTGTTCATACTTCTAAGCTCCACTAATATAGCACCATGTTCCAATCTTATACTTTATGATATATATCCTTATAATTATTTTTAGTCATTTTAGGTTTTGTAGTAATTATAGTTGAACTTAGTCTTATTTTATAAAATACCGCCTTGACCAAAGTACATCAGTGGATGGTGGATGTATGAGAACCTGTGTGATGATCTTTTGAATTATCCAGCCACTGTAGTATTTTGTAATAATAACATGCCTATCCTCAATTTTATGTAACATCAATTTTCTATTTGGTATGTACACTTTAGATGGAAATTATATTGTGTGTTATTTGATATTCCAGGTGTACTGCCTCCTTGGTGGAGAAATAAAAACATCTTCACAAGGCGCAACATGGCCTCCCTGTCTCTTTTGTTGTAATCCGCCCCACCACAGACACGCTCTGGATGATCTCTTTGAGCTGACTGACACTACCTGACTTATAGAGCTGTGTATCATCACTGTAAGCATGATGTGAAACAGAGTGTCCAGCAATAATACTGGACAAAGGCTGTACATACAGTAGGAAAAGCACTGGGCCTAATACTGAGCCTTGTGGGACCCCAAAACGGAGGCTGGCAGGTGCAGAGACATGCCCATCGACAGACACAGTCTGTGACCGCTCAGTAATGAAAGAGTGGAACCAAGACAGGGCAGTGCCATCAATGCCAAAAACAAGCTGGACGATTAATCAGGATAGTGTGGTCGATTGTGTCGAACGCGCTAGAAAGATCGAGTAAAGCGAGCACTGATACCTGTACAGTGTCTGTTTCTCCGAGCGACTATAAACAGGACCTACAAGACCAGCCTAGTAAGCACAGGTTCTCGGACCACTGCGGCCGTCGTTGGCCCGAAGATTTTTTGCTACTGGGATTTTTTTTTTTTTTACACTGAGAGCTTGTCTTGTTCTACAGTGACCAGGAAAAAAAAAAATAATTGAAACACTTTGAGAAAACGCGGTCTCTATCACAGCCTGTGAAACCTTGTCTTCTTGTTCAGATGGGGCTCGTCGGAGCACGTTCAATGGCATGCACATGACGTCATGGGCGGGCGGGCCCCAAATTCTGGCAAACAAGTGACAAGATAAAAAATAACATCACCTCTAGCTATGCGAACCTTGCTGGAGAACGTACTTGCCGTGCGCGCGCGCGTGTGTGTTTGTGTGTTTGTTTGTTTGTTTGATTGTGTGTGTGTGTGTGTGTGTGTGTGTGTGTGTGTGTGTGTGCGTGTGTTTGTGTGTGTATGTGTGTGTGTTTGACAGCGACTAGCGCCCGCGTTTGTGGACGGACAAGCCTGAAACTTTACATATGTTCCCTACGAAAATTCTCTTTAGGAGGAAATGGCCGTTAGTCCATAATTTTTGTTTTACGTACGTGATATTTTCCATATAGCTAGATTGAAGAAAGCTTTGAATTAATTTATTAACCAAATTTCATACCACTTCAACCTTTAGAGTGAAAAGTATAGTGCGTTGGAAATTTTGGAATTGCAATATTCACTATTTGTGGGGATTATTTTTAATACGGTTAAAAATCTGTGAATATTTTTATGAAAAAAATAATCTTTTCATTAACAGACAAATGATTCTTCATAAATAGTATTTTCGAAAACCTGCTGATTGTCCCGGCTCTAGTATGATTAGGTCAAATTATGATTTTCGGCACCACGTATTAAAAAAAATAAATAAATAAATAAATAAATTTAAACTATTTAAATCTTTTTATGAAAAAAACGTAATCTTCTCATTAATGCTAGAATGGTTTTTCACAACAATATTTACATAATAAGCAGGTTGCTTGTCCCGGCTCCCGGATATGATTGGGTCAGATCCTTACTCAAAAGTTCTAGGTATGAAAATCAGCTAGAAAAAAAAATCCTGATCATGCGTGTAAAATGCAGAGAAGATTGTAACGGAGAAAGAGTGCTGTAACTGTCATTTCTAAGCGTGTTTATTTCTCCGTTGGGTTCTTCCCAGCTAAAAAAATACAAGTTTTTTTCCTTTTCTACGAGTGACGTAAAACATCACTTTTGCCACTGTGCACACGGTGTTGTGCTGGCGATGCCATAACGTGAAGCTTATGGTGGCGTTATTTCGCTGTTCGTTCTCTTGTTCTTATTCAGAATGGATGTCAGTGGCTACGCCAGCCCACAGAAAGTACAACTGGCGCCGTGCGCTGTGTGTCTATCTCTGTGTGTCGATCAGAGGGTAGGGTAGTATAGGCTTGGGCGAGATGGATCAGAAGGATAAGTTTAAAAATAAGAACAACTTTGGGCTGGGCATCCCATCCTGTTTTACATTGACTAGAAAAAATAAATAAGGCCCCTCCCGTACATTGATACACGTCGTGAAAACGCATTTCTCTATCTCGGCCTCTGTGGCAACAGGCAGATCCTTCCATCTGCAAGATATATAGATTCTCAAAGGCCCTAGGCCTTCTCTATCTGTGTGGAGGAGGCGTAGATTTTTCATGTGCCCTGGCAGCTGCCAGGGCACATGAAAATCTACGCCTCCTGCACACAGATAGAGCAGCTGCCAGGGCACATGAAAATCTACGCCTCCTCAGTGCAAACAGATAGAGCAGCTGCCATGGCACATGAAAAATCTACGTCTCCTCAGTGCACACAGACAGAGCAGCTGCCAGGGCACATGAAAAATCTACACCTCCTCAGTGCACACAGATAGAGCAGCTGCCAAGGCACATGAAAATCTACGCCTCCTGCACACAGATAGAGCAGCTGCCAGGTACATGAAAATCTACGCCTCCTCAGTGCACACAGTTAGAGAAACTGCCAAGGCACATGAAAATCTACGCCTCCTCAGTGCACACAGATAAAGCGGCATCTGCTAGGGCACATGAAAATCTACGCCTCTCAAGTTGCTCCTGAACTGAAGCCGGTTCCATTTACTTACAGAATCAACGTGAGGTATGATGCCTCCACTTGCCGGAGCAGGCCGTATTTTCTTTAATCTCGTCATTTCACCTTTCCCTGAATTACTGACCATTATTAATCCCATTCACTGCCGCTGTCCACATGACTGACTGACACGCCTAGTATTGCAAGGTAACTAACCTAACAGTGCTATTCTATTACCCACTTTACTTTGTAACCTTCCTAAAATATTAGCACTGGCAGTTTTCTTTTCAAGGTACCTAACCGTTTGCATTGGTTTCATGAGGATAAGTCTCTAGTTTGCCTCACTGAGTTGCCTTGGGGTCACTGACCAAGTCTCCGGGGAAAAAAACAACAACAACAGTAGAGGTGTCTGCCCCATTTACGATATAAAATCTGCATTGAAACACAGGAAGTCGTGGGAAATGATGTAGGTCTGTGACTGATATTAACCTCTTAGCTGCTATTGACGAAACCGCTCGGCGGAAAAGACGCATAGTGACGCGTCTTTTCCGCCGAGCAGCAATGTCGGTAGCAATCATGGGGTTAACGCCATTTTAAGTTGTTGACGGCATCAGTTGACAGGTCTGCTCAATATATCCCAGTAAGCAGCGCGTGCGACCGGCCATGCCGTCAGCAAGCTTGACCTTTTTGCCAGGCCGGAAGTGTATAGGAACTGTGGGGCCGGAAGTGGATGAGGCGTGCAACGATACGATTTCGACAGTTAGTTGGTTTTCCTGCGTGTTGAATGCGATGCTGATGTACGCGTTAGGTTAAAGTGTTCGCCAGTATTTCATCTTTTCCTTTGTTTGTGTGTTTGTTTGTTAGTTTGTTTTCCTTTCTTTTCCCTTGTTGCCTTTTTTTTTTTCTCGTTTCAGTATTTCATCAATCTTTTCCTCTTTTGGGTTGAGCATTATTCTGTCTAATTATGTATCACCCTATTTCAGTTATTGAGTTTGTTGTTTGTGTTGTCTTTTTCGATTATGTTCCTTTTATGAAGTTTTAAATCGATGTACCACCACAATTTTTTTTTAAAGTTCTTTTTAATCAAAATATCCTAAAGCTTTTCCAGTACAAACATAATGACAGAACATCAGAACAACGGTATACACTGGTGCTCAGTGAGCTGTGGAAATCCCAGCCGACACCGGTACCGCTTTTGACTTGTGTACCAATACATAATTGTGTACTGGTCTGTGATTTTGGGTTTGACAGCCGAAGGCCGTCAGATCCAAAATCGCAGACCTGTACAAATACCTTCAGTATTGAGTCCAGTCATTGCTGACTTGATGTGCGCGCACAAAGGCTACCACGTGACTGCGTGTCATTTCAATCATATTCGCACGCGCGCGCGGCAAAGTGTGAAACCTCTTGTCAGTTTGCGCCTAAAGGACTTGAGAGAGTGATGGTTTGGTGGAGGATCAGACCACTTTAGTCAGTTTTCAATGGCGCAGTAACACTCGACTTTTTTCAGCTTCGACTGTAAGTACACCATGTAATCGCACTTGCTTAGTCATTAAAATAATAATATTTTAACTCATTCATCCCGACGGCCGTAGGCCTATTTCCCAAATTTTGGAGGCGTCATCTAATGACTATGCACCAGTTGCAAGAGATGGATCGACCATGATAATTCAAGGGCAGTGCCAGCTTAGCGCACTACCCTTGAATTATCATGGTCGACCCATCTCCTGTGTAGTGCCGGCGTCAGGGCTGAATGAGTTACTGAAAAAAAAAAGAACCTCTAACGTTTGCAAGTCTAAAGGCGGGAGAGGATTAAAGCAAATCCTGTCCATGCATGGGGCCGGCTTTCATTCCTAACTGAATCAGTTTCGCTGCTATCACGGGTCACCAATGTTGTCTTGCCTCAGCTGGGACCTTTCTGCCCTGCTTTTAACAATGCATTTTAGCAGGCACATGTAGAAAAATCTTTCATTGTAGTAGAGCATTCAAACTGCATAAGTTATTGTGAGACGTACTAAGAATGCCACTGATCGTACATCGCACGTCTGAAATCTGTATAAACTCAACGCGAAAGAGTTCCAGCTATCCCATGAACAATAGACGCAAAGTGGTTTCAGCAAGAGGCATAGATCCTCATGAGCCCATGAGGATCTATACCTCTTGCAGTAGTAGTGTGGTGCTCATTTGTCACGTTTCTCGGCACTGTGAAGAGGTTGAAGAATATATTGCGAACCTTTACTGCCTGGAGATGGTCCCTTTAGTAATACTAATATTGAGTCCACTTGTATTTCGCTGTGACGCCGCAATGCTGCGCACATGCTCATGGTGCCTTAGATGCATCGATAACGACAGGCCAATGGTACTGCCTTAACTCATTCTACCCCAACAACGAAATCCTTAAATTTTGCACTTGTCCTCTGAAGACTGCATTGCAATGCAGGACACAGATCGACCATAATAGTTCAAGGGTGATGCCACAATAGCTTGGCGCCCATAGGCGCCAAGCTATTCTGGCATCACCCTTGAACTATCATGGTCGATCCTTATCTTGCTGTGGTGTGTCTGGGGTAGAATGAGTTAACCAATCATCTAACTAGCTTGGCGTGTGGAGAGGCGACAAGCTGATCTTTATTGAGACACGCTTGTGCTTGGGCTATCATAGAGCTGGACTGACTCGGAAGTTGGGAGAGATTGTTCGCGGACAGTTGTTCAGCGAGTGATCGATCATTTTCCCGCGCTTTTTGTCTGCAGACGGTGACACTGAGACACTGGTCGCCTATCTTATCCCGTGCCGTTTTCGCGCGCCAGTACTGTCCCGATAGACCCACTCGGGGCGTAAGCCACAAGTTCACTTCTAGTTCAAATGAGATGCTTTAGTCAGTGTTTTCCATTTTAATGTCCCACTGGCACTCAAAGGTGACCGGGGAGAAATGCTTTAACATGTCAACTGAATACAAGGGCACTTGTGGCGTTCATTCCCCGAAAGTGTCTGTCTGGATAACGCTCCCACAAGTTCGTTAACCCACAAGGTGGTGAAACTGCCACATCGACCCTCTGTGTTGTTGTTGTTGTTGTTAGTTGTTTTTATTTTTTGTAGTTTTGGTTTGTTTTGGGGTTGCTTTTTTGTTTGTTTGTTTTGTTAGTTTGTTTGTTGATTTTCTTTCTTTTTTTTAAAAAAAAATGTGTCTCCACTCGGTTGCACAAAAAACAAAACAAAAACAAAAAACAACAACAACAATAAAAACCAACACCACAATCAAACACACACACCCAAAATAAAATCGGTTTTTTTTGTTGTTGGTTGTTTGTTTTAAAAAAATATATTTTTCACGCTTGGCTGTCACACTTTTGATTATAATTTAATGACTTTCAAATTCGCGCCTAATAATCGGAAAATCATGGAATATAGATATTTCGACTCATCTCAGTGACTCGATTGTTCCCGCCCTCAGCGTGATTCCTTCAACGTGTCCTTTTCATCAAGCAAACACGGCGGCAAAACACACAATCCACGTCCGGCGGAGTTAAGCACCAGGCCCGCGCTTGCCACGAGCCCCCGGCCAGCGCGTGTATGTAGTCGCGCGCATCCAACCGGATACATCTGCACGAAGCATACTTTTTAGATGAGTGAGAATAGGCGTTATTTCTATATCAGACTCCTCGGGGAAAAAAGACAAATGTTGAATCCCTTTATATAGTAAGGAAAGACGGCGGTAGGTTGCGTCATTTTATAGTAAAGACTAAAGGGAACTCTTCTTTAGCCTGATAGCCCCAATAAAATCGTAGCAATGGTACTGCAATACCGGATATCCATTTTGTTTAGCATGATTGCCATACATACTAAGAACATTTACAAAGAAGATATTACCAACTACTAACCCTTCAATGCCTGGAGCAAGTCCCTTTAACTTTTGTTTCATTAACCCATTCAGCCCTGACGCACTACAGCCGCAGGAAGATGGGTCGACCATGATAATTCAAGGGTAGTGCCAGATTAGCTTGGCGCCTGTCGGCGCCAAGCTAATCTGGCACTGCCCTTGAATTATCATGGTCGATCCATCTCCTGCAACTGGTGCATAGTCATTAGATGACGCCTCCAAAATTTGGGAAATACGGCCGTCGGGCTGAATGAGTCAATCTGAATGTCGTAACATTAACACTTTTTTGCTCTTCGTCTCCTTCGTAAGCAGGAGAGGTCTCCCGTTGCACAGGGTGGGCAGTAGAAAGCCCGTGTGCCTGGTCGTATGGATTGTGAAAAGGGGATTAGAAAAGTCTCACTAGAAAGACAATACTAACCCATTAGCCCTGACGCGCTACAGCAGGGAGATGGGGCGACCATGATAATTCAAGGGTAGTGCCTGTCGGCGCCAAACTAATCTGGCACTGTCCTTGAATTATCATGGTCGATCCATCTCCTGCAACTGTGCATAGTCATTAGATGAGTCTGCTTCCAAAATATGGCAAATACGGCCGTGGGGCTAATGAGTTCATCCTTGGCGTGTCGGTGACGGTTTTAGTCGCGATGATTTCCTGTAGGAATCAAGTCATCGCTACAAGGACGCGACCCGTTGCATGCGACGAACTTTAGCTATCAAAAGCCCGCCCTAGATCAGAGAGTGGGCGGGGAAGGTGTTATTGAGAACAGGAAATTACGAAGTACCTGTGCTATTCACAGTTTAACTCGTATCATACTGAGGCTACAAGCTTCAAATTCACGGTACACTGCCATATGCAAGCTACATTATTGTACTTACAGATAAGGATATAGATCAATGGCTTTAGTTCAAGGGTGGTGCCAGAATAGCTTGGCGCCGAGAGGCGCCAAGCTGTTCTGGCACTACCCTTGAGCTATTTTAGTCAAACTTATTTCACACACTGGTGTATTCCGAATGATAAGGGTTAAGACACCAATGACGTTGTCTGCCTGACTAAAGGAGGCAGATAAAACCGATTCCGTCCAGCAAGAGGCATACATTCTCATGAGCCCCTGCATATGCAGGGGCTCATGAGAATCTATACCCCTTGCAATTAGAGGGGACTGGCTGAGTGACTTCTGTACTGCAGCACCAGACACGCGCACTAAGCAGAATCGCACTTGACCAGTTCAGTTTGTGGGAGGCGCCTCTCTCGATGAGTCCACTCTAGGACCACTTAGGATGTACGGTGTTAGGTAACAGGAATGCCAGAAGAATGTCTAGTTCTGTTTTGGGCTAGCGGAGGCGTGTTGAACGTGACATCAGATGCTAATGCGCGATCAGATTACCCCCGCTATTGTGCATGCAGTCACTGACCGGTATTGAAACAATCCCGGTGGCTGCATGCACGAGAAGGTCTGTGGCAGTGCGGATATGAAATAGGTGTAAAACAAAACAAAAAAAATATACAAGAAAATATTCAATACAAAACAAACGTGCGAGCTTCTGACGAAGGCATGTACAGATCTTTATCCTAAGAAGTACCCAACGGAGAAAGAAACACGCTTAGAAAAGACGGGTACAACACAATTTATTAATATTTCGGGTAAATACCCTTTGTCAAAATAGACAAACAAACAAACATAGAGATTAGCCGCTACTTATCTTCAATGGCAGAAGGAATGTGGCAACTGAAGGAGGTGACGTAAAATAAAAGAAAAGGAAGAACAAAAGTGCGGAAAAAGTAAAAATGACGTCAACGAAAAATCGCGTAAGAGAGAGACTCGGAAAGAACCTGAACACGAGAGACAAGAGTGTGTGCAAGCACGTGCAGGAGCGAGCGAAAGAAAAGGCGTGTAGATGAGGCCAGAGAGAGAGAGAGAGAGAGAGAGAGAGAAAGAGAAAGAGAGAGAGAAAGAGAGAGAGAGAGAGAGAGAGCGAGACGGAGAGAGAGAAAGAGAGAGAGAACGAATGGGGAGTACCCTTGGGCACGAAGTAGGCTGAGTGTCTAATACACAAAGCCTGCTAAACACCAACCCGAAGGCAAACTTTATATCACCTTCAAGTTGAGGACTACCTCGGGGAAAAACGGGAGGACCCCGGG